>JAVLUZ010000145.1:13841739-13988455 GCA_036768485.1 Mermis nigrescens | reverse complement strand
TGGTTCCTAATGTACATAGCACAATGAAATTTGAAAACAACACCAACGAGCTCTAGGCTGATCAATCATCACCATAGGTGGGCAGCACCAAAATTCTGGGGGGGTGAAAAAATTTCTGGGGGGAGTGAAAAAATTTTCAAAGGTTAAAAATGGCCTTAAAAATGGTGGTATGGCGAAAAAACACCATTTTTTCGACGTTTTCTCATCGAGCACTATCCAATGGCATCAAAAAATTGCCAAAAAAGCAACAAAATTTTTTTCTGGGGGGTCATTTTGATTTTTGGGGGGGTATTTCAACTTCTGGGGGTGCATACCCCCCAAACCCCACGCCCATGTGTGATCATCACTAAAGATTAAATAATATTTTTGAGCAATTTTAGGAATGAGAAAAGAATTAGGACTTTTGAACGAAATAAATAATCATACAAAATTTACCATCCTTCCACTTAGAGTCCCAAAATCCTCAACGTTGGGAATAACCGACATGATACCCTCGGTATATACGAAACCCCTGGGTAGGTTCTTCTAATTTATTTCTATCACTATATACACGGCCTAGCTGCTGGACAACAAATAACGAAAGCGGAAGAAAAACGTACTCCACTATACAAGCGTACGACTGCCATAACTAAGATGGCCACGTAGGACCATTACAGTAAATGAAGTTAACGTCAAAATAACATAATACTGGAATACTTTTAAATCAGATCAAATGTTCTAAGCTAATACGGCGGTTATGCATAAAACAATTACTATTATCATATACTTAATTCTATGTTACCGGACAAGTATCTTAATGTTTTTTATGTTGAAAATTTGGAAAAAGATGGGATGACCGAAAGGCATAGCCCACAGTGCACTATCGTAGATAGCTACTAGTATTGGCTATGTAAGTGGTTACCGCGAACTGACAACGCGAGTTCGCCAAACCATGTAACTCCACGTGAGTTACAAGACTATAGATTTTAGCGCATTTTTAAGCTAATAGACCAAAAATTTTTTGTGCTTTGGGGCCGAATTTCTTGTTTTAGCATAACTTTTGTCTTCCAAACAGCTCAAGTTTATTTGAATGGTAAATATGTCCGACGCTTCCGACGCTCCATATGGAATCATTCAATTTCCATGCCATAATTGATTAAATTCTTTTTCAGCAGGGTCGAGCATGGATATACTATTAAAAAATCATTTGTGTCGTTATTTTATACAACTTTTGTATGTACGTTTTGACGACAATTGAAATCATATTGATTTTTAAAAAAGGATTTTCTTCTCCAATATGTAGACCACGCTGAGAAATGCTCAGAAACGTCATTATTTTTGCTGACATATTTACAAGTATAGTCTGTTTCACAAAAGTTTGGGCATAACTTTTAAAGAATTTTCCCTGACAGTTAGCCGGTGGATTACGATAATTATATATCAGATCAATGAAATAATTACAATCTGTCAGGTTTTTGTCGATGATTTTTATAACTTATTCTCAAACTTGTATGAAACGGACTATAGTTGTCGTGACATCCGACTTCAAAAATCTCCAAATTCAGAAAGCCAGCTACGTGTACGTGCCTGAATGAAACAGAGTATAACAATTGAAAATTAGCCGACAGATTGTGATAATTATATATCAGATCAATGCTATAATTGCAATCCGTCAGCTTATTGTCGGAGATAGTTTCTAAAACTTAAGCTCAAACTTGTTTGAAACAGACTATACTTGAGTACAATTACTTGCAGTCTTCTTCGTCAATTTTTTGATTCGCAAGTTATACATTTTTTGCAATAAGGTATGCCAGCAAGTTACTGTCATTTAAAAAACAAAAACTTTCATTCGATCGAGGCGCCACCAGCACCACGCACCCCACCCGCCCCGGCAGCATGCACGAGTAGCAAGAAAGTTCTGGAGGGGTGTAATCGCCAAAAAGGTTACTGAAAATGGAATTCTGGAGGGGTCTACAGTAACCTGCGAAGGTTTTTCAACTTCTGGAGGGGTGTATACTCCCCCCAGATCTTTCACAACTTAGAATAGTTTATTGGCTGAATTACATGGGCAAGACATGTTACAACAAATACCAATACAATAATGCAAAGAATTATTAAATGAGCAATTTTAGGAAAGGAATAATACAAATACAAATATTTTATTTTCGTCGCACAAAAAAAGAACACAATAAGAAAGAAACATTAATATACAATGAAATACAATTATAAATAAACATTCGACATGAATCATCATACAAAATCACATATTCTAAAAGCAAGAAATTATTAATTAAAGTACATTTATACGAGATTAGTGCAAAAGACGAAGGTAGGCGCGCAGGCTAAATAAATTATGCACTTAGAACACGCCCCTAGCAAAATACCCCGTTAGATCAACTTTTTCAACTTTTCACGGAGGGAAGCAACACTAGGAGATCTTACAACAGCTTCAGGAGAGAATTCCATACGTGAATCCACCTATTGGATAAATCATACCCACGAACATCAAGCCGAAAAGGAGTGCATTCACATTTCATTGAATTTTGAGCACGCGTGTTGTTTTCACAAAAAGTAAAAAAGTCGGCTTGCTGCAAAACGCATCTACCACTCAATATCTGATACATCATACACAGATCACTACGCAATCTGCGAATCTCCAGGCTATCTAATTCTAAGGATCTGAGTCTTTCAGCATAAGAAAGTCCCCGAAATCCAATAATTTTACGTGTAAATTTCCTTTGGACATTTTCGATCATTGAAACATGGGTCTTACGGTATGGATTCCAAACAGTGCTACAATACTCAAGAAGCGGTCTGACGTAAACAGTAAAAGCCCTAGACATATTTAGTTTATTTTTAGAAGCAAATGATTTTGATATTAGCATAGCCCTAGCATAAGCTCTACGCGTTATATAATTATAGTGGAAATTAAAATCAAGTTTACTTGATACGTAAACAACTAAATCCTTTACAGAATTTACACTCTGTTCTACAGTCAGGTCAGAAATTCTATAAGAATGCTTGGGATTTCCAAAACCTAGATATAACGCGTAGCATTTTTCAGTAGCAATTTTTAACTGCCAATCCTTGGACCAGACTACGATTTTAGCGATATCATCTTGAAGTTGGGTGTGATTGCTAGATAAATTATAAAGCTTGACGTCATCGGCAAAAAGGCAAACTTTGCTATTTAAGCGGTCGCTAATGTCATTTATGAATAAAACAAAAAGAATCGGGCCAAGTATACTGCCCTGAGGAACACCGCTAGTGACAGATTTTTCGCTCGAAAACTGACCGTTAATAACAACCCTTTGAGTCCTATCGCTCAAAAAACAAGTTAACCAACTCAATAAATCTCCAGAAAATCCAAAAGTTTCCAGTTTATAAATTAATTTACGGTGAACTACAGTGTCGAAAGCTTTAGAAAAATCAATGTAGATAACATCAACAGTGTTTTTTCATCAATTAATTTAGTCCATTCATTTTTGCACTTTAGTAATTGCAATTCACACGATTTACCCTTTTGGAAACCAAACTGACCGGAGGAGATCAAATTATTCTCACGTAAATGTGCTTGCATCGTACTGTTAATTATAGATTCCATGATCTTACACGTAATACAACATAACGATATCGGCCTGTAATTTTTAGCATCACTCCGGTCGCCCTTTTTATACACAGGAACAACATTAGCGGTGCGCCACAGTGCAGGAATACAATGGGTTTTGAAAGATATTCCAAAAATAGTGATTAAGGGCTGGGTAAGTACAAAAGCAAGTTTTTTCACAAAAAATGCGCAAAGTCCGTCAGGGCCAATCGATAATGATGGTTTAATTTTCCGTATAGCAGAAAAAACGACATCATCAGAAAAACGAATGTTTGATAACTTTGGCTGTGCACAAGCATTAATAAGACCAAAATTCGTTTGCGTAGGAACACTAAAGACTGAAGCAAAAAGTGTGCTAAAAACGTTTGCCTTATCTTTGTCAGTAGAAGCGATCACACGATCGCCATCAGTTAAAATTGGAATATTTCTTTCACCACTAATACGAGAATTAACAAAATTATAAAAAGAATTCAAATTTCCAGATTTAATAAGTTTATCCTCTTTGGAAGAGTGAAATTTATAGATTTCGGCCTTTAATAACTTTGCACAGTTATTATAAACAGCTTTAGATTCAGGCGTTTTTCTCTGTTTATAAACATGCCACAGCCTCAGTTTTTTAGCAACCAGCTTTCTTATATTCATTGGGTATCTTTTCACAGTTGCAGGTTTAGCTTCAATTTTTGGAACATGCTGGGAAATTAAAGGATTTATAACAGACAAAAATTTGTTGTAGAAATCATCACAAGTAACGCAATCCGAAAAAATGTCAGGCCATGAAATTGCGGACAAAAATAATTCAATCTGATCATAATTTGCTCTGTGAAAATTAAGTTTAGCTGAACTTTTTTCTCCCAAGATAGAACATTTAAGAGAAAAAGTAACAACCGAGTGATCACTAGTAGAAAAAGGTGGGTTGACTTCAACTTTTCGATAGAATGGGCATCAAAAATAACATCTAAAATATGCATACCGTGTGTTGGTTCAGAAACTTTTTGACTAAAAGATAGCGAAAGCATACACTCGCAAAAAGATCGGTTAATAGGACTCGAAGGTAAAATAAAACTAGACCAGTCTACATTAGGAAAATTTAAATCACCTAATATGACAAAAGGATACTGTATCTGAGAGGCCCATTCTATAACACGGCAAAGCATTCTCATGTGGGAGAAATCATAATCCGGCGCCCTGTAAAAAAGTAGCACACGAATCTTGGAGCTTACGCCAATGAAATCAACAATAACTATTTCTTCACTGAAAAAATTTTCCGGTACTTTCGGCAAGTAGGATTTTAAAGTACTTTTTGAAAGAATAAAAACACCTCCACCTTTTCGATTGATCCTATCGGAACGATACACATTAAAACGGTTTAAATTGCAAAGTAAGCCATTAGATACACTAGGAGTTAACCAGGATTCACACACACATGCACGATATCGAAATCATTTGCTGTTAAAAATGCATCAAACTCATTTAGTTTATTTAGTATACTACGTGCATTAAATGAACAACAACGCAAAACTGACTGCCGTCTGCCAGGGGGCCCGCATCCTCAAATTATGCGCGAATTATTCCTCCACGACAATCGACGCTCGTTAGCATCAGCGCCGGACGTTCGACGCAACTGACGCTCCTCGTAAGCGTCCTGACGCTCCTGATCGGACAAATCGCGTCAAAACCAGATTTGCGTAGGATCCCGTCTGTCGCCCTGCCGCAGGTTTAGGCGACTGGAAAGCTCGCAACCACAAGTTGCGGGCATGTGCTGAGGAAAATTGTGTTTTGAGCAAGCGTTCGTATTTTCGATTAGGTATATCACCCCATCCCAAACGATAGTCAATAAACTGCAAAAATAACGCAGAAATAGGTGAGTTGGTATGTAAGTAAAGCCAAGGCGTACAGGCAGTGCACTTACATACTTACCCGCGCAATTGAGCAGTGTGGCTAAAGTTAAAAATATGGTGCTTTTACAAAAGGAGCAAAACGAATACGGAACTGCCAAAAATTTTTTCGCCAAACTGGTAGAACATGATAAATTGTAGCGCGGAAAAAAAATTTGGTGAAAATCTGAGCCATAGGTACTTGCAAAGTTGCAGGCAACTCTCGATTTGAGTGTTGGAGACGGTTATACGGCTCGATCCAAGGACTTATATACACATTTGTCAGAAATAAGTAATCTGGGCTGAAATTACGGAAGGAAGCATTGCAATGAAGGAGAAAAAAGAAAAGAAACCTACGGAAAGCTGTTTGAAATTTTGAAAACAAAACTTTAAAAAATTATCATATTTCTTGCATGGTTTTTCAGGTTTTTACAAAAATCCAAGTTTGTGCTTCTATTATACATAGGCTTAGGCTTAGTATATCTGGAAAAGGTGTTTAAAACTGCTTACGTTGAGGTCGCTCTCGCTCAGGTCGATGTATAGATGCTTAGGTCGATGTATAGATGCTTAGGTCGATGTATAGATGCTTAGGTCGATGTATAGATGCCTAGGTCGACGTAAATTGTGCATCTACATGTGATTCTGCATTCCGCTGTTTGAATCTTCAAATACTTAGGTCGAGAAGAGGCTAATTAACGAAATACATAGCTTTTGTAAGGCATTCGTGTAGCTGGTTCACATATGTATTAACATAGTCATATTATAAGGGCGTATGTGTGCAGTCGATAGCATCTGAGGAAACGAGAGAAAGTTGCTGGCAGTCGGATTCGAAACGTGGACTCCTTGCTCTAAAGTCCAGAACCATAACCAATTGACTAATGCTGGTTAATTTCGATAAAGATTGCAAGGTATTCGTGATGTTTTGCTGGTTTACCAGCTGATTAGGCTTAGGCTTAGTATCATGGACTGACCAAAATGTTGGTGCCAGCATTTAAAATAAGCCTGAATAATGGGATGCAACGAGCGGAGCGAGCGTAGCGAAGCGAGCGTAGCGAGCGACGCGTGTTGCATCCCATTACTTAGGCTTATTTTAAACGCTGGCACTAACATTTTGGTCAGTCACATGAATCTACGGGAAAAATCTGATGACTGCCTTATTTGTTTTCGACTTGACTCAAATCAAACCAGTTAGGTGGCAGCTTTCACCGGATACTACTTGGTGTATACGTACCTATACACGTGGCTATCTTGATACATATGTGAACCAGCTACACCAATGCCCTTTTGTAATATTGATCATAGACGGATGAAAATTTCTTCCGCGCCTTCTTTCAACATGTTCTAAGTCTGATCAAAAAAATCCGCTCTTCTGAAGTTTATTATATAGTATTCTGAAAGTACCGTATTCTTAACTTACTCTGAGTAGTGTCGCTCAAACGGCACAAGATTTTGGTTTCAGTTTTTTTATGTACTTCTCTGCGCAAATTTGATGTTATTGGCCGAGTAGGCGTATACAAAAAATTATTGTGTAGGCAGATACCTAATTAAGCTTATACCTACAGAACGCGAACAAGTCAATCCTAGGATTAGTGGTCAATACTTCACAGTAAAGGCACTCGTACAGTTTAAAGGGTACGGGAAGTCAAAAACCTTTGTTGCGTCTAAATGGCAGATCTCGGTCATATTTGATATGCTGATCACAATATGATATTTATTTTTTAATAAAAACGCATACCTATACCCAGGCCCGTATCCAGGATTTTATTTCGGGGAGGGGGGCCGACAATTTTAGAAGCCATATCTCGAGAACTATTAGGAGATAAGCGAAAAAGGCAGTTTAGCGTATCTCGCGAGCTTTAAACGATGGTAAAGAAAAATAACCTGCTTTGGTGGTGTTTCAGACGCACTTCGCCAATTTTTCATTTTTCCCTTTGGGGGACCCTTGGGAAGAACAAAAATTTTTTCCCATTTCGGGGGGGGGGCAGGCCCCCTCCGCCTCCCCCTGGATACGGGCCTGCCTATACCTATTCAATCATTTGGTACACAAATTATGCAAATTTTATTCTTCGTTTTTCATGAGGCTTAGTAATAAATCCTCGAGCAATCTGAAAAATCGCTCATCTAACAATTCACATCATTTAAATTATCAGCCGGGTAGCTCAGTGTATAGAGCCTTGCCTACCATCCCGAAGGCTGCAAATTCGAATACTAGTGACTCCAAAAATACATATATACGCCAAAATAGATATTTGGGCAAAAAAATTCTGAAAATTTGGATGGAGGCCTACTAAATAATCAAGTACCTACCTAAGGTAGGTATAAGAAATTCGCTATATATAATTAGATACCTACACATTTTTATCTAAAATTAATATTGTATTCGTGATCAGCGTATCAAATATGAACAAAATTTATCATTCTCACATAAAAATTTCCTGTATCAGCAGTAATTATTTGCAGTCGACTGCAAATAATGCAACACACAGTGTAATACTATTTGCAGTCAAAAACCAGCGGCCTAGACTGTAAATAAGATAGGATATAATGTAATATTATTTGCAGTCAAAAACCAGCGGCCTAGACTGCAAATAATTTAGTACACTGTTATATTATTTACAGTCAAGGTCACTGGCTTCTGACTGCAAATAATATTGCACTGTGTCCGATCTTATTTCCAGTCTAGGCCGCTGGTTTTTGACTGGGAATATTACACTGTGGTGTCCGATCTTATTTCCAGTCTAGGCCGCTGGTTTTTGACTGCAAATAATATTAAAGTGTGTCCAATCTTATTTGAAATGGGTTTTCACTGCAAATAATATTGCATTGTGTCTAATCTTATTTTCAGTCTAGGCCATTGGTTTTTGACTGCAAATAATATTGTGCTATATTATTTGTAGATGACTGCAAATAATTACTGCCTCCTGCACCCTCTAAACTGCATCAGTGCCATAGTAAATTGTTGAACTATTAGCTCGAAAGACCGAAAATTTTGTTTTTTGATATGTTTTAAGTAAATTCATGATGCGAGGAAAATCACAATGCGCAATGTAAAGGTATTGATATGTCGAATTCAAATAGTATCTGACTAGCATATTAGCAATTTTATTATGTGTAACATACAATATCAGCTTACCTATTACAATTTCATGTAAAATTTTAGCCTAAAATTTGTACTAGTCGATTATATATACCCCATCCTGTTTTGAGTATTTACCTCTTTAAATACAGTGTTTTTTGCTTAATTTTGTTTCGAATGACTGGATTCCAGGTTCCAGCTGTAGTAACGCCTAAACGAATTTGAGCAAAAAAAAGGCTGATCTTCGAGCAGAAAAATGGCGACAATCCGGATGGGTCATAGCAAACTATTACTCTAAAACTTGCCGAAATATCTCTGAAGTCAACCAATAAAGGCAGAATATGGATTCCGTCAAAATTCCGTGAAGATAGGTTTGAAAACTGAAAATGAGGTGCTAAAAATAAGTCAGATTAAAAACTGGTCATTGTTTCTCGAAATATTTCGGACTTTACCACAGTATATATTTGTATTTTTCGTGATTATGCGCTAGTACATAAAATTCACTTTTTAAAGTTTTTCGATAAAAAAATTTTCCTATTTTTACGATATATGTACGGATGTCGAATTTACTAATCGTTTTGCTTACAAATCTTTTTTAACGGATATGCAAATTTATGCAAATTTTCATGACAATGGCATAAAAGTCGACCTGAGCTATATGCATCGACTTAAGCAGGAGTAATGCCGACCTAAGCAGCCTAAAATTCTACTTTGTATAAAACTAAGCGTAGCCTAAGAAAATATAAAGAGAAAACCGATTTAAAAAAACGCACCGTTTTTTCCTTTTCTACTAGTTTTGTAAAAATCATAAGTTTCAAAACTGATTTTTCCTATTTCTGACGGAACCCATATTCTGCACTTCAGCCCAGTCAATGAATGAAATACGAATTACGCAAAGTCGTTTAAAAAGAAAACTATGCAAATTACATTTGATAGCATGTATTTCATTCGAAAAGGCAAGTATTTAATCGTGCTTGAATTATGTTCGATGTACATATAACTATATTTTAAAATACTTATGTAGGTATTTAATCGCATATTTTATACCTACTAGGTACATTTAATTTAATTACAAAATTTTTTTATTTTCAGGATTCCTTTCACGTGCATTAGCGCACTGTACAGAAAAATGGCATCTTGTAGCCACATGTGCGGGCGGGGAGTTTTTAGAACTAATAATCAAAAAGACCCCTCGCATATTACGGCAGCACCTCCAGAATTGAATCTTATTCTCTGCGCTTCTGCTTCATTAGACCGCCTTCCAGGTGTTTACTTTGTTCATTTGAAAAAATTGTTCAAACTTTTTGACATATTTAGCATACGAGCAGAATCCTGTTTGCTACGGAAACACCGAAAACATCATTTTTATTCAGCCTTTTATTTTATTCATGTTTGTTTATTTAAATACCTTAAAACGACAACAGTATCTCCTTCTAGTTGAATAATATTCGCTATAGTTATCTATAGTCTATTTCACGAGACATTGCGAATGAATGACATAGCTTAATCAATGTAAACTAATGACAAAAGCGGTTTAGACTATAGCAACAAGCACGCCAGCACAAACATAAGAAAAACGGACTTCTAATTTATAAATTGTACGTTACTGTAGGCTGTAATAAAAACACTTTTATAGATAATGTACGTACATTTTAAGCAGCGCAGATTACTTCTCATTCCAAAGTTTTCGTGTAACCAAACTCAGACTATATTTCAACGGAAGGAATTTTACATAGAATAAAATAATTACACTCGCCTTGCTACCGGAAGTATCAATAACCCTTTTTGAAGATATTTTTGTAGCTTAATCTGCCATATCAGACGTCATTTTTAAATAATAATCCAGGGAAGCTACACGCGCAAGTTTAATTTATTTTCATAAGTTTCACATTTATTTTCAGAATTTCGGTTCACCTGGCCGGAATAATAAATACTTACTTCTACATTTAAATGATCCTTATTTCGGCTTTATACCAGTCAGTTTATCAACGTTACAGTTACAAACGATGAATGTGGAACAGTCAGGTATTTTAGTTAGTTGCATGCAAGTAGAGGAGTTAAATTTTATTTGCTGACTTACATATTATTATTAGCTAAGAAGATGTAATGAAAAATTCAGGATTACTATTTTCGTCCTTAAAAGCGTAAGGATGCAATTTTGTTAACTATATCTCTTTCCAAAAGTATTTGCTTCCTTCTACTAAATCTTAATTATCGCAATTGCTAGTTATTGACAATATAGACATAAAGAACGCAGAAATTCAAAAACAGCGCTGAAATAATGAATAATCATGTAAGTCCGCAAATATAATGTGCAAAGGTGTTCATTTCCTTGATTTACAGCATTATTTGATTAAATAGTTCAACAGAATATGTGAACGTTGTTGTGAATTTACAATTTCGGAACTTGTTGATTGCTCGTTAGCATCAAAAATCTTAAGCATAGATGTATATGCAGCATAGGTGAGCAGTTCAGTCTCTAAGGGAATCAATGTGAAATAAGGCCTGAAATTCGCAAGTTTATGAAGCTGCACTTGTCTCGGAAAGTGGTATAAACGTGAAATGATCACGAAATTCATTGAGTGGACATGGTTTTAAGCAATTTAATTGAATGTTCGTTTTTATCTGTTTTGCTCTAATTTTGATTTGTATGTATACGATAGATACCTCATAAAAGTAGGTATCGCTCATTTTTTTGGGAAGTGCCATAGATCAGGCTAGAATATTTCAACAGTACCTACCTAATTTTTGAACCACTCCGCAAAGAGGAACACTCCTTATCATCCTTACTTACATGCGTGTGTGAACCCTTCTCATACTATATACGTAGGAACATTTTGTCTAATGACTCAAAATTTTGGGCGAGCGATAAATGGTCATTTTTTTGGGGAATGGGTAAACGGACGGACCTTTTGGTAAAAAAATGACAAGAAAGCATTTTAATTGGATTAAAATCGCAAACTTCTGCCAGTTGTCAGCCTAAGTGGGCAGCACTGAAATTGGGGGATTGTGTGCAAGATTTTTTAAAGATAAAAAAATGGTCTTTTAAATGGTGGTATGGTAAAACACGCCATTTTTCAACGTTTCTCACCGAGCATTATCCATGTAACCAAAAATTGCGAAAAAAATTCCAAAAATTGAATTCTGGGGTTACTTTTGGTTTGGGGGGGTATTCGGCTTTATGGAAGGGGTGCATACCCCCAACATCCCTCCTTACGCTCACACGTGGTTGTCAGGAGGTGGTAAAAAAATCAACTTTTGACCAGATGAAAGACAACTGACTTAGGTTGGGGATCAGACATTCACAGCATAGGAATTCTGGGGGTGAAACCAAAACTTTTTAAAGTGTCGTTTTTGGGCTCAAAAAACGGTGGATACGCGTCAAAAACATCATTTCTTAATGTTTACATTTCTGACGATGATATATCTGATATATCTTTCTGGAGCTTAAGAGCAAAAAAATTCGAGAAAATATTAGAAAAATTTGAGTAAATTGAACAAAAGTATAGTCAAATGCCGATAATTTTACATTTTTGAGCAACCGGATAGCTATAAAACGCTTTAGACAGCACCTTTTGTACAAAATTTCTAGAAAATTGCGAATTCTGGGAGGTGAAAACCTTTGGGAGGGGGTTGAAAACCACCTGAAAATCCCTCAAGATCATGTATATATTGGATATTCTTAAGCCCTTGTTAATCGTGGTAGTTTAAAGAAAGAAGAAATAAATTTTATTACTATCGGGTTGGCTCGATATGAGTGTCGCAAAACATGCACTTTTATTTATTTACAATTTTACTGTACAATACAGTGATTCAATCATCAATGTACAATCCATTATTATCCACAACCTGCCTCCATCTTTGGGGTAGGCTCAAACTACCGCTTCTGTAAAAAGACCCAGACTTAGAAGAAAAAAAGTTTTCCAATTCTTGCTGGATTTCATGTTCATGGGCAAAAGTTTTTTTCAACAATGTGATTTTGCAATGATCGAAACAAATGATAATCGGAAGGGGCCAAATCAGGTGAGTATGGAGGATGGGGTAACACTTCCCATTTAAGTTCCATAATTTTCTCCTGGACAATTTTTGCAATATGTGGTCGTGCGTTATCATGCAAAAGAATAACTCCTTTTCGTGTTTCCAAAATGGGTTGTTTTCGTAAGATGGCATCATGCACCTTGTCAAGCTGAGTGGCGTACAAGTCACCTGTAACAGTTACATTCGGTGGCAGCAATTTGTAGTACAAAATTCCATTCGTGTTCCACCATACACACAACATCACTTTTTTGGCATGCAAATCTGTGTCTTTGAAATTGCCTCAGCTTTTTTTCCCTTTTGGCACCCATTGTTGCTTCCGTGTCATATCGACGTAGAGGGCCCACTTTTCATCACCGGTTACAATGCAGTCAAGAAACGGCTCATGGTTTTGGCAAATCAATAAGGAACTTCAGATGGTCACTCGCTGCGCTTTTTGTTGGTCAGTAAGCTTATGGGTACCCATGCACCAAGTTTACTAACCATGCCCATTTCATGCAGTTGTCTTTCAGTTGTACTGTGAACAGTGCCCAAGTGCTCAGCAATCTCTCGGGTAGTGATCCATTTATCAGTATGCAACAGGTCCTGAATTTCTTGTGCAGAAATTTCCCTGGCCTTCTTTCGTGGGGTAAATATTCAAGACTATTGTTCCCAGCCCGGAATCTTTCAAACCATCGTTCAATAATACGCTTTGAAACAGCTTCTTCTCCATATGCTTTGTGAATATTTTCAGTTGCCTGCGCAGCACTGTGGCCCAAGTCATATTCAAATAGAGTGCAATGTCGGATATGGTCCGATAAACGTGACATTATTTACAAAGTTTACAGAACAAGAATAAATATTCTGAAACAAAAAATAATATGCAAATACACAAGAGGGCTTATTCTCTCATCTGACATAATATCATGATATACAATCAATAAGCAAATTAGCAAATTTAGGGCAAAGTGGCATAAAAAATTTGCGACACTCATATCGAGCCAAGGGTATAATAAACAAAACTGATAAAATACAGAATGACAAGTTACATAATAGATACAAACAAATTGGTAACGGTATATGCGAGTCAATGGAATGACAATTTTTACGAATTTTTCAATTTTAATTTGAATTTTTTCTGAAATTTTTTTACAATTTTTAATTTTTCTACAATTTAATACAATTTTTTTTACAGTTTTTATTTTTACGTTTAGGTAGGTATTTATCGTTATCTATAGTACGAAAATTTTCATTCTTTGTAATTTACTTCTCATTTTACAGAATTTGACTGGAATAAGTATCTAGAAGAAACAGGATCAAAAGCAGCGCCAGCCGATTTCTTTTTTCAGGTAAAACTGCCCGATTTTTCGAATTTGTTATCTTTAAGCATAAAACAAGACTCATAAAACTGAAGTAGTTTGAATAACAGAATAAGAAATGATTCTGCGCTTGCGATACTAACCAGACCTTGTAACAGACGTCATAGCAGTCATATTACTTACAATATAACTAGAACATTATTTAATTTAAAGACTTTATTCTTCAGGATAATTTCATATGCTTATAATCTCAGCCGTTAATTACTATTCAATGTATGTAGGTACATAAGCGACGCATGAAATGTGATAATTAAATCCATAATAAATATCCTGAACTTTCTCTAGCTTGGTGACATCATTACTGTCTCCTGCATCTTTTTTTGTTCAGTCACAGCTCTATAAAATTACAAATTTTGCATCATTTTTTCATCATTTTTAATAATTTTTTCTTTTTCATTATTTTCATCTTATTTTTTTCATTTTCATCATTTCTTTCATCATCACCTAATCATCTTTTCATTTCAAATCATCATCGCCATTCAGTCATCTATCATGTTCATCTGAGTCATCTAAATTTTTTCAATCATTTTCATCTTATCTAATTTTTCATCATCATCTAATTTCATTTTCATTTTTTTCATCTTCATTTTTCCGGGTACCTGGAGATAAATATTTGTATATAATTCTTTCGTGTTATATATCATTGCTTTTATATTAATTATTCTAATAATGTGAACAAAACGTGGTAGGCACGTGATCCTCCAAAGAATGCGTTTGAAGATGGAATGTTACTAGAAGCTTACGACTCTCGATTTCCTAATATTAGATGTATGGCTGAGGTAACCGCCGTGTATGGACCTAAAATTCGCATCAGGATGATCGGAACCTGCGATAATGACGACATTTGGGTTTTGGTAGATAATCCGCAAATAAGACCAGTAGGAACAGCCGAGAGCCAAGGTGTTCTTATTCAGCCTCCATTTAGTGAGTCTCAGGCATGCACAGCATGGGAATTCTTGGGGGGGTCGAGATTTTAAAGTGCCTTTTTTGGGCTCAAAAATGGTAGTACATACGCTTCAAAAACATCGTTTTCTTGGCGTTTCTGACGTTGCTCTATCTTTCTGAAAAACTGAAGGATTCAAATGAATTGAAAAAAATATAATCAAAAAATGAGTGTATTGTATATATATATATATATATATATATATATATATATATATATATATATATATATATATATATATATATATATATATATATATATATATATATATATATATATATATATATATATATATATATATATATATATATATATATATATATATATATATATATATATATATATATATATATATATATATATATATATATATATATATATATATATATATATGGCGCGAAGCGCCGACAATTTGGCACATTAGAGCAAACACATATATAAGTAAAACGCTCAAAAGCGCACCTTTAACGAACTTTTGTAATATTTCGGAAAATCGCTAATTGTGGGGGTGGTGTGGTGAAAACTTTTCTGGGGGTGGTGAAACCCCTGCGAATCTCCCAAGATCATGTAAGATATGCCTACATTTTTTCTCCGCACAGTCTATATTCGAAAATTTTTTATGAAATTTCAATATTTCCTCTTCCAAACTATTGGAAATTTAATAGCTTTGTTTATCGTCAGCTTTCAGTCGTGTTTGGAGCAAGAAGAGGGAATTTGTTTGCCTTTCACTAAAAGTCCACCCTTCCCTTTCGCTTAGGATTTAATTTTTCGATAAATCCTCCTCTGGAATTTTTGCGATAAATTCATTCATTTCAGTTTGTTTTCTCGAACGTTAGGCGTCTTTGAAATTTTATTTGAAATTTATTAGAAAATTATTAAAATTTATTAAAAAATCTTTGAAATTTATGCTGTCAACAATCATCGGATTCCTCTTCTTTTAAAAGCTCTGCAAGAAATTTATCATGGCAACATGTATGACAGGTGAGAGACATTGAGCATTTTTCGTACAACCACATTTGATGTGCGCAAATAAATTGGTAGGTACATATTTTACATGCACTTGGTGCATACATGAACATAGAGGCAATAAGAGAGGTATTACCCCGCTAAAAAGTCAGTCGGACAGGTACTGTCTGACGATTCTGAGCCTACAGAATGTTTTCTGCATCATTTTTGAGGACAAAAGCGGTTATAATGTCACATTTTTTCCGGAATTGATACTTTTACGTGCTTTTTACTCCAGAAACGCCCAAAATCGGTCAATTTCTATTTTTTAGTGTTAAAAGCAATATAGTGCAGTCAGAAAGAACTAAAAATGCTTATAAATGCGGTATTGCTACGAAAATGCTTTCTACAGGCTATTTTGATCATTTTCTTCATTTGAATAACAAAAAAATCGTGGACACTAAATTTATTGCCTTGGTTTTCTGGGATTTCACCCTATTCTGATCCTGACCTTGTACATGTATGCTGTGGTGTCAGTACTCCTGTTGTACATATTTATTTATTATATTATTAATGTTTTTCATTTACTATTTTTTATTCCATTCCCGTTTTTTCCTTCTGTCAACCCTAATTCTTTATCGAAGTCAATTTATCGTTCTTTGGCAGTTGTAAATTTTATTACATTGCATATTTGGATATATGTAGGTACATGTACTTGTGTGTACCTGACGGATTATGTCCGGTCAAAATATTTCAGATTGTCGATTTGAAATAACAAAATGTTCGAAAATGGTCAAAAATGCGCTGCAAAACCTGACACATGCGCCTAAAGAATGCTTTATCAAAGTGAGCTTCAAATCGTACAATTGACGTGCAACATACAACATACGCCCTGGAGTTTAACCAGGATTTCATCTCGGAGGGGGGGCCAAAATTTTGAAGTCAATTGTTTCGAGAACTTTTGAAAGCTATACAATAAAGGCTTTTTCGCGCGTTTCTTGGCGTGCTCTATGCAGCAGAGAATAAAATTCAAAAAATCAAATTTTTTTGCTTTTTTTGGTAATAGCACTGTACCGGGGCCGCCTTTTTTACCGAAGCCAGGGCCTGGCCGGGGCATGGAAACATACATATAATGCACATATTTCTATAGGGGTGAGGGGGATTACCCCTATCTTCAGGGTCCAAGACTCGATTCTCTGTCAGGCGATTTTGAAGTATCAAACATTTTCTGTATGATTTTCGGTAACGAAAGTAGCTAATATACTAAAAAATTTTCGGCGCTTCGCGCGAACTAGTATATTTCTGTTCTGTTTACCCATAAAATGCCTAAAATAAAGTTAAAATGATCTAAAAGGTCAAAATTTTAGATGAATTCTCATATTTTTTACTTCTTAAGTGACGAAACGAGCCTGAATTGGCTAAAAAGTGCTAAAAATGCATTTTTTTACATCAAAACAATTTATATTTAATGTTTTAACTATTTTTATTATTTGACCTGCAAAAAAGGCTAGAACTCTATATTTAGCCGTTCTAAATTTTTGGATTTCACCCCCCCTAATCTTAAGACTTTGGGAAACTGTGATATAATGTAGTCATATGACATCCCATGCTGGCACTTTTTACGTAATATATATGTGCCCAGCTTCTATTCCAAACACATATAATACTAGGGATAAAACATAATAAAATAATAATGATCATGATAATAATGTAATAAATAAAAATTATTATGAGTACTACGCACAGCGTCTTTATTCAAGATACATAAGAAGATTATATCCACTTAAAAAATTTCATCTTTCTCATGGTGAGTACTTGTCAGTTGTTTATGATTGCATCGCAACTTTCTTCACTTAGTTTTTCAGCTTTTTAATTAAGCAAGTGAATGCCCTTAAAATTAAACCGACGTAATAGGAAATTTTATGGGACATTGCATGAATGCAATTTAATTTTCAATGAGGGTTCTATAGGGCGAGATATGCAGAGAACTGATCCCGCATCTACCACAATTGCGAGCAGACGCGCAGGAGGGTTTTGGGCATATGAAAGTGGACAAAGGACGTTCTTCTCATCGATACTGACAGCCATACCTGGGCGTCGGGGGTTTGGGAGGGTATGCACACCCTAGAAACTAAAATATCTCCTCAGGAACCAGAATACCCCCAGAATTCAATTGTTGAATTTTTTTCCGCAATTTTTTGATGTCAGTGGATAGTGCTCGATGAGAGACGTTGAAAAATGGTGTTTTTCGCCATACTACCATCCATTTTTGACCTATGAAAAAATCTTGCAGCCCCCAGAGCTTTGGTACCGCCCACCTATGCCGACAGCCCAATTTTTGGTTTGGCTGTTTTTTACAAAGTGGTTGTTTAATTGGTTAATTGGTTGTGTATTGGTTAATTGATTAATTACTGGTTGTTTGATTGGTTAATGATTATTGGTTTGATAGTCATTGGTTCAATCTTAATTAAGCATTTGATTTTCGAATGATCTCCGCGTATTTTCCTAGATAATTATTCCTTTTTCCAATTGAGTGACTGATTTTAAAGTCATTTTCGTGCATTTCCATCATTTTTCTTCGATTTGCATGGCGTTTACAAATTTTCCATTGATACTTGCAGGTCTTCCCCTATTGATACCGAACCGGCCCTCGTTGTTACCGGGTTGAATGACAGATGTACAGTTTATACATGGATGGTTTTGGGAAAAAGGGCGGATTTCTTGGAGAATAATAGTGTAAGGTTACGGCCGGAAACGGACAGAAATTAAGGCTTTTTCGCGATAATAATTAAAATAAATCGGAACCAGAGAATTACAGTAGTTGTCATGTCGCGCTTTTTAAACTTTTCAAATACGAATATCCGAATTTTGTACGTGCGGATTCTATTGGTTTGCCATGTATCATTCATTTGATATTCTTGCATATTTATATCTTGAATAGATGTGATGCAATAAATTTAGGAGCCCGACAGGCCAAACGCTAATTTATTTCAAGTCGGCATGAAACTCGAAGCGTCGGACACTAAAAATGCGGTATTCGTCTGTCCAGCCACCGTCAAAGAAGTGAAAGCTGATAAAATTCGCATTGAGTTCGACGGTTGGAACATGTCAGATTGGTTTAGATACATATAGTTATACGTATAAAAAATCTGGAGATTTTTTTTAAATTTTTCATCGCCACATTTATTTTTCAAATGCGTTGTGCCGCCGGTACATTCCGTTTATGGTCGCTTTTGTTTTCGTGGTTTTTTTGCTACTTGAATTTAGGCCCCGAGTCTTTCATTGCATTCCAGAATATTTTGCTATTGACGCTGCTTTAAAAATTTGTTTAAGCGGAGGCTTGCTTATTTTCCCGCAGAATGCAATTACTTTTTTTGACGAGCGTAAGCTGGAAAAAGGGATCATGTTCAAAGTACGTAATACTTTGCATTCGGTGCCCTGCTTCTTGTGTTTGTATATGTAACGTATGTGTACATACATGCTTGTCAGTGCTTGTGTGGGCCATTTAGGCCATTTTGAGGTGTTTTTTTGTTATTTTTGGATGAAAATCATAAAAATGGCCGAGTAGCCCCTTCTAAAATTTTAGGCTGTTACATGTCCGTTCGTCTGCCGATTCCGACACTTTTTGTCACACCTTACATTAGTGATGAACGTCTTAATTTTGTTAGATATAATAAAAAAGCTATTATACATATTTTGTTTGCTTAACTTTGTGTCAATTTAATTTAATTTTAGTTTTATTGTCATAATTTTATTTTTCAAGACTTTTGTTCCAAACTCAGAGGTTTCAGAGTAAATATATGGAATCCTTGAGTACAGAGTAAATACATGGAATCCTTAAATATCAAATCGCTCTGTATTATCACTACTTAACTTATCACTCGAATTTGCGCGGTTGATTTTTAGATACGATTCGCGAGAAATCTATCCAGTCGGTTGGTGGGAACGAAGCGGAGCTAAAATTCAACCGCCGCATAAAAAGAAGCGCAAGCAAGGGCCTCCAGCTAAAAAATTAAATTCTAATACTGGACAACAATCCACTGCTGATAAGGAAGTCACTTTAATCAATCTTTTTGATTCGGCGAAATCTATTTTGACTGAACAGTCGAGAAAACATGAAACTCTTCAAACAGGGTATATCTTTTTCAATTTTACCTGCCGCAAACGTTTTTTCCATGGGTGTTTTCTGATGCTAAAACTGATAAGTGTATGTACATATGTATACGCATTGAAAAACTGGCGTTTTTGACAGTCTCTTTTTTCTAGAACGTGCATAAAAATAATTTTTTTGGAAAGGATCTAATTGAACTCAACATAATGTGGTTAATATATAGTGCGTATTTTGGAAAAAATGATATTTTTAGCCAAAAAATAGATGAAAAGATAAAAACATTCAAAACAGCATATACATATATACAGGCCCGTATATAGAGGGCTGCCCTCCCCCCAAAGTGGGAAGAAATTTTTGTTAAAGTGCGTCTGGAACACCGTTAAAACAGGTTTTTAGCGTACTTTTGGGTAGTAAATTCAAAATTTTCCGGCGCTTCGCGCCGGATTGATTGTTTATATATACTTTTGTCTTCTAAACCGCTAGAAATCGCTCAATTTGAGTTAGACGTAGAGAGCATGTCAATTTTTTTTCTAGTGCTGTGCGCAGGATTCATTGTTTAGCTATAGTTTTTGCCTTCTAACTCACTCAAAACAGCTCAAATTTGAGTTATGACATCGAAAACATGAAATTTTTCCGCGCTTCGCGCCGTATTTATTGTTTATATATGTTTTTTGTCTTCTAGTCCGCTCAAATTTGAACTTGACATGCAGAATATGTCACTTTTTCGGCGCTCAGCGCCGAATTATTCATTATACGTATTCTTTTTCCGTAGTAAAGCACAATGATTAAGCAGAAAGGCAAGAGATAAGAAATAATTCGTCGATTAAGTGATGAAAAATCAGCTTAAATGATAAATTTGCTGTACGCATGCTCTTAAATGTTCGGTATACACCATAATGGCAATTCGATAAACGTTACATATCTTTATATTAATACTTTGAGAAAAAGAAAGGATATCTGCAGTATATTTCTTGCAAACTTTATGCAAAGTGCAAAAAGCCATTTCTGGCGCTTAAGGGAGCAGGTACCTAGCGGTGTATGTAAAAGTGATTTCTAAGCTAAAGCAGAACCACCGGTTTGCTCGATGAAACTTCTGGCGGTCATCATGCACGAAGTTTCATGAAATAGATAATAACTATGTATTAAAGCAACCACTTTAAATTTTACGACTTATCAAACTATGTATAAGAAGAATTATAGAGTATTATAATAGCTCAATTTTGGCTGAGGTAGCGGCAGTTTTCTGGGGCATAGTCGACCTTCCAATATTCGTTTGAAAGTATAAAAAACGCCTAGAAACCTAAAAAAAACAAGTTTCTGTGTAAAGTTCAAGTGATGGGAAATTTTTCAACTTTTAGCAGATTACCTGATCAGGGCTAGCGTTTCATGCCCAGTTACCCAGTTACATATGTATGTATACAGGGCCGTATTTTAGGGGGAGGGCGGGTCGGTCGCTCCCCCTCGACCGACAAAAGCTTCTAAGTAGAATAATACACGAAATGATGAAAAAATTGCATGTGTTTGACGTAAGATCTTCAAATTTTTGGCGTTTCATGTCAGATTCGAAGTATTCTTCATAATTTTGGCTTAAGCACGAACAAAAACGGACTTTTTTATAGCTTTTTTAGTATGAAAATTTTTTTTCGAAAAGTTTGAATCTTATGGGCGTATACATATGTTATGATTTGGCACATCTGGTTTTAGAATCTCAATTTTTCCATTCTTACGGTTGCTATTGCAATGCTCTGAAATCACTAATGTTTTAAATGTTAAAATATTGGTAAAATTTATCTTGAAAGTTGGAACATAAGTTGTTGTTACCTTACTTGTCGAAAATCACTCGTCATTGATATCCAAAAACTAATTGTTGAACACAAAACAAGCCTTCAGGTGATCGCCTGAGCAAGGAGTTCCTTAAAATGAAATTGTATTTTATTTTAAGCTGTTTCGCTCATGTATGTATAATAAGAACAAATCAATAATCTGGTGTGGCCACTGGCCTTAGATTTTCGTTTAAAACGAATAAGTCGAGGACGGCTGGACCATATGCTTAAGAATACAGTATTCCTGAAAGCGACATAATATTATCAGTTTAAACCACTTCTCAATATTCAAAACATACATAAAATCAAAAATATATAATCGTAAAATTGAAATTAGTGAACCTATATATGTATTTAAAAATTTAATGTCATAATGACGGTTATCCTTGAGATTGTTCATCAAAAGTCACGATACATATATAAAGAGGCTTAAGCAGGATTTTATTTCGGGAGGGGGATTTCCGAAGTCGTACATATATCTCGAGATCTCGAGAACCATTAGGATATACACGAATGTCATTGTGAAGAAAAAAATTTAAAAAAATCGAAAATTTTTTTGCTTGATTCGAAACTTTGATATAGAAAATCTATTCTCTAACCTATCTGTATGACTAATTTCTCAATATCAAGTTGAAGCTCGACTCCAAAACATTTCGGAATTCTTGCCTTTACATTTAATTTTGTGGTTTTACAAAGAAAACCAATGCAGAAAATAATAAATGAGCGCGAAGCGCCTAAATTTTTTGACGTATTAGCTATTTTAAAGTCAAATCTGGGCTTTTATGGTAAGAAATATTATGAGAAATAAAAAAAATTAAAGTTTATTAGCTCAAAAGTGTGCTAAAAAGGCATTTTTCATGCCCTTCTAGTAGACTTCTAGAATTTTTAATTTTTTCCTTTTTTGGGATCCTCGTGAAAAATAAAAATATTTTCCATTGGGGGCTACCCCCCCAGCTGATCACGCCCCGGAGGTTAAATTATCATAATATTAAAATGCAGTTCGGGTACGCAAAACGGTGTAGCGCCGTTAGCGCCGGATAATCTAAATCAGAAAATACCGCCTTCCATTACGCCTCCGCTGTCGCGCTGCTTCAAAGATATTGAGTACAAAAGCGCGCCGCCTTTCAGCGTGGTGAAGCCGAAAGCTCGTAAAACGATAGGCGCCGTTGGCACGGCGTCGCCGCTGTCCGTCGACGTCGACGCGGCGGCGGCCGCCGTCAACGGTTTGGCGTCTCCGTGGCGTTCAGCCTCAGACGGAACAGCGTCAGTTGATTATTTTTTAAAATCATTTTTATATATTAATTATTTAATCGTTATTTATTAATCATCGAATCATTTAAAATCAAGCTATATCATTCGTTCAAACATCATTTGTCATCTTTTGTGACGGCTAACGTACAACAATCGTATATTGATGGCGCATCCGGGCAAGATGGGATGGCCGGGTGATTACAATGATGTGTATAGTCAGATGATGTTATATCTGGTTTAGAGGTGCAGCAGGGGCCTGTGGAAAACGAAGAGATTAGTGAAAATAACATAAAATTAATCCTTATTTAATAAATTTTACAACGTAATGTTTATATATTAATTAAAACAAAGTTAAATTGCATTGAAATTAAGCTTTCACCGCTATTGTGTTTCGTTTCAGGTAATCCAATGACTAACTGAAATAATTTGATATTTTTTGCAAAGTATGACTTTTAATAATGTTTTTTTACGAAAATAAGCACGTTTGATCGATTATTTTCCGACTAAAAAATTAAAAATATTCACGACTCGCTGCACTATATCTGTCAAATTTTTCATCCATCCTTGTTTGCTAATGTGTGCTAAGGTATGACAATTTTATACCATATTAATACTGGTTTGCTGCTGCGTCATGTTTCGCTGAATTTGGGCGCTGCGCGCCAAAGAAAAGGAGTACTCTTCATTTTAAAGTGGTCAAATAATGGTATGTTTGTAAATATTTATTTTCATACTTACAAAGATTTCAATCCCGGAAAACCTCTGCTCACTTATTTTTCATGCAATGTATTTCTAACGTTTTCCATCGCGCTGTACGAAATCCGTAATTTTTCTTAGTCTATTATTTTTAATGCCTCAAGTAGCTATCCTCCTAGCACACATGTAAGAGGGGGCATCGGGGATCCCCCACCCAAAGTCGGCTGTCTCCACTCATCCCCCTAACGCCAGAAAATTTTTGACCCCCCCCGATTTGTGGAAAAATTCGAATTTTTGGGCCCTCTTTATGTTTTTTTTGGCCGTTTTTGGCCAAAAATTGAAGGTCATGTACCCCCACCCTAAAAATAGTTGGGAACCCCTAGTTTTAGCGTTACATGTATGCCCCCTAGTATCAGTACCCAATCAATATGCTTGGTGTTTCAACTTTCGAATTCTGGCCTTAATAGCGATCAGAATTTTTGACGCTTTTGCGCCGGGCGCTCGGTTATTGGGAAGAGGGTAGCCGCAAAATGTTGCTTTTCAAAATGACCACTGAAAACTTGCTCAGTTGCTTAAATACCAGAAAATTATTTTCGACGTTTAGCTTTGGACTGGAAAACCAATCGTTTATCGCCGCCCTAAATTCAAATATTGGTTAAAAATTGAAAATGTTGGTATTGAGGAGGCTGATTTTGTGCGGGATTCACATTTTCATGTCAGGTTTGTGTATACAATCCATGTAACTAATTTGACATTGTTTTTCGTATAAAAATGATAACAGTTCAGTTACCTACCTACTGATAATTTCCTTTTCTTGGAGCCGTTTTAACTATTTAAAAAAAGTGCGAGCATTGAGTCTGAATCTTGATCGACATGAAGAGGTAAAGAATGGTTAAGAGAGTTTTTCACGTTTTTAAGTTTTCTGAGCTCTAGATTTTTTAATAGTGGTAAAAATGATGAATGCGCAATGAATTAATCAAAACTTCAGTATTTTTAGGTCGAAAGATATAGGCATCGGGCAGCGTACTTCAATTGATGCTGTTGTCGAGTCTGTTCTATGCATCGCGAAGCAAGCTTCACCGGGTTCAGCTTCACCCAGTGGCCATGTTGCTAAAAAGCGGCTCATTTCAATTCCCGTCGAGAATGTGACTGACCCTACTGAATGTAATTTTTATTGTGGCTTAGTATCTTAATCAAACTTTGCCTACGCCTTAGCATTTTGATTTGAATAAAACGCGTTTTCAATTTTTTTCGGACTCTTAATGTTTTCTACTTATTTCGCTATACTTACGTATTCTACGAACGATGATTCGTTCGCTACGTCTGCCTAGACGCATCATACATATATGCTTAGCTAAATCGTTTAATATATATCGTGTGATTTACAGTCTAACACAGTACAGTTATTCTTAAAATGAAAGACTTTTATAGCTATCAGATTTGTACAAGGTATCCCATCTAACTATGACCTACCTATTTTCAGGCACGTATCTCTGGGTATTTCGGGTCGTCCCCCCAAAATTGGTGGTGCTTCCCCCAAAATAGGACGGCCAGCTACATACGTTCCTGCCTATTTTATTTTTAAATGAATCTTTCACTTTCTTCAAACAATACGAAATTTGAGACAATGTATAGAAATAAAGTAATTTTGTTCAGGAGACATTCATTACGATGAGCGTGCGCGTTATGAAGGAACAGTTCTAAGACCCAATGAGGTCTAGATAAGAATAATATAAGTTAGTTGCATGTACGTATGCTGCATATCCAGTCAAATTTTATTTTTGAATCTATTATCCAAGCAGTAAAAAATATAACTTTTTCGTGATATCTTTTAAGATTCGTTTTTTAATTGCATGATTATTGAATCTCGAAATTATTTGCAAATTACACTTGATCGCATTCTTCCTTTCGCTAGTATTAAATAAGTTATTTCTCTTTAATACGCAGTTTATCGATTTGTCGTGCTTTCTTCTTCTTCTGACACGGTTTTCCGATTTTCAGTCGTAGTTTATCTAAATCCGTATTGTTTGGCCGGTCGCTGGATTGATGCGGCTAAGCTAAGATCAGTGCAATGCAACAGATTTGGGCCGGGAAACGTAAATCACGTTATGCGGTGTTGTTTGCAGACTTTGATCGATTGTGCAGCGCCGTCCGACGTTGGATACGTAAAAATAATGATTTTTTGGCCTTTTGAACGATTTACCCGCCACCGTTTTCTAGCCGATCCATAGTAGCTACAGTAATGAAACTTTACATAAAACTAGCTTATGCCTTCTTGTCTTTGCCACTGACAACAATAAAGTCAATAAAGGTTGTTTACTTTCATACCTAAAATTTGATTACTGTATATTTATTTTGTCTCTCAAAAAACGGTGGCGGGGAAATTGTTCAAAATGTCCGAATTTTTTATGCATACGATTTTAAGGCTAGCCTATTTTGCATGTAAAGCGAAGCAACAATTATGCAAATCGTGGCGCACAACAATTAATAGGCCAAGAAGGTTCATTGCGAGTGTGTTCAAATGCGGTCAAACTCGGATAATGCAAAACTCGGATAACGTATTTTTCTGGATACTGCTCACCTGCTGAAATGGCCGCTGCTTCTATATCAATGCTTAAATGCACACGCTTAATGCATACACTCAGATTAATGCATACCTTGAGCCTTGGTTCCCAAGGGGTGTGCATCACACGCGGGCGTGGGGGTATGCATCCCCTCAGAATGCCGAATGCCCCCGCCCCCAGAAACCAAAATACCCCCAGAATTCGATTATTGAATTTTTTTCGTTCTTTCGCAATTTTTGATGCTAATGGATAGTGCTTGATGAGAAACGTTGAAAAATTGTGGTTTTTCGCCATACTACCATTTTAAGACCATTTTTAACCTTTTAAAATTTTGCACCCCCCCCTAGCATTCTTGTGCTGCCTACCTATGGTGTGTATTATCTGAAAGATGCAGATAATTAGGGTGGTCAGGGAGGGGTAAAATCTATATTCTGACGTTTGGGAGGGGCGAAATTAACGAATTATAATAGAGTTTATAAGGTTAAAGCCGCTTTAAAATACACCATGTATTTGCCGTTATGAGCTTCAAACCTCTTATAAAATACACCATTTTGGACCTAAATCGCTTGATAGTACCTTAAATTTTGAACCTTTAAATGGAGATAATACTCACTGTCTATCACCCCTTCCTACGTGCATGTACATATGATACACAGCCTCATTGAAATGGCGGTGAAATTGGTTTGCCATGGCAGAAAGGAGACTGATTCAAGGCATATGTGCGCAAGGTTAAATTTTTAGGTGTTAAAATCAAAAACCAAAAAGTTGGAGATAGCTTTTGTGGTAAACATATATAGCCTTTTTGAACTCGCAAATATAGCTATATAGCCTTTTTAGATAAGAAAATTGCTATTTGGCATTTATGAAGTCGGAAAAATAGCTATAAATAGTTTTCAAACTCGGGAAAACAAATGACGTAGCATTTGTGAAGTCAAACGGTATGTTTTTGAGACCAAAAAGGCTACATAGCTAGTTTCCTTAACGCAAATAATATCGTATAGCATGTTTTTCGGCCAAAATGGCTAAAAAAATCGGTTTTTTAAAGCTCAGGATGCAGTAATACCTCCTCTAACCCCTATGCCCATGTATGATTTAAGGGAAGCGAGCATAGGTGGGCAGCATACCTGGGCAATGGCTGACGAATCGCCCCGTCCAACTTTCAGCCTAAAGGGTGGGTGGGTCCCTAGACCCTGAAAAAGGTGGGTCTGTCCCTGAAAAAGGTGGGTCCTCGCCTGAAAAAGGTGGGTCGTTCAGCTTGATCAGTGGGTCAGTCACTGAAAAAAGATGGGTCCATCCATGAGAAAGGTGTCGAACAGTGTAATAAGATGGTTCCTGTGCATGTTTTGCAAACTGATCATAATATAATGTATCTAGCATTTCCTTAAATTATCTCCAAAAATTTTCTCCCTGTACAAAACGTAGCCCCGTCCAAGTTACCCCTTCGCCCCGTCCAACTTTGGTTCGGCCCGTCCTGGTGATGGGCCGATATGATACATTGCCCAGGTGTGGTGGACAGCACCGAATTCGGAGGGGGTGGTGAAAAATTTTCAAAGGTTAAAAAATGGATCTCAAAAGTGGTCGTATGGTGAAAAGATTCCATTTTTCGACGTTTCTCATCTGAGCACTATCCAATGGCATCAAAAAATCGCTAAAGAACAAAAAAAATTTCAAAAATTGAATTCTGGGGGGTATTTCGATTTCTTGGGGGTATTCGAACTTCTGGGGGGTGCATACCCCCAAACCCCCCACGCCCACGTGTGGAAGTGAGCGGCTCCCGTTGATTATGCTTTTCACTTATTTGTGGTCATCGTTTGTCTTGATGTTCTAATTTTAATGTTATTTTGACTCAATAATTATTTTAGCTCAAAAAGGGGCTCTACGGTTGACTTGCAGACCACTTAAGTAATCAAAAATGGTTATATGACGCGAAGCGCCGAATATTTGCATTTTTGAGTCAAGAGATCGCTAAAAACGCTTAAATAACACCTTTTCTACGATGTTTTTGGGGATGCTGAAATTCTGGTGGGGGTGAAAACTTTGGGGGAGGGGTAAAAACACGGTATTTTTGTATTCGGCAAAGATATTTTTCGATGTACCGTCTTTGTGCATGTACAAAGATTTTCGGGAAGACAAAAACTGCAAAAAAGGTCTAGAATTCGCAGAAATTATCGGCGCTTCGCGCCGAAATGAGTAATTGTGTGTTCTAATATATCTTTATAATGGCAAAAATCGTAATTCGAAAGAGAAAAATGTCAAATTTTTCGGCGCTATGCGTCGTTTTAAGACGATTTTTAGTGATTTTAGCCCTCAGAAACCCAGAAATGAGCTAAAATACACTACTAAAGGTCGAACAACTCTGTTTTTACTAATCTAAAATCGCTACTGTACCATATTATAGTACATAAAAATTTGTGTGTACAAAATGTACAAAGACTTTTAGGAACCATCTTTGTACATGTACAAACGGACCTTGTACAAAAAAAACGGCTGAAAACTTTTGGAGGGGCGAAAACCCCGTGAACCACCTATCTCAAGAACATATACGGTCTAGAGGTTAAAATAATGATGCGATTTATTTTTGGGTGAGATAAATACAGACAGCTGCATATAATGTGCGCCACACATGGGCGTGGGTGGTTTGTGGGATTTAGTTAGACCCCCTAGAATCAAAAATACCCCTCAGAGTACATGTATGTGATTGCTCAAAATTTTGAGAGGGGGTCCCCGGCCATTTTTAGGGGCGGAGGAGGGGTAAAATGACCTCCAATTTTTGGCCAACAAATGGCAAAAAGGCGCCTCAAAATCGCCAAAAAAGCGCAAGGTTTCGCCGAATATCGGGAGATGGTCAATGATTTTTTCGACTCAGGGTATGGGGGACGAACGACTTTACGTGGGGGATACCCTACCCCCTGCTACTAGTCTGCCCTGCAGATTACAGTAGACCATATAATTGAATTTTTGGCATGTTTTTTCACGATTTTTGTTAGTTTTGTCACACCTGGACCCCCTCAGAATTCTGTTGCTAGCCATGTATATGATGTGCGCCCACGCCTCTATACATGTAACGGCTTGAAATTTCGGGCGAAGGTACCCGGCCATTTGTAGGGGGGGGGGGTAAATTAGTTTGAATTTTTGGCCAAAAAAAACCTAAAAACGGCGAAAAAATTTGATTTTTTCAAAAAATCGGGGAGGGAAGGACAAAATTTTCTGGCTCCGGAGGATGGGGGACGAACAACTTTGGGTGAAAAGCTCCCTCCATCTCTTTGTTACATGTACATTTCTAGGTGATGAACTGCGTGACGTCGGGCGACGGCGACACGACATTGTCGGCCGACGTCGACGGCTCAATGATGGTACGTCGTTTGCCGCGATGGCGTTCTGTGCTCGACGCTTGGAAGTTTTTAAGCGAAGTTTTGGATAAACTGCAGAGTTGTCCGCATTTGCTCAGCAAACGATTTGATTCTTGTCAGTCGTGCAGCGGCGCCACCGTCAGCGTCGCCGCGGCGGCAGAATCGTCGGTCAATAACGGTTCGGTGACGGCATCCGCAGCAACGCCTTACTTGAAGAGTTAAATTTTTTCTCCATTTGGACCAAATTGACGAATTATAATCCCTTTTGAAATATTGCTTTATTTTTTCAAATATTTCTTCTCAGTCGTGCTTTTCCGAACATTAAAACTCTTAGGACACATTTTGTTAGAATGCTTCGTTTTTCGTTTAAAGAAGACTATTTTATGATCTACAGATCATTTATATAATTTCTTGAATTTTGCGAAGTCCACTTCTTATCAGTGTTTTTTAACAGGGTCCCTTTGTACATGTACAAAGATACTCCCCAAATGTCTTTGTACATTAATTACATGTAAGTTTTCGGGTACTATAATAAAAGTACAGTAGCGCTTTCACTGTGGTAAAACGGGGTTTTTCGACCTAATTGTCTCAAACGGCGCAATTCGCCTAAAAATTTGAGATTTTTCTTTTCTAAATTTTTGTTATTATAAGGATATATAGAACAGACAAATTTCGACGCGAGGCGCCAAAATTTTTTCGAGAATTTTGCACCTTTTTACATCTTTTGTCGTCCCAGAAATCTTCGTACATCCGAAAAGTAATTCCACATCGGGAAAAATCTTTGCCTACACAAAACCGTTGAGTTTTTTTACTGAATTCGATGTCTTATCGTACAGAGACCAAACTTTCGCCGACCGTAGACGCTCTGTCTTTGGATTCAGTTGGCAGGAGCAGGCATTTATCAGGTGGAAGCAGCAGCAGTACATGCACAGAACGTGACTTGGCCAGTGAGCTTGTTGTTTCATCTATACTCTTTAATTAATGCGCGAGCGCATAGCTTCTGATCCGATGAATCCGGCGCTGGTTTTCGCTCATATTGCATCAATTAGTTAGTGTCTGGTTTTGTTTGCAATTTGTGGTTTTAAAGGAAATGCGATACATACCAAGCGACGTAGATACGCAAGCGGTGGCGGATCTAGGATTTTCCTAAGGGGGGGGCGGTATCCCAACTTTTCCAAAAACAGTCAAAAATAGGTCCGAAAATTTGCCCATAACGCGCGAAATGGCGTTTTTTCGGTGTTTTACATTGTATACTTTTACATAAAATCACTTTTGACGCAATATTTTCTCAAAAAATTTCAAAATTTTCGACAATTTAGTCAAAAAAATCATTAAATTTCTTTGACTTTTACAAAAATCTGGCGCGTATGTATGTAGCGCCGGAAAATTTGTGAAATTAAGGCGGATAGACGTCTAGAAGCATGATTTACTGCTTGATTTCCTGTTTTTATCGCATTTGATGCGAAAAATCGACATTTCTAATTGAAAATAGAAGAAAACTATACAAAAATAGAACAGAAAATGGCCTCCAGGTCGCCGAGAAAGTTAATAAATGTCATTAATAGATATCATTCGGCGCGTAGCGCCGGAAAAATTTGAGGAATTATGGTCATTGACGGCCAAAAGTCATTGCAAATTGCATATCCATTTTTATCTCGCCAAATATTTTTGGCTTAAATCCGCGCCTGTACGCAAGGTCAAACTACAGGGAATGTGGAAACCAAATATTTGGAGATAGCTAAGCGCTTTGTGAGAAACGATTCCTCACTTTAAAAAATGATGTTATCGCTTTAAACCATTGTTTTCGAACATTTTCGGCAAATATTTAGCTTTTTTTGGACTCGCAAACATAGTTATATGATCTTTTTTGTGCTAAAAATAGCTATTTAGCTCTTCATTGAAGTCGAAAATCTAGCTATATGTCCTTTGAAACTCCGGAAAAATGTATAGATTTTCTAAAGACTCTTGATATGTTTCCAAGTCCAAAAAGGCTATATACCTATTTGGTTTTCTGAGCTCAAAAAAGGCCATACAGCAATGTTTTTTCGGCCAAAATGTCTAGATAGCTATCCGTTTTTCAAGCTCAGAAGGCGTAATACCTCCTCTCACCCCATACCCATGTATGCCATTCAATATAATGTCCTCCCTTATATTTTTTATGTTTTATTTGCGGTTCGGTCGATTAGTTGGTTTACATAGATAAGGCTTCTGGTATGCTTTACTGTGACTATCATCATCGATTTGCTCTGTACTGAGTTCTTCATCTGAACGAATAATTAGCATGGTATTATTCGCAGCATGGTCACTTAGTACTGTCGGCTGTGCATTATATTCAAAGCATGATCTAATTTTGATTTGAAGACAATACGTCCAATTTTTATCTTTATTCTTCTATTGTTTAATTGTTGAGGTTTGTTGGTAAGTTTTTAAATTTTCTAGGCTTAGGTCCTCACTTAGGTGAAGATATTTCCAAATGGGCAGTGGATGACGTGGCTAGATTTGTTTATTCTGTTTCCGATTCAGTCACATCCGATTTGTTCAGGAAACAGGTAACCTTATAAGTATTTCCTGCATAGCTATCGTAAGTAAGAAGACTTTTAATGTACTCGTGCGTATCTTACCTTGCCTAAATTTTAGGCGTGAGGTATTATTTTTTATTCAGTCAATTTTTTAAATAATGTGATTAAGCGATTGAATTCCGTCTAATTTTTCGTCTTATACAGTAAGCGAATCTTTAACTCTTAAAACCATACGTACGCACTACATTCATAGAAGAAAGAATTTGAAGATCGGCTGAAAATAGAATAAGTCATAAATTGATTTAAGTAAAATATACTCAAATCGAGCTGAAATAAGCACTGTTGGCTTTTACGGCGAATGCAATGATTGATATTCTAATGCCTTGGTGATTATTTGAACAAAAGCAAAAACTCTGCTTCTTTACTGTTTGCAATTGTGTTGAATTTTTAAAAATCGATTTCTTTCGTTTAGGAAATCTATAAAACACAGCATTTTAAAGTATTTTTAATTTTTTGACGAAAATAATGGAAAATAAATGAAACTTTTCGAAATAATTTCTTTTCTCCAAATCGGCTGCGAAAAAGTGCCATTTTTTATTGCACTAAAGGCAAAACAATCGAAAGTAATTTACATACGGCGTGAAGTGTGGAAAATTTGACGATTTTATAGCAAACAGATGCAGTTTCTCTATCTTTCCGTGCACTGTCTTACCTGCTAAAATTTTTTTACGGCTAAGGGGGCGGCCGCCCTTCTGCCTCTCTAAATACGGCCCTGTATATATAATAGTAATAGCAGTATATAATCTTTAAGAAATAACATGTCATTCTTGGTTAGAACCAACAGCATACATGTAACGGCATAAAATTTTGGTTAGGGGTCCCTTGCTATTTCTAAGGGGGGAAGGGAATGGCCTCCAATATTTATTTTTTGGCTAAAATGGCCACAAAATACGTAAACATGGCCAAAAACACAATTTTTTTCGAAAATGGTGGGGTCAAAAAGTTTGACTTTGAGGGGATAAAAAGTAAACAAGGTGTCGTAACGGATGGAATCCAAGGCAAAAAGTTTATTCTTATGTTTACTTAATGCATACATGAAATAGCGATAAGTCTTAACGACTAAAAAGGGTATTAGGGCCATACATGATCTTGGGGGTTTGAGGGGGTTTTCACCTCCATCCCTCCGGAAAATTTCCTTCCCCGCAAAAATTTTTTCGTCCCCCAGAATTGGCGACTTTTCGAAAGTTCCGATAAATGTTCTAAAAACTTGTAGAAAAGATGCTTTTTAAGCGTTTTTGACTATATTTTGTTCAATTTGTTACGACTTTTTTTCATTTTTTTGCTTTTTTTTGTTTTTTATGTTCTAGAAAGATAGAGCATCGTCAGAAACGCTAAAAAACGATGTTTTTGAAGGGTACTTACATTTTTTGGATCAAAAAATGGCGCTTCAAAATTTCACCCCCCCCCCCGGAATTCCCACGCTGTGCATGCACATATGATTAGGACCATGCATGATCTTTGGTAGTTTCTTTCGCTTCCGCAAAAAGTTCTTTGTCCCCGGGAATCCTTTTTTATTGCCTCCCGCTCAATGGCTAAAGTTAAATAAATTGAGTATTCTAATTTTCTTAGAAAAATTTAGAATTCCGATATCGTTAATTTTCGATCAATCATACTGTCTTATATATAAAAATCGAACTTTTTAATATTTGCAAAAACGTGTAATAAATGATTAAAAAACCTTAAAAGAAATTATTGAAATATTTGAAGTCTTTGAGCAAAATTTAGTGAATGCGAGACAATAATACAATTTATCAAATTATTATTCAAGGAAATCGATGGCAAAGCAATGCTGCTATTGACGGCCGATATGATGATTCGTTATATGAATGTTCGACTTGGACCTGCTCTGAAAATCGGAAACGCTATCGATAAATTTAAAGCTAATGTTAAATAATCCATTAATCGTCGTTGCATCAAGTAGAATTGTATAGTTGAGTTGATTTGGGGATTCAAGCTCAAAGTTTGCGGAAGTTTTTTGATTAAATGAGACATTAGCATAAAAAAATTAAGACATTAGCATACATATTTGATTATGCGAAGTTTTCTTGTGATATTGATTAATGTCGTCTTTGTCTATAAGTTATAAAAATATGATCTCTTGGTGAAAAGCTATAACAAAAAGACATAAACTCGAAATAACTTAAAGCAAGATTCTTCAAGCAACGATGTTCGGCAAAATTCTGAATTCTTCAACATTATCCAGTGGATTAGGAAAGTTTATACAACTTTCGGTACTAGTCGGTTATACTAAACTCTCAGGCACGTAGCTGGCCGTCCTATTTTTGGGGGGAGCAACACCAATTTTCGGGGGACTAAGCCCAAAAAAGCGAAAAATAGCACTAATTAATGTTTAAAACGTCCGATTTTTCTGAATTTGGGGGTCCGAACCACACAAGGGCGTGGGGGGTATGCACCCCCGAGAAACCAGAATACCTCCCAGATATCAAAATACCCCCCAGAATTCAATTTTTTCGTTTTTTTGCAATTTGTGATGCCAATGGATAGTGCTCGATGAGAAACGTCGAAAAATAGTGTTTTTTCGCTACCACCATATTTAAGGCCATTTTTGACCTTTGAAAAATCTTTCGGGTGATGTTCTATCTTTCTAACAAATTTCGAAAAAGTCGAACAAATTGAACAGAATATAGTCGAATTATGAGTATATTTGGTCATTCTAGAGCAATTAGATAACTAAAAATGCTTAAAAAAGCACCTTGTCTACGAATTTTCAGCACATTTTAGGAAACTTTAAAAAATCGCGAATTCTGGCCGGGGGGTGAAAAAGTTTGTGGGAGCGAGGATGAGAAAATTACTGGGGTGGTGAAGAAATTTCTTGGGGGCGGGGGTAAAAAGTTTGTGGGAGCGGGGATGAAAAAATTACTGGGGTGGTGAAGAAATTTATTGGGGGGGTGAAAAAGTTATAGGGGGTGAAACCAAGATCAAGTATGGTCGTCATGTCACTTTTGTGGCGATCCTCGTTCCTTTTTACATTTACACATATGCCTCTTTGGTTGTTCCGATATTTTTTGATTTTATTTCGGGCTTTTTTATCACGCGCCTTGTGAAGAAGTTGCGAATAAATTTTATGGCGAAATGAATTTTTGGCGTAAAGTACAAATGTAAACTATTTATAAGATATTTAAGCGTTTGAGGATCTTTTAAAATCAAAAGTGCGCGAATTAAAAAAGTTCACTTCGTATGCTGTACATACGCACCGTACTATAAAATTTTGTTCCGTCGTGCTCAATGAAACAGAAGCGTTATTTGGCAATTTTGTCGTTTGCCTCTGGTTTTCCTGCTTTTTATATTAGTTAAATGAGCTTTTAAAGTGTTTTTTCTTTTCTCTCTCGCTGAAGAAAATTCGAATTTTTCTAGTCGCATCTGTGGTTTGTTGCTCTTTTTTCAGCCGAAAAAATTCTCCAAAATTTGCCGATCGTGATTTAGCGAAAGCGTCGTATCAGACAGAAAGTTGTACGACTGTCTTGATTTTTTTAAACAGAAGGTGTGATAATAAAAAAGAATCTAAATGCGTACAAATTGGCTAAAATTTCCCAACTTTCTTACTTCAACACTACTTATTAGATACTTATGCTACGTAAACGTGGCGTTGCTTTTTCGGAGTTTTGTGTACTTTAATGGCCACATTTTTACTTCATTTCTGTTGCAAATAATATATGAAGTAAAGTTTTCTAGGAGCAGCTTCGCGCGTCAGATGTCCTTTAATGAATTTTCCTATTACTTACATATTTGCATTCGCACTTGGCATTTTTATTGAAAATTACGTGTACAAATGTAATAAATCAATTTGATCGCATTTCTGTCTCGAATAATACGTGAGATAGTGTTATTGAATGCATCAGACTTAAAAAAAGATGCGATTGTCTCAATGATACTCAGTTAATTCTTCTGTCTTCAAATTCTATTTAACGGAGTGCTACATGCCAACTCGTTAATATCATACCTATTCAAATCATTCCGCTTGCAGGATTGTTGGAATAAATAAAATAAGCTGAGTTCTTTCAATCATCTAGTAGATGAAAAAACTTGAAAATTTGGAGCGCCAAAATTCTACAGGATTCTACAAAATTCTACAAATTCTACAGGACAGTTCTTTAATTCTACAGGACAGTTCTTTTTTATGGCGCTGTTTGACCGTTAAGTTACTCTGATTTTGTTCTGCATATTTTATCGCAAGTTCTTTGTTCTTTTTGCGGCCGTAGAAATTATTTGTATAACTAATACTTGTTTACTTGTTCACTGTTCGTTCTGCATGTCTGTCTTGACGGATATTGCATTTACATTTTGGGTATTGCACTTAATTTTGGTGGCATCATGCAATGCGCTGATTTTTGTGTCTACAATCGATTTTCGGTCCAGTAAAATTTTCTTGATCTCTGTAAGCAAAGTGCACGTACTTATATCTTTTGTAATCGGCTTCCTTCTCGCCTTGGCGTTTCTTCATTTAAATTTGAAAAGGAAACACCTACTACTCAGAATTCAGGAAAAGAAATGTTTTGCAACAGAATATTATGAACAAGCATTTTGTTTTGTTAATGGCTGGTGATCACACATGAGCGTGGGGGCGTTTGGGGGTATGCACCTCCCCAGAAGTTGAAATACCCCCCCCCCAGAAATCAAAATACCCCCAGAATTCGAATTTCTAAAATTTTTTGCTTTTTTTAGCGATTTTTTGATGCCATTGGATAGTGCTCGTGAGAAACGTCGAAAAATGGTGTTTTTTCGCCATACGACCACTTTTAAGACCATTTTTTGACCTTGAAAATTTTTTCACCCCCCACCCCCAGAATTTCGGTGCTGCCCACCTATGCTGGTGATACGTAGACGATCGAAATTACACGGATACATATCGTGGTCACTGGAGAGCATAGGGCTGGAATCTCAGGAATGGCGCACGCGTAAACACCTTGATTTGGAACTTATGATCGACTTCAAGAAAACGAAAGTTGAGTTTTGTTCGTCTTTTACCAAGTCTAAACCCTACCGAATCCCTCCATGTTCATTTGTAATCGTAAGACTGCTGATTCGCAAGTGTGTCCACACCTGGGCGTGGGGGGTATGCACCCCCAGAAACCAAAATACCCCCCCAGAAATCAAAATACCCCCCCAGAATTCAATTTTTGAAAATTTTTTTCATTTTTTTCGCAATTTTTTGATGCCAATGGATAGTGCTTGATGAGAAACATCGAAAAATGGTGTTTTTATCGCCATACCACCATTTTTAAGCCATTTTGACCTTCAAAAAATCTTGCACCCCCCCCCCCAGAATTTTCTTGCTGCCCACGTATGAGTCCGGCGTTGTGCGTGATAATTGAAACCGAAAAGACGGGTCTCTCAATTGCTGTCTGACGAGACCTGCGGCAGCAAGCTCACAGATCAGGCAAACTGTCGTGCCACGTTCTATCACCATACGTGGGCAGCAGGAGAATTCTGGGGAAGGGGGTCGCAAGATTTTCAAAGGTCATTAAATGGCCTTAAAAATGGTGGTACGGCGAAACAACACCATTTTTCAAGTTTTCCATCGAGCACAATCCATTGCCATCAACTAATTGCGAAAAATTTCAAAAATTGAATTCTGGGGGTTTTTGTTTTCTCGAGGGGATGCATACCTCCCCACGCCTAGCTGTGTATGTCCAAGCACACTGGGACAATTTCGGCAGTGTACAAATGTATCAGTCTCAGCAAAGCGGGCGACTAGCAACATTGCTGCTTGACGCGATAGGTGGGTCCAGCCGGACTCCGAAGCGGACATGCACGTGAGGGAGGAGGGTACCTGAATGCTCTGGAAAACTCGAAAATTTTGTGGGGGAAATGAGGCAAAGTGGAAGATGAAAATTGAAAATTTTCTTCGAAAGTGCTTCAGATTGACCAGAAATTGTAATAACGTAGTTTTACATCTATATTAGCGCTTATGCAAGTTTTTGTGGTCATTTTGACCCAAAAAAGCTCAATAGTTGACCCACGCTCAGTTCAGCCATGCTGTGCACCTACATGCATGTTCAGGAGGCTGTCGCCTAACTTGCAGGCGTGGGGGTGGGGGGGGGGCTGGGGAGTCCGGACCCCCCCCAATTTAGAAAACCGAAAAATAGGACTTTTTGCACGTTATATTGTGCTTTTTTTGGCTTAGACCCCCCAAAATTGGTCTTGCCCCCCAAAATAGGAGGGCCAGCTACGTGCCTGCTACCTTGATAAGCTAAATTATAGACAATGCACGTGGGAGTTTATATATATATATATATATATATATATATATATATATATATATATATATATATATATATATATATATATATATATATATATATATATATATATATATATATATACAGTCTAGACCAGACATGCACATGATTAGGGGGTCTCTGGACCCCAGAATGGAAAAAGGGGAAATTTCTTCAGGAAAATGAGGCAAAATGAAAGCCGAAAATGGATTGAAATAGAACTTTGTAGGTGCCTGAAATTGATTAAAACATGGATTAACATACTATTTAGCAGTATCCAGTTTTTGAGGACATTTAGATCAAAAGAGCTACTGGCCCCCGACCATAGGTGGGCAGCACCGAAATTCTGGGGGGGGGGGTGAAAATATTTTCAAAGGTCAAAAAATGGTCTTAAAAGTGGTCGTATGGCGAAAGACACCAGTTTTCGACGTTTCTCATCGAGCACTATCCAATGGCATCAAAAAATCGCTAAAAAAGCAAAAAAATTTCAAAATTTGAATTCTGGGGGGTATTTTGATTTCTGGGGCGGGGGGGAATTTCAACTTCCGGGGGTGCATACCCCACGCCCATGTGTGCCCCCGACCAGCCATGCTGTGCATCATGTGCTCTGAGTCAGCCTTCGGAAGTCTTTAAGCGCATTGGGCTCAGCAACATGTTAGACAGCAAATTTTGACCTTCTTATTCCCTCTAAAAAACTTTAGAATGAACCTGGGTCAGTTTTTGCGCTGATTCCGAATCTGACCTTAAATTGTTCTATCACGCCAAGTTTTCGAGATATTTGCCTATTAAAATTTGTGCAAATTATGGCGCAAATCTAACAGCATGATCATTTATGGACTCAAAAATGTCAGAATGTTTTAATACCATCTTTCTCTTTATGGTAATATAATTGGCGTTGCGTAATATCTTATAGCTGTAAAATATATTACGCAACGCCAAGGACATTCTGCATATTTATTACAGTGTAAAGTTCAAAGATTCCGATGGGTAAAACTGTCAAAAATGGCAGGGAAAATTCGATTCTGTGCTCCATCGATTTTTGTGGGTCTTTCAGATTCTCGGGGAGGCGGCTCAGGCCAGACCCTTATGTACGCTCATGTGTGCTCATATGGATGTGAATCGTAATAAAATCCTAAGATGCACGAATTTCAACAACACTTCGCATGCATAAATAAAATCTAAAGAAGTTCGCTTATTCATCGGTCATATGTTATCAATATACGAAAATACAAGCTGTAAACCAAGCAACAGAATATATCATTTCAAAATCGAGTCAACGAGAACATTCAAGTACAGTACATACAGTAAAGGACGCAGCCAAGATGAAACATATGAATTAGGCTTAATTTTACTACATTTTTTTCTAAAAGTATTGGTTAAGTATAAAAATCTTAAAAAATAAATTATTCGGACTGCAAGACTTGCTATAACGCAAGCGCGGGTATATGTACAAGCAAATACAAAAAACAGTTAATACGCACAATATTTCAACCATGCGCTAAGTTGCAAGCAATAGATGGCATAAATATTTATCACCAGAACGTGCATAAAGAATACTAAAAAATCCGAAAGGCGTTAATGAACATTGGCATTGAACGCACTTCTGGTCTGAATGAGTTGCTCATTTATTTTCTTGAGTGGAGAATCTGTAATCAGGGATTTAGGAGGGCGAGTGACGTGAGGAACGTAAAAATAAATGAAAAACATTATTTTATCATTTTTACTAAGACAAAGAACATGCTGTAGGTTCTTTAATAATATCCAGACCGAAATACGAACCGAACCGAGTCGAGCGAGCTAATTGCAAACAATTCGTATGTACGTAGAAATAAGAACACAGTAAAAATTTCGAACAATACGTAACAATGAACTAAGCGGCAGCTGTACAGAACAAAGGTTAAATCTTTTCAAGTATTCAGGTCAATGCAATCACGCATGCACATTATAAACAATACCGCTTGTTCTTATGTAAAAGAACACGAGATTGAAGAAAATGACAAAATTAGAAGTGAAACGAGTCAAAAACGAATAATTTTTCTCATACAGAGGTCAGTATTTACTATTTTTTGGCTTTAGTAGTGCTGACCATACGTGGGCAGCAAGAAAATTCTGGGGGGAGGGTGCAAGATTTTTTTGAAGGTCGAAAAATGGCCTTAAAAATGGTGGTATGGCGATAAAAACACCATTGTTCGACGTTTCTCATCAAGCACTATCCGTCGGCATCAAAAAATTGCGAAAAAAACGAAAAAAATTCTCAAAAATTGAATTCTTGGGGGGTATTTTGATTTCTGGGGGGGTATTTTGGTTTCTGGGGGGTGCATACCCCCCAAACCCCCACGCCCAGGTGTGGTGCTGACCCATTAAATTGTTTATAAAAATCCGTCTTCCTTGAATTAACTGATGTATGAGAGAACCTTTCTCAATCCTCGACAATGTTCATCAGATTAAAAAAGGGCGCAATAAACAAATTTCAGATTTATTCTTAACTATTGATTTGCTGAACGCTGGTGAAAACTGGAAGCGATGTTTATTATCCTCGTGAATAAAAGTCGCAAGTTTTAACGGATATCATTATTCATTTGTCTGATTCTTAAGATACAACAGTCCTTACGTTCAGAGAACGCTGAATGCAAATTAGACACTGAATCAATACAACGAGGGGTGAGACTGAATAACACACAGTCACATATACACCTGGGCGTGAGGGTCAGAAACCAAAATACCCCCCAGAATTCAATTTTTGATTTTTTTTTTTCACAATTTTTTTTGATGCCAATGGATAGTGCTCGATGAGAAACGTTGAAAAATTGTGTTTTCTTCGCCACACCACCATTTTAAAGGCCACTTTTTGACCTTTGAAAAATCTTGCACCCCCAGAATTTCGTGCCGCCCACCTATGGTCACGTAGAAGAAGACACGGTTTGGGATCTACTCTATACTCCTTAGAATAAAAAATTTGGGAAATTTTCTGGGGAAACGAGACAAAATGAAAACCAAAAATTTATGAAAATCAAAAATTTTTCTGCAAAAATGCTTGAAAATGATCAGAAACTGTTGATTAACGAAGTGACCCTCCTAGAGCAACCCATGATGTGCATCTATGGTGAGTACTGAGTATCAATTGCCAGATAGAGATAGACACTGTCAGACGATCTTGAGCAGTTGAAACGTACTCGATTTTCCATGAAGCGTCTAGAAATACGTCAAACTCAAAAGCATCAGCAGAGCCTTCACAACGCTGATAGCTGCGATCATATCAATGAGCTACAGAACCTTTTCATTGTGCTCGTTATTTAACTAGAAAAATAAGACTGCTAAACATTCCAGTCACAAAAGTACAATCATCAAGTAATAGAAATTATAGACAACCGAAAGGCGATATATTATTATTATTATTATTATTATTATTATTATTATTATTATTATTATTATTATTATTAATCATTACGATAGTAATAATCGCACATGGGCGTAGAAATTTGACAGAGTAACCGATATAGGAAACAGTTTATAATCTAATCGGAGAAATGTGCTTAACTAAAGAGCAGCTGAACAAATCAAACGCGTATGAAACATTAAACGAAATATGTAGCCTAAATTACTGAATTCGTTGAGAACTAAAATTCTGAGAATTCCTTGGCACATTTTTCATTGCTCGAAATGTGCAAAGGTTCTTCTTCATAATCGTCGAAATTACTAGCATCGCCGGCTCCACGCGATTTGGGAAGGAAAGGTGCTTCAATCTGAAAAGAATAAGATCTTTGAATCGGAGGCTTGAGACTTTGAGAAAGAAGTGATTGATTGTAGTGATAGAGGAGCGAAGAAGACTAGGTTTGAATTAAGGAAGCCGAAAAAATCGAGTCGAATGGATTTAACTAATGTTATGACTGACTATCAACAGCATTAACCATGTTTTTATTAAAAATGTTACAAGTCAGATCCAAATTACCAACACATATTTGATGCGAATTAAAAAAGCGTAAGTGTCACATACTCGTTCATTAAAGCAAGCTTAAGCGATTAGCAGGCATAATGTTAATAAACAAGAATGTATTTTAATGTGATTTTATGCGTCGAAAATGCAATCCATATAAATTAATTGCTTGTAGATTATTATACATTAAGTCAGCTTATGTCTGTTTTATTTTTCAGTTTTTAAATGAAAATTTTCCCATAATATTGAAGATGACAGCATTGAAATAATAGAACTTTGCAAGCTTCTCCCTAACTGCTTTGTACAACCGACATCAATAAATCGTCAAATCCTCTGAGCCGAATGCTCTAAAATGTTTAGTTACACTAAAAAAAAGTTATCCTAAAAAAATGAGTATTACTTTCATTCTTCGAATCAACACGATTGTTAAATCGTAAGTCATGCCAAAACAAAAAAACCGCTCTACGTAATAACAATAATAGTGCGTTCCACGCGATCAACGTATCACATACCGAATAAGAACAATCAAAGAAGGAGCAATGGTACTTCGCGTTAATAAATAATGCTCTACAGAGTAAATTTATGCAACAAAATCGGAATAATAAATTTCAATTAATCTTGAGCAGAATGCAGCAAAAGCTAAACAACCCTTTTATGACTAAAACTTGCGTTTTTGTCATTTTTAGTTGTTTTTTCGACATTTTTGTGACCTAAAATTGAAGGTCATTCACCCCTCATCTGAAATTGGCCGACTATCTCCTCCCAAAATTTTAAGCTGTTACATGTCTGGCTAAAATGTTCAAAAAATTAGAATGAAGAATAGATTAACTAATTTAAAAGAGTTCAAAGATTTTACCGAAAAGTAATGTTAAAATGAAAAAGGATCTGCGAATAGTGAACTTAAATGACAATGATGAACTAAGATGGATTAAAAAAATAATATATTTTCAAATTCTAAGAACTTTGTTGAGAAAAGTATGCACTAATTAATGATTATAAGCTATGCTGCTCCATCCCATTTACTCTCCGCACCGTCTATCCCGTCACCTTGGATATGTATGCGCAGTGCAGGGTTAAAAGGCGGAAAAAACATGCAGTCAAAATAATTAATCCTATTCGCGTTTTTTTTGTTATTGAAGCTTTCACGAAAAGTCGATATTATATTCGTGCATCAAGCGAGGTGAAAACATAAGCATACATGTGCAGCAAGAAAATTCTCGGAGAGGGGGGGTGAAATCGTCAAAAATGATCAGACATCGCCAAAAATGTTACCAAAAATAGAACTTTGGGACCTACAGTAATCTGCGGGATTTTTTCAACGGGTGTAAGCCCCCAGACCCTCCCCGCATGCCCATGTGTGGAGATAAGCACTCAACAACAATGGATTCGATTAGCAGATATGTATAAAAAGGCACGTATGTACAAATTTAATGGCTAAATCAGAATGATGCGAATTCGTCCGCGTAAAAATTTTTATCGACAGGACTAAACACAGTTTCATCCTCAGCTACAATTTCAACAAAGTGCCGAGTGTCCGCGGGTCCATCGACCCTGGGATACAGCGCCTCGAACAAGGGGCCCGCCTGCGCTGCCGTTTGCTCTTGCTTGTTGGCTGGTGGCAAGCACTGATTGAGCGTGTTTGACAACATCATCTGCAGCGACATGTGCACATTGCTGGATAAGGAGCCAGTCGCGGGCGAAACGGCGGCGTCTGGGCGCACCTTAAACCGCACATGCACCATGTAGGACATCTTGCATGCTGGAGCAGTAGAAAGTGCAACAGGAACAAACCTACACGGGACAGCACATCAGCATTCGTAAAACGTCTTAGACTAATGACATTATCAGCAAGCTTTTTAAATCGGAATTTCAAGGAATCAAGGATGAACTCCAGACATGCATACACTCACAGGGGCGTCGTAGGCATACCTGGGCGTGGGGAGGAGGTTTGGGGGGTATGCAACCCCCAGAAACAAAAATACCCCACCCCAGAAACCAAAATACCCCCAGAATTCAATTTTTGAAATTTTTGTTTTTTTCGCAAATTTTTTCATGCCAATGGATAGTGCTCGATGAGAAACGTTGAAAAATGGTGTTTTTCGTCATACCACAACTTTTAAGGCCATTTTTTTGCCTTTAAAAAAATTTTGCACCCCCCCAAAACTCTGGTGGCGCACATCTATGGTCGTAGGTGTCTGGGGCTGGACCATCATAATCTAACATACTCCCAAATCGATTAGACATCCAGAATTGAATTTTTGGTGCTATTTTTCACAATTCTGCCGCCCCATCGGACCCCCAGAATTCAGTCGCTACCATTGTGTGCATGCACCGCGTCGTAGTTCTGGGGAGGAAAGGGGGAGTTGAAAATTTAAAGTGCTTTTTAGGCTCAAAATTGATGGATACACGTCAAAAACATAGTTTTTCGGCGTGACGACGCCTAATCTTTCTAGAGGATAAAAACATTGGAAAATTCCGAAAAAATTCGAATAAATTGAACAAAATATAGTCAAAAAATGAGTATATGACGCGAAACGCCTTAAATTTGACACTTTTGAGCAAATCCATAGCTAACAACATGTAAAACAGCACATTTTCAACGATTTTTTTCGGAAACTTGGAAAATCCGAATTCTGGGGGGTGGGAGAAAGAAATTGTGGGGGGAGGTGAACTTTTCATGTGGCGGTGAAAACCCCCCCCAACCTCCCTCTGATAGGATGGCGTCTTTAACAAGTTATTCATGCTCTAAAACAGTTTTTGTAACCCGTGCAAGTACGCTTGGAAAATGTGAACAACTGCGTGCAGAGAAACAACCATGCAAGCGCCAAAACAGCATGCTTGTGTATAAACAAAGGTAGCGGCGATATGAGCACGTAGAATTTCATATAAAATCATGCGGAAACGAAAATTAAATAAACGTATTGGTCAAAGGCACATCATCACGCACATCATGCTTCGGCGGATCAGAATAAAGAAAAACAACCCTAATAGACGGAATTTGAGGGACGTAAGTTTAAGCTTAAGCGATGGAGAGATTCTGTGCTTGTTTCGATCAACGTCGACGACACTATTCTGTTACACAGTACAACAAAAATGAACGCAGCGCATGACGTATGCCAGAAGCTGAAAAGCGGAAGGGTGAAAGATTTGGGAAATATGAGACTTAAATACGAAAGCAAAAAAAGTCGTTGATTTCGAAAAGCCTCGGCCAATTAGAAAGCGATTCATTGGATTGCAAGCTTTTGCAAGCCAAATACACGCTGTTCACTTATTTATTTGCTTATTCGGTAGCATGGCGCCGGCGTTCACAACGTGAAGCGAGTGCATTGAAGAATCTTTATAAATTTTGTATTTGACAAATTTGTATAGATTTTGATCAAACTAATGTAAATTTAGGGTTTTTAGCGAATTAAAATTCTGTGAAAAAATCTTCAACGTCAGCAGCCGGCTTATTGGAAAATAAGCGGGGATCCTCTTCGTAGTCGTCGAAGTTGCTAGTATCGACAGCACTTTTTACGTTGGGCAAATAACCAGCGCGTAGCTTGAATTTTTAGGCAAACTTATCATTAAGAATCGCCAATTGAAACCGCTAGCGCATACAAGTATACAGAGAAAGCTTCATTGTATTACTTATATGAGTATGTAAAATCAAACCATTAAAACATCGAATGTCTTTTAAGCTTAATTTTCATCATCTTAGTAGAAATTTCGCAAAACTCAAAAAGAAGAGCCAAGTCGTTTACTGATATTAACTTCGATCAAAGATTACAACATTCGACGAAATTCGATAACATACAGGCTACAACGATTGTAAGAAAGGAGCGAGTAAGATTCTAGCCAGGTATTTAACGCGAGTGGGAGCTTTGAAACTCGACGTGTCTTCGCGACACTCAAAAAAGACTGTTTTAGCGAATCCTTGAAACAAGCTACAACACATGGGCAAGGTAGAGATGGCTAGAGGTGGCCAGAGGGGATGAAATACAGGATATTGTATGTTATATTGTATGTTGCGGTCATTGTTTTTTGTACAAGGTCTCTTTGTAAATGTGCAAAGACGGTCCCCAAAAGTCGATGTTCATTCTATAAATGTAAATTTTAGAGTGTAATATAGCACAGTAGCAGGATATATGTGATAAAATGGTTTTTTACCATTATCAGTGAAGTTAATCTGATTTATGGGTTCCGCGCAAACGGAAGAGCGCCTGAAAATTTCTGATGTTTGTACCATATCCAGGAAGAATTTTCAGAACTTTTTCCGCAGATCTAAGAAACTGTCTTGCCGCATCTTTCCTTTTCTCAAAATCGCCCGATAGTACCTGATTTTACAAAAACTTAGGTAGGTACCCCCATGCCCATGTGTGCAAGCTACAAAGTGAAGAATCAATGTAACTCATAATTCATTTTCCGCTACACTGAATGACGATTATAGTTACTATATCTCCTCAACTCATGGTGTTAAAGTGCAAAATCAGAGGGATTGAACCTTGACGCCAAATTAGGTCGAAGACTGCGACCATATCTTTGTTTTCACCTTATTTGTCTTATTTCTGTCTATCCGTAAGACAGAAATCTGTCAGCAAAAACGCTCAAGTATTTGGCTATTTATTCCTCATATTGCATTTTATATAATTTATGCTAATGCTTAATGTTTACTCGACGTTATATTACATGAAGGCTAGTCATTGTATTCAAACAAATATTCATACTTTCTTTTGATAAATAGCTATCCAATCCGTGTTAGCAAACCACTTGCTATTCTTAATGTCGGCCACGCCGTTTTTCAAATTGCCAAATCGTTTAGTCAAATCAACTTGCAGCAAATTTTTCAGCATATCCTTTAGTTCTGACGAGAAATGTGAAGGAAAGCGTACCTTCGAAACAATTAGCGATTACAATAATATAAGAGCATGACTGCTTTAATTATTTAAAGAGGTAAACGATAAGTATAATACAAAAATGAAAAATTAATCCGAAAAAAGATAAGAAAGCAAGGAAACGTCATGCACATGCAAACAAAACGAAGTATGCAAATAATAGTAAATAAATGTTGATAATAAAAAATAAGTAGATCTGCGTATACAATTTTAATGTCTAGTGAAAACAAAGTGAAATTAAGACTAGTGGCTATCAAGACTGACGATTTCATGAAAAATAAGTTTATAAGAAATACTCGTTGATGGCTGAGGTTTCACGTTACGTTTTTGTTAGCCGTAATCAATGAAAACATAGTATGTAGAAACACATGCTACAAAACACGGTCGAAGACACATCCAAATACATTGTAAAATAGCCTAGATATGAATTACAAAATAATATGCTTGTAAAATCTCTAATAAAGAAAGCATAAACCTAATCGAATCGGTGAATATTCATTCACCTTGCCTGAGACAATCTTTTCGTAAATCTGTATCGGTTGGTCAGCGAAAAACGGTGGGTATCCAGCAGCCATTTCATAAACTAATACGCCTAAAATAAACATTATACTGAAATACCATTTAAATGAATGGTGTCACGCGACAAACCGTCCACGAACAGAAAATGTCACCAGCAAAACGTCTCAACTCAATGACAAAACATCCCCACATTTTATTTTCACACGTAAAATCAATGTAAATAAAACGAACAGGGCAATTGCCACCATTGTTAATGATTGTGTCCCGACCCGATTCTCCGACCGTCCCGATTCTCCGACCATCCAGATTCTCCGACCGTCCCGATTCCCCGACCATCCCGATTCGCCGACCGTCCCGTTTATCCGACCGTCCCGATTCTCCGACCGTCCCGATCCACCGATCGTCCCGATTCTCCGACCCTACCGAAATTCTCGGACTTTCCCGTTTCTCTGACTGCAGGTATAAAAATGAATTAGGTACAAGGCTTATTTAATGTGTTAATTATTACACTGCCCGCTTACTTGTGTACTTGAAAAGTTGCCAGGATCTGTTTTAAAGAATACTAGAGGTATATAATGGACAAGCTTAATTTTTAAATCTCTCACTGTGAAAAAATCAAAATCTATGTCGAATTGATTACGCGCACAGTGCCTAACTGAAATTGTCTCCTTACCTAGGCAACTCAAGCTCTTTGAGTAGGTATCGTAATCACGCATAGGACGTGAGGGGGTTCGACGAGAGTATGCACCACACGTGGGCGTGGGTAAGGGGGTTTGGGAGTATGCACCCCATAGAAGGCCGAATATCCCCCTTGAATTCAATTTTTGAGAATTTTTTCGTTTTTTTCGCAATTTTTTGATGCCACTGGATAGTGCTCGATGAGGAACATTGGAAAATGGTGTTTTTCACCATACCACTATTTTTAAAACCATACAATCGTATTATACGTCAGGAAACCGATGTAAAATATGTTTTGATGTGATATCTGATTTGCATTTTCCATTTTTTGTTTCTGCTATTGTAATGGAGCAGAATTCCGTTGTATTCGTTGTTTAAGTGCGTAAATACCTACATGTGCATCTATGCTTGTGCATATATTAGTGTTGTGCAGTCCTAATGCATTTCAGAAAATTCACATGTGTCTCACGCTCATCAACCTTTAGCATGGACGAAGAATCGGCAGTCGGAGAATCGGGACGGACAGGGAAACGGGACGGTCGGAGAATTGGGAATTTTACGTGTTTAAAAATAGCGTTTTATACAATTGGTCGGAGAATCGGGATGGTCGGAGAATCGGAACGGTCAGAAAAATGGGAATTCCGGTGAACCTAAAAATAACCTGTTTTATCATTAAACGGAGAATCGGGACGGTCTGAGGAACAGGAATTTCGGGAACCAAAAAATAACCTGTTTTATCATTAGACTGAGAATCGAAAGAGGTCGGAGAATCAGGACGGTCGGAGAAATGGGACAGAGCATTTTTAATTCCCCCTCCCACAATGGCCTGCTCGTTTGATATTCGCCATTCCCACTGGCGCCGAAGGCTGTTTTAGACTATTTTCATCTTTCCAACTTATGCTAGTGAAGAGCTATAAGTTTTGACAGTTTGATTCAATTCAATTCGATTTCTTCAAGTTAATTTTTGAGTTAATTCAATTCTTTATGCTTAAGGCTTTAAGCTTTAAGTTTGAAATATCTCCCTTTCATTTCCCACAACTTTATACCTTTCCTACTTTAATTCTCCAACTTTAACTTTAGGCTTTAATTCTATTTTTATTCTACTTTAGCTATTTTTATTATCCAATGTATATAATGCAATTAGCGCCTTGGTTTTTGATTTATGTGCACTCGGCTTTAATGTTATAACACGATAATTTCGTTTTAGACATGCATGCGCGGGGACGTTTTGCTAGCGACGTATTGTTACGGGGACGTTTAGCTGGGGACGTTGTTTTGCGGAAACGTCTTGTTAAAATGGCGTTTTGTTGTGAGGACGTTTTGTTTGGAATGTTTTGTCCGGGGACGTTTAGCCGGCGACATTTTGAAGCATACCCAATAGAATAAATGTGCCGCTTTTTTCAAGTCATTAAAATTTTGTTAAAAGACGAGTTCTCGACATTTTGCATCTAGAATTTCATTGACGGGTAGAAGAAGTGCAAGCGTATCTTACGCGATAAGCATGAAAGTAAAGCAAGGCGATGTTAAACATCGACCAGGAAGCTTCAAGCTCCATTTTGCTATCTCTGTCAAAGCATTACTGAATTAAATAATCCAATTTCTAATTTAATAACTTTTTAAAAAATTATTTTATTTTGTTAATCATTATTTTTCATTTTCCTAATATACAAAAATGATATTATTTGCTTCGTCAAAGTCACGGCCTGCTCCTATCCTGTGGGTGGACAGGAATAAGGCATCACCCACTACATTTGAGCTTTTCTCTCTTTAATATTATTGCTATTAAAAGTGAAAAACTGACCTAGCGCCCACCAGTCGACCGCTTTGTTGTAACCCTAAAGTAATATGAAAAATTAAAATAAACAAGTACGACGAAACGATCGATATAATTACCTTGCTAAGGATAATTTCCGGGGCCAAATATTCAGGCGTCCCGCACAATGTCCATGTCCGCCCTTTTACGCGTTTAGCAAAACCAAAGTCTGTTATCTAAAAGCAAAAAATATTCATTAGACAGCGTAAGATATTATGATTAATAAAAAGCAAGGGCAGCTGATTACCCATAGAAAGGATTAAAATTTGAATATGCTCAGAGAAAAATAGACATCTGTCCTGCATGTAGTTATATGTAGGTACCTATATTTTTTGTCTTTGGGAAGAAGTTTCATGGATTGAAGATAGGTCGGGCTTTCTTGGTACACGGGCCAGTGAAGTGAAGTAAGTGAAGTAAAGATTGAATTGTGCAGAAATAATACACATCTATTCTGTATTGCTCCCGGCTATTTTTTGACGACAGGGATGTGGTCGCTCCCGCCCCCTCTAAATCCGCCGCAGCTTTAAACTTGCCGCGTACAGAGAGCGTAGGTACTTTTAGATGAAGGGTACCTACTAAAAATTTATACGAACAAAACATATGCATGATACCAACATTCATTTAAATAACATACAAATCTATAAAATCAATCATATATCAACAGTAACATAGTACTTCGCTCACCTTTATATAGCCACCGCTGTCAATCAGTAAATTTTCGGGCTTTAAATCTCTGCGTAAAACATAAGCTTCGAATTCAAAAAGTGATGAAAATTCATAGAAGGGTGGGAAGGACGAGGTATCGCATATTATAATAATTTGATATTCGTTCAGGAAATATATGTTGGTGATAAAAAGAATGCAACATTTATATATCACTACGAGTAGGTATCGTAAACCTTTTATCAAGAAGGCATTAAAAATTTAAAAATCGATATAAGTCCAAAAATCATACTTAAGTATTAAAACTTAAGATTATTTTTCCACCCAAAATGCCTGCGTAGTGCCCTCAAGACACGTCAAAATCTTGCGTCTCCAAGTAAGCTAGAATGGGTTGCATTTAGAAACATTAGCTTGCTGAGCTAAATCCGATGTAAATGAAGTAAATAAGCAAATCAAACGAAAACTCATCAGATATTCATACAATTATTTTCAAAGAAATCACACCGGTAACCACTTGTACCGGATAGATATTATTGCGTTTCACTTACAACAGTATAAGCAAATACCGCGAATGCTCTAGTGGAACTATCGAGGAGGTCAAAGAGTGTGAGTACGGGGCAAGTTATTATGCTGTGCTAAGTTTCCGACTTGGGGTAAAAAACAACGTAATCGGAACAAATCGGTTACTGGTGCGCTCCCTATGAAAATAACTGCAACCGATTTGTTATATAGGCAGGACCGAAATTCTGGGAGGGGGCGTGTGGGGGAGGGGCAAGCTTTTGTAAAGGTCAAAAATGTTCTTTAAAATGGTAGTATGGCGAAAAACGGCCATTTTTCAACGTTTCTCATCGAGCAGTATCATTGGCATCAAAAAATCGCGAAAAAACAGAAATTTAGAAAATTGAATTCTATAGGAGGGAGAGATTTCGATTAGGGGATGGGGCAATAGGCCAATGCTGTGGTGTCATAACCAGACAATTTTAACTGGAAAATGATACAAAATGAGGGCAAAAAAAGGATGAAAATGGAAATTTTCTTAATAGTGCTTCGAAGTGACCAGAAACTGTGCAATAACGCAGTTTTAATGCTATTTTAGCGATTATACCTGTTTTTAAGTCATTTTGGCCCTAAAAAGCTCGATTCTTGACCCACCCAGACCGGCTGACCCCCCAGATCAGCCATGCTGTGCATATATGGTCGTTCGTGACCATTTTGCGGGGGTGGGGGGTCAGTAGCCATTCTAGGGGTCAAACCCTCCCCCCACCACAAGAACACGTACGGTCGCCTGCAATCAGCTTACATAATTTTGGCTGACATTTGAGTACAATCATAAGCTAAGCACAGTGGCTTACAGACCTGTATATCAAGTCCAAGGAATGCAGGTATTCAAAGGCCAGTACTATTTGAGCGGCATAAAAGCGTGAATGCGGTTCACTGAATCGGCCGATTCGTCTCAAATGTGAGAACATTTCACCTCCATTCACAAATTCCAATACCATGTAAAGGTTTGAATTGTCCTAAAAAAGTTAATAACATCGCTTAACACGAAAACAAGCTCTAAATAGATTTTTTAAAACTGAATATGCGTTTGCATTCAATCGTTTGATGTTAATTCTGCACGAGTTTATTATTTTTCATTTTTGAAACAAATTTTTTGAATCTAACCATCTGCTGCAATCGCTTGAAAAACAAACTTAAATTTGAAGATTGATTAAGTTTATGGTAAGTTAAGCTAAGTCCATTCAGTAAAACGTAGCTGCAACCATGTAGGCTATCTGTCGTTTAATTTAATCAACGTATATGAAAGATTGCAGCTTTTGGCACATATTTTCTTATGGCCACATATTTTTAATCACATTTCATTATCGCGCATTTTTACAGATCAATTTTGCCTTCGCACTTTATTTTTTATCTTCAGTTATTTCGATTTTATTTCAATATTGTTTTTACTTTCATTGTGATACTATGTCTTATTATCGTAAATTTGTCTTCAAAGTCAGCGTGGATTAAAATGCGAAAATTCTCGTCTAATTATAATTCAATTAGGGTCTTAAAAACGGGTCGGATGCACTTCCGCCGCATAGGTCACTTCCGCCGCCTAGGTCAGTTCCGCCGCATAGTTCATTTCCGCCGCATAGTAGTACGGAACAGTCGCAATCACACCTGGGCGTGGGGGTTTGGGGAGGGTATGCACCCCCCCCCCCCGAGAAACCAAAATACCCCCCAGAAATCAAAATACCCTCCAGAATTCAAATTTTGAAACTTTTTTTCGTTTTTTTCGCAATTTTTTGATGCCAATGGATAGTGCTCGATGAGAAACGTCGAAAAATGGTGTTTTTTCGCCATACCACCATTTTTAAGGCCATTTTTTTGACCTTAGAAAAATCTTGCACTCCCCCCCAGAATTTTCTTGCTGCCCACGTATGGTCGCAATCGTTATTAATTACACAAAGTGCATTCTAGAGCAGAGTAATGTAGCATTTGAAACATAGTACTTAAACGGGTTTCCGTTTAATTAAAGAAAAATGTAATAAAAGTTTTTAGTCAAAAATAAAATGTCTGACTACAAAATGTAATAAAAGTTTTTTGGTAAACAATAAAATGTCCTACTTAGATAACTGAGTTCAGTTATTAGGTAGCTCTTTGATAGTCATAATGCCATATTATGCAGCATTGGATAAGCAGTTCCTTTCTGGATCATCTTGAAAACTTCAATCATTAAATGAGGTAATGCAAAATTTTACCACGCATCCATTGTTAAAAATTGAATTTTAAATGAGCTTTTCTTCGTCAAAAAATTTTTTTAGCGTTCACTGCTAAAAATGAATTTTAAATGAGCCCTACGTTGTGAGAAAAAATCGATTGAATCCGTTGTACTCCGTTCGTGAGTGCCCAGAGTACACAAAAACATTTTGCCGAATTTTATGTAATACTGCAAAGTTTAATTGTTGCGTTGCGATTTGGCTCTCTAAAATGGATTCTGGTGAAACTAATGCAGCCTCAAGTACAGGACTTAATAAATCTGTTATCCAGTATACTTCGCGCATTCACGATCAAAGAATATATGAATTCCGTAAAAAAAGCTTCCGAGTTCTTCGAGATGGTGGAATCGACCTGTCCCGATTCTCCGACCGTCCCGATTCTCCGACCGTCCCGATTCTCCGACCATCCCGATTCTCCGACCGTCTCGATTCTCCGACCGTCCCGATTCTCCGACTTTCCCGATTCCCCGACCGTCCCGATTCTCCGCCTAATGCTAAGAGAGGTTATTTTAAGATTCGCGAAATTCTCGTTTCTCCGACCGTCCCGATTCTCCGCCCGTCCCGATTCTCCGACCATCTCGATTCTCCGACCGTCCCGATTCTCCGTCCGTCCCGATTCTCCGACTTTTCCCGATTCTCCGACTACAGATTCAAATATGACAGGTGGCATGAACCACATCTCAATCAACTGCTCATGCATGTAATAAAGGACTTATTTAGAGATTGAATTATTATGTAATTTTACGGATTTTTTTCATAACGTATTATTTTTGTCATTCAGTAAAATTGAAAGTAATTTTTTTCGTTTCCATGAAGACAGCTTCGCCAAAGTCTTCCTGTGCTTGAGCCATTTTAACAAAATAAGCGATTACATGTGACACAGTATCAACTGGGATTGTCTCCTTGCCTAGCTCAGACTTTTAGTATTAATGCAGTTATATACCTTTGTATGTCAAACGTCTTGAAAACGACGCTAAATATTTTTGTCTAATTTGCATTTTCCTTTTTTTGTTTCTATTTTTATAAGTCAGAGCAGAGTTTCATCGTATTCGTTACGCTGGTTAATCGAATAAATAGGTATTCATGTACCTATATAAGTGGTCGATCGGATAAGTATATATGTATGTACGTATCTGTACGCAAAACACATAAATGCATGCTTGTATATGCGTGGGATGCGTTCGTAGGTACCTACTGCATTATAAATCGTGCAATGCAGTCGTAGTCAAAACTTGTCAAATCTTACCATGGTCGGAGAATCGGGACGGTCGGAGAAACGAGATTCTCGCGAATTTAGAAAAAACTCTTTTAGCATTAGGCGGAGAATCGGGACGGTCGGAGAATCGGGAAAGTCGGAGAATCGGGATGGTCGGAGAATCAGGACGGTCGGAGAATCGGGATGGTCGGACAATCGGGACGGTCGGGGAATCGGGATGGTCGGAGAATCGGGACGGTCGGAGAATCGGGACACGATCGGTGGAATTAACGAATATTGGCTTTGCATTGAATGTGAAAATTTGCGGAAAGTGGAAGATGCTAACAACGCGAATTAGTTTGCTGTTATTAATTGAAAACGATATTTTATTAGTCATCGAATAATAATTGTCTTAATAATAGTTCATTGTTTGTTGCATAATGTTGTCATTTAAGACAAATGAGGGCTTCAATGCACCTGATTTTATAAATTCTTTTTAAGAGATACAATCACACATGAATATAGATTACATAAAAGTATGAGGATACGTGGGGTATGACTGAACCCCCGTATATATTCGTATTGGTGAGACTAAATGTATTGAAGCTAGTACGAACTTGCCTGGGGAGAAAATTGCATTTTTATGTAAGAAAACCTTAAAAATGTAGTTGGTTCGCATCGTGAGAATTATTTACCATAAATTACCTTAAATGTGACTAAAGATGATACGTTTCACAGCCAATATAGTAGAAAATCATTGAAAAGTACCTATTTTATGACCTTGTGTTGAAAAATGTAGGAAAATGCAGTTTTTACCGACTTATGACCTTGTGTTGAAAAATGTAGGAAAATGCAGTTTTTACCGACTATCTCAGCGAAGTTTACAAGAAATAAGACCATTTTATGTTGGGTCCGCCCCCTCACTTTGGCAAATCGTAGCGCATATAGTAATTATTCCGTAATATGCGGCGGAACTGTACTATGCGGCGGAAGTGACCTATGCGGCGGAAATGCACCCCAATCTTAAAAACGACATACAACACTTAATTAAAATTAAGCTTTCCCTCGTTTCAATTGTTGTATATTTCTCAACAGACTGTGGTACAGAAAAGAACAAAATAAATTCCTTAGTATAGCGACTGACTGTCGTTTTCTACGCAAATGTAAAAGCAATTTACTTTAAACGAAAACTCTAATTTGACTAGGAAAGGGAATTCGATTGCTTGCAGAATGCGCTTTTCGTTCAAGGTATGCTCGACCTGCTTCAATTTGACCACTTTTTGCTTATCTAAAATTTTCATTGCATAATACTGATTCGAAGCCTTGTGCTTGACCAGCATGACTCGACCGAAGGAACCAGTGCCCAAAGTTTTCATTCTGTCGAAATCGTCCAGGTTTGCCGTGTTCTGTTGAATTTATCAAAAATAGAAGTTTAATAAAGCAAATCAAGTAGGACTTAAGTTTTTCAAATTATTCAGAACGATTAAAGAAAAAAGAGAAAGTAAACAAAGTTTTTATCAAAAAACTAAATAAATAAACGACAAAAGACAAAGAAGATAAAAAACAAATGAAAAATAGCGATCAAAACGCAAATTGAAAATTATGTATCACAAAGGTGGTCAAAAGGCTAAAGTTATAAGTACAGGGTCTTCCGAAATTATCTGCTCCCTTGGAAAACATACTTCTAGTTAAGATACAAAAAAATCAAATATATCACCTTGTTAGGAAATTAATTTTACGTTTAATGGAATAAGTACCATTGTTGGTAATATAGCACTTCTTGTCTTATTGCACAAAAAAGAAAAAAATTTAAAAATTCAATAATGCCGTTAATTTAATAATTATTCTATCATCATTGGAATCCCAACCTGACTTAATCGTTCTAGCAAGGAATGCAACGAATTTTGAAACAAATCTTCATAAGATTATAAGGTCGAACAAGGCAATACTTATCCAAGTTCTTATGTAAGGTTCTATTTGAAAATATCCGTGACAGGCCTCTCTGTGTGAGTGTCTCGACTCTGTTCTTCTGCATTTTATCCAGATCCCCAGTTCGGTTCAAGTCGGAACTGTTATCAGGCCACAGTCATTGTCCAGAACTGAATTGTCCTGTGTTTTACGTAATTTTAAGTTTACTGAGTCAAAATTCATTTCGGCCAACGAGAATCGAAAAGGCGCAAAACCAAGAAGAAAAAAGATCAAATTCTGAATTTATTTTGAAAACTTTACCGAAGTTTATGACGCGTTGTAAACAAGAACATTAGACAGACATTACTGAACGCAGAATTAAATTCTCTACAAGATGATATATCTAACTTTTGTGTATCTAGTCTAGAAATATTTATTCTAAGAGAGCAGATAATTTCGAAACTCCCTGTATATTCTATGATAAGTTAAAGAAGAGATTTTTCGAATAAGAAAAATGTTGGAACAATCTGCCAATGTTTCAAGATGTACTAAATTAAAATAGTGTGAATTCTATCGCGAAACTTCTATTTAAAAATAAGAAATATATCGGAATTGGATTTCCATAGAGAATTGAATGAAAGTTTAAGAAATATTTCGAGTCCTTACGCCACACCAAACAAAAGAATGTTCACAAGTGCGTTAGAATTAATTCTAGTAAGAACCATATACGTACTATAATTAATTTTGCTCGCAAAAATCGTTTCAAAACACAGGGTCTCTAAATAGCTGGGAGACGTTTTTTTATTAAACGCAAGAACCACAATGATGTTACATGAACTGCTAACTTAATTATAATTTGTGCATAAAAGTAAGACACAATATAGCTGATTAGGAATCAAAACTTGAAAAAACTTCATACGGGTGCATTGTGCTAAAGCATTACTGTGAAATTAGAAGAGGAAAATCATTAACGAAAATAAGAAAAAGATGAACGCGAGGACAGCCTTGAAAAAACTTCTGCTCATAATAGCTGCTGTGCTATCTATTATAAGGCGCTTAGTTTGCAGGAATAAATATTCGCGCATTATCAAAGTAAATTAGATACATAATCAATAGACCTAATCACAGAGATTAATCTTGCAAAAATGTCTTTCTGAACGTCTAATTTTTTTAATTGCGTATTTATTGATCATTAATTAACAGCTTCCCTTATGCTTTCTATATTTCCCATCAGATTTAGGCTTTCCTGATTATAAGAAAATCTGAAAATATGATTTTGGGTTTGCTATTATTTTCTCATTTTATTAAATACTTCGTGAATAAAACAGAAAGTGATACATTCGATAATATTTCTCGAAAGCTCCCATGCATGCAAGATTTGATTGTTTCCTTAAACAAATGAATATTTCAACGCTAATACAATACGTATGTAACGAAATTAGTTTGAGCAGATCAAACCGCGAAGATCACTTAAATTATGGATATTGCAGACAGGACGAGGTAAACCAGAACCACACACACACATGTGAAAAGGTAACATTTCAATTCAATTGACTAAATATGTACAAATTTTCGCTTACTCGGTAGTTTTAAAAAACCAGAATCTCGGGGTGTATTATAATTGATCAACAAAAATTTCAGAGAAACTGTAAACGTACCATCCATACCTAGAAAGATTAACCGAAATGTATGTGGAAAATCTCTGACAAGACAACTGTGTTCCCCTCAACAGAATTCGACTAGATGTTTGGTACTACATAAACAAATACATCACAAAAGACGAAACACAATTTAAGCATGTCTGATGTACTTCACTCACATATTTTCACATGCTTAAATGCAAATAATTGTCTTTTAAAGTAACGATTCAAATCCTCATTAAATTCATTGCTGTAATGCCATCCTTTTCTAGGCTTTTGCTATACTGATAGAATTTTCTAGGATTGATAACTGCGTTGTATTTTGTAATTTTTCAGCTTAGCCTCGCGAGAATTCATTATTTAATTCGCGAAAAATTTGCTTAAAAGATATTGATACCGATTTTGCACGAATCGTAGATGCAATTGGTCTGACTGACCTCCTATTCTGTACAGTCATTTAACGTTGTCGCCTGTGCCAGCCATACTTAGACGTAGGGTGAGGATAGATTGCACCCCAGAATCTTTAAATTCCCGAAAGTCCTTATATTTTATAAATTCTTTCGTGTTTTCGCGATTTTTTATGCTTGCTTATGGATAGAGCTCAATGAAAAATGTAGAAAAATTGTGTTGTTTGGCGCTACTATCTATTTTCTGACCCTTTTTGACTGAGAAAAAGTTTGTCGCTCTCTTCCTTGAATTTTTGCTCAAGGCAGTAGCAGAGCTACATAACTAATAAACTTTGCCTCAGCAGTGCATTCAACTGCAGCTCACACGAACACCACAGTGTTCTTGAATTCTGAGACGGACTTGGCACCGACCCGTATTTACCCAGGTTCGATTAAGCTGTAGTGTGCTATTAAAAAGGCTTTATTTTACATTGAGTTCGTGTTCATTGTCGCATATAATAAAGTAAATTAAAATTAAAAAGAGACCTTTTCCGATCTCACCGTTACACATTAACGTACCGATGCAGGATTTTCCCATTTCTGCTTGAAGTCTTCTCTCGCCTTCTCCAGGAATTCCTTGACTAGAAAAATAAAAATATGTTAGTGGCATAGTCTGGTTAGAGAAAATATGGTCGGCTTCGGATGCAATCAATATTTTGGATGCAATCAATATTTTTATCAGAGGTGGTAATTAGTAGTTAATCTTTTCGGACATAATATTATTTCTGTTATAAGATTTATGGGTTTACGGGCCATGAGACAACAATGAGAATGTTTAGGCCGCAGATATCGCCCATAATTCATTATTTAAAGCGAGTTAATAGTCGCATTTTTATTTAAATTATTTGAATATACCTATTTAAATCTGTGATCATTACTGATTTAATTAAATTGTCGCTGATTCGTTTGTCTGAATATAGAGCAAAATGGCTGCTTTGATTTGCCATACAGGTTGTGCTATATGTTCCTTAGTAATAATGAGCGTATTTAAATTGGATTCTGTGTACGAACATGAATAGCCAACCAAATGGCTAAACAACTCAATATTATTAAGGCCAAAATTTTGAGCTAAGCGAGCTCGTCACATTCTTCTTTAACAAGACGAATAAGTCGGTGAGGAATTTAAAAATGAAAACATCCTGTAATGCTCCAGCAGCAGCATCACTATAATAGATAAAGGCATAAAACGCCTAACGTTGTTTTGCTACTATCAAGAAAAGTTCAAAATCAAAGTTAAATCGAAATACCGAAAAGCATGTTTTACAGACAGCCGACTGCATGAAGAGTCACAACCTGCGGTTTAATAATCTCAGACGACGACTATATATGAAAAGATATGCGAATTATGATAAAAAGCTATGCCGGACCAAAGAAAACGAAGAATTGCACAAGCGATATAAAAGTGTTATAACTTACAAAATTTAGTTTGCGACTTTTTAGTCACATTCATCGGAATAGAATCAGTACGTTGGTGGCACTAAGAATTGAACATGCAAAAAATGTGCTGCGAACTTTCGTGAGAAGCTTCTGCGATAAGGATATTTATGTGTACTATGTATGTATATAACAAAATATCAGTGCTTCAATGATGGCATCAAGAACAACGAGCAAGCAAATGAAAGCAAGGGTCGACGAAAAAGCGGAATAAATAATGCTAAACAAGGAATAAATCGTTTCATTACTTTAAACTTAAGAAATAATCGTTAAAATTTATAGCAAATGACTTTAAAGAACAGAAGGCCGGAAAAAGCCAGTCATTCGTTTACTCAACGCTTAAAATATCCAGCTAATGTTAATTCATTTCAAGCAAGCTATCCGCGTGATGCATACGAACGTAACATATTGATTTATGCGATTGAACAATATCGCACAATCTCGTTGTGCAAGGTTAGCTTCCGAAAAACAGTGAAAAAATTTGCTTCACCGTTGGTGCATGAAGCTCCATCAACATTGGGCGCTTTGTTGTCAGCTCAGCACCGTATTTTACGTAAACCTCAAAAAACAGAAAATAGCCAATTTTTTCCGTGAAGCAAACTAGATATGTTCTGTATTTATGTATCAGATGCTGACGCAGCATAACGCGAAATTCATATTAGGTTGGATCTTACAAGTCCACCGTAGAGTGATTAGAAAGCCACTGCAAAAACGCACATAAAAACAATCATCGTAAAATAATAAAGGGCGATATTACGAGAGAAGAAACTAAAGGAGTGATGAAAACCGTATCTAAGCCAGGGAAAGAGTAATCCGCATGAGGCAGGAATTTTTTAATAAGCGTGTTTGAATGGATTATGTTAAGTCATTTTCTTTGAATTTGCCATATTTAATACGCTTTTTTGTAACTACATTTTAATCGAAGTACGTACGCACACAAGATCAGCTGGAGGTCTTAGGCCAGAGCGTTACCCTTTAGTCAGTTTAGTCAAAAGAAGTAATATTTAATGAACGAATCAGGAGAAGCAAAAATATGACGGTGATGCCCGAGCTAATTGCGGCAACAAGGTCAAATTGTAAAATAGATTTGAAAGTATATTCCGTGTAAAAACTAATCTATATTCCCGAATGTTCTAAATTATTGAAACGTAGTTATTTTACTCTAACCCCATTCGACGGCCAAAAAGTCTATACACAAACCTGAAATCTTTGTTTTGTACAAAAAACGATGTTTTATATAACAAAAAAATTTATGTGGCAAAATATATTCATGTCTTATTCGTGTACATGATTGAAGAACTCCTTTCTGGTTCTATGAATTTAAGTTCCTGGAGTCAGAAGAATATGCCGAACTCAATATGCGTTGAAAGAAAGAAAAAAGAAACGGAATCCGGCTCGTCTGATAAATGCGATAATCATGTAATTTGTCAAAGTCATCTATGGAACAATATATTAATTTCAAACAAAATGCAAGCAATACAGCACGGAGTGCTCATTTACGCAAGGAATAAAATTCACGTCTGCGTAATCAGCATAGAGTTAAAGGTGAGTAAATTAACGGATAAGAAATGAAAGCACGTATAGATGAATTTAAAAAATTCATATTGTGAAATTCGACGATAAGGACGAATTAAATACCTACTGTTTGTGAGATGAATTGGCCGGCATTAGCAGTAGGCAAAATATAGGACGTCAGAAACTACTGAAATAAGGCCTAACCATCGCGCAATGAGGCGGCTAGTTCGAGCTTTTTGAGCAGGACGTAACATTATGTACCTAATTTAAGAAACTAAAGTCAGAGTCACAGTGAAAAGGTTGACATCTTTGTTGACTTGCGCACAATGGAAAAGAAATCTTAGTTGAAAATCCGTTTGAGAAACGCAGATCATCTTAACCCAATTAGAGTATGCATTGCTGGCTTGATTCGACAAGCTCGATTTAGATAAGTTAGATTTGGAACGGCATACGTTAGCTCGCTGATCGGAGCTTCCTTTCTCTTGTTTTTCGCGTACGCGTCCAAAGAATATCGTCGAAGCAAGCATCATTTAAATCACTTCTGCTAAGATTAGATTTTTGCCATTATGAGAAAAGACTTCCATGCGGAAATTCGAGAAAAATTCACTTTTCAGTATACCTATTGCGATTCAGGATAGGCTAACGAATAACTAACAACATATGGCGACGAGTAACTGCTTAGTTCAAAATGGAAGATAAAGGAAGTGGTTTATGATCACAAGGCGTGAAAACCATAAATATATCAAATCTTGGTAGTAAAAAAAGCAAAGCGTCGCTTGATATTAAAGTGTCTAAAGAAACAACCGCCACTAAATAAGGTACCTAGTTATTTTCTTTGCTCTCTCTCAATAATCATTACTGAAATTATTGATTGTGTCCCGGGTGACCGACAGTCCCGGGTGACCGACAAATGGTTTTAAAAATAGATCTATCAATCGAAAAATTCCCGTCCGGCCGACAGTCCCGGGTGGCCGGCTATACCGGGTGGCTGACAGTGCCGAGTGGCTGACTGTACCGGGTGGCCGACAGTCCCGGAAGGCTGACTGTACCGGGTGACCGACAGTCCCGGGTGGCCGACTGTAACGGGTGGCCGACAGTCCCGGGTGACCGACAAGTGGTATAATAATAGGTTTGTCATAAAAATTCCTAACTGACTAATGATTTCGAAATAAATGCTTTTTCAAGTAGGTACCTATTTATGCACATTAATAGTTTTACCAATGCAATAAAATTGCTCATATGAATTCATAGCAAATTTAAAACATGCAGGATTTTGTAAAAAAAGGCCTATTATTTACAATGCGTAATATTTTAGTGCTATCCTACTTAAACTTATAGTGGCTGCAAAATTTCAGCTACATATTGGTGTAACTTCAGTGCTGCGAAAGTGCCATCAAATGATTTACTCGCCATTTAATCAAACTTTTGAACATAAGCGTAGCCAAGACTTTTGTGCAGCCAGTTTCTCAATTTTTAACAATAGAAGAATGCACAAATTTATGAGTATGGCGCTAAGCGCCGAAAAATTTCGACATTCAGGCCTTTTCGAACCCGATGTTGGGCACAAACTATTGCACATACAAACCAAAATAATTTCTGAACGATTTCGGGGGCACGTGCTCCCCATGCCCCTCCCTGGCTACGCCCTTGGTGATGCAAATTAGCCAAGTAAGTGATTTTTTAGAATTCGCGAATTCCTAACGGTTATTCGAGATTTTTCATTTCCAACCTTTGCACAACCGTCACATTGAAAGTAATCAATGGTATCCCCATCATGGGAGCGCCTGGTCTTATTTTTTTGAAAAGATAAAAATGGGTCGGATATGCACGGCTGTCGCACTTTAGCAAAGTTGAATTACCGTGAATCGTATTTATGAAGGCACCTGGACCGAAATCGCCTTCCATTTTTCATGCGAAACTACTGAGCACTCTATACGCTCCACTTAAAAATGTTTATTTTGACAAAAACAGGGATTGACTATCCGCCCGATTCAAAATGCAAATGAGGTTTTTTCATTGCTTATGCATTCCATTGCGCATGTGAAACTACGCTGTAGGCCGAATTTGACGCGCACAGGAATATAAGTAATTCAAGATCTTAACGACGACTGGACAACAATGAATCTTTGATACAAAATTTTTAGTTTTGATAGTTTATATTAAATATGTACATTCAATAAGTTTATATACAATATGTTCATGAAATAAGTTTATATTGACATCTATGCCAATGAAAACTTTATTGCTATTCTGAGAGAATGAAAAAAATTACGTATTTCGATTTTGAAAAAATGTACGTGCATACATACATACGTACGTACATATATTCATAGTATAGTACAACCGGGTCATATGGGAATTTTTATGCCATATATCGATCACCCGGTACAGTGGGCCACCCGGGATTGTCGGCCACCCGGTACAGTCGGCCACCCGGGACTGACGGCCAATCGGAACAGTTGGCCAGTAGGTACTGTCGGTCACTCGGGAATTTTTTGATTGACAGATCTATTTTTATATTTGTCGGTGATCCGGGACTGTCGGTCACCCGGGACTGTCGGTGACCCGGGATTGTCGGTCACCCGGGACTGTCGGTCACCCGGGACTGTCGGTCACCCGGGACGTTACCAAATTATTTGTACATGTTTCAATGCAATTTTTTTACTCGATGTATAAAAATAGATAAGAGAAGGTATATAAAATAGACCCTTAATCCAGTCCACATGTGCTGGAAAGACTTCACAAAATAACCAGAAATAGAAAACAAAATTAAGGGAAAAGCAACTGATTTTAATTGTTCAAGCACAACACATGCGGAGAGCGTATTATTCTGCGCAGAAAGATCAAATAGAGAGATGCTTTCAGGTGATTTTGAGATTTCCGCACTTCGAAGCGGATTAATAATTTTTTTGTTGATTTCACCCAAAAAGTGCCTAAATTGAGTCAAAATAATCTAAAAAGTCAACGTTTTCCGACGCTTCATATCAGATCGACGGAGTTATATATTTTAACCGTTAAGAAACGACATCACCGTCAAAAGAGACCGAAAAATGTTATAAAAAGACGGTCTCGTTGTTAAAAGTATTTGAAATATTAGACAGTTTTTATTTCACGCGCAAAAAGAAAGATTAATTGTATTGAATTTTTATTTATAATATCAATTGCTGCGGATCATACATATGAAGCATGGAAATTCTGGGGGTCAGCCATACCAAATTTTTAAGAAAACATTTTTCGGGCCAAAAAACGATGACCTTCCGGATATTGCTCGTTATTTTCAAAATATAAAAACATAACAAATAAGAAAAAATTTTAAATAATTCGAGCAAATTCAGCAGTGCCACTTGAAGCATAATGAAGATGGCGAGAGTTTGGTAAATAAATACTAGTTTTTTGCTGTTTCTTCCAATCCCTGAATCTCTAATCATGGATAAGCGAAGAATTCACTCGCTATATAGTTTCTTCGAGCTTATCGAACAATTACGCATTTAAAACAACTTACAAATGATGAAAATTAAAACCTTCGCTTATTATACAACAATAAAAGACCAACAATTTTGAGGGAACATTCAAATTGAAAACAAAGATCGTCCGTCATCGATGTTAGGAATAAAAACACACTGACGGAAGAATTTCGAGGAAACTTTAGCATTGCATGCATCAGGCAGAAAACAAGACTTTTTGTTTGCGCCATAATGAAAAAGAACTTCATGTTTCACAAAGCAAACATATGTTATTTTTCGCTATCTATTTTCAACTAGTAATGCCAACCTAATTGAACATTTTCAAGACGATTGTTCAATAATGCCGCGTCTCGTGTTGCATTTATTAATTGGTCGATTAGTCCATTTTTTCTACTCCTAATATGCCTTTTAACATAGCTACACAGAACTGGGAAAGCAAAATATCGGGCATAGTCCCACTTCCTCGAATGTCCCATCTCTTCGAACGTCCTACCTCTTCGAACGTCTCATCTCTTCGAACATCCCAGGTCTTCGAAAAGTGATGTAATATGAAAATTAACTACGACAGAAAATCCCACTTTTTCGAATGTCCAACCTCTTCGAAAGCCCTACCTCTTCGAATGTCCCACTTCTTCGAATAATGACACAAAATGGAGATAATTGTCTCGGAAAATTCCACCTCATCGCATGTTCCATCTCTTCGAATGTCCTACCTCATCAAATGTACCATCTCTTTAAATGTCAAACCTCTTCGAATGTCCCATCTGTTCGAATGTATCATCTGTCCGAATGTCCCATCTGTTCGAATGTCCCACCACCTCTTCGGATGTACAAGCTCCACATACGTTGCACTACTTCGAATCGAAATAATTAGAATTTATAACAAGGAAATATGTTTTATAAGAATACCATATGTGCGCTTGACAAGTCCATTCTACCGCTTGTCATGAAGCATTGTTATATGCTATATAATGCGTAAATACCTTGGCTCTAAATATGAATCTGGTACGTTGCTGAAATTGACCACCGTTCATCATGAATAGAAATAATGAAGAATGCAAATTAAACCGTGGATAAAAATCTCCAGAAGACAAAAACGAGCAAAATAAGTGGCACATTTAGTCTTTATTTATTCGTGACGCTAGTTGTACCCAAAAATGGCTCATGATTTTGGTGGAGCGATATTCATGTTGGCTATTCATTGTAGCCCTAAACTCAGATTGCATTTGAAACGTTAATATCTTCATACCGTACATATATTTGCTAAGGTAACCATGTTTTTAAGAAGCATAAATAATTTCACAGTAGAAAATTTACAAAAAGATAAAATTAAGGTACGCTAGTGTCCATAGAGCAGTTGTACATATAAAAAATATCAAATAATTACTTATACTGAAAAATTAGATAAAAAATCGGAACATGGAAAAGAGGTAGCATGAATCGCTACTCGATGAATTAGGATTTTCGAAGTGGGACATTCGATGAGATGGGACAGGCGATAAGATGGGACATTCGAAGAGATAAGAATTTCGAAGAGGTGGGACGTTCGAAGAGATGAGAAATTTGAAGAGGTGGGAATTTCGAAGAGAGTAGGACATTCGATGAGATGTGGGACGTTCGGAGAGATGGGACTTTTGAACAGGTATGGCACAATCAAATATCTACCCTCCGGCCGGCAGAATGCTAAAATTAGAAAGCATACAAAAACGACAAAAATCATTATGATAGTTTGAAGCAATATAATGATTTGAAAGCAGCGACTTTGTAGGTATTTTTGATCTTCAATTCTAAGGTTAGTAATTCTGACTATTTAAAAAAAATTCGTTTGATTGGGGTGAAGGGTTTCATCCTCCAAAAAATTTTTCACACCCCAGAATTATTGATTTTCCAAAAGTTTCCTAAAATTTCCCAAAAAACGTCGAAAAAGAATGTTTTTGACGCGTATCCACCATTTGTGATAAAAAATGTACTTTCAAATTCACCCCCCCCAGAAATCCCATGCTATACATGTCTAAACATCAGTCGTTGACGTTAAGCAATGACGTCGCCTGATCATATGAACATATATAAAAAGCTCAATTTAAAGAAATCGAGAGCAGGAACATGCTTCAAAAATTGAATCAGGAGGAAATGAACAATTTTTATCGACGGAGGCAAGCATCGTACAGTAGACATTACAAGACGATGAACCTTTTTAATGGAACCAATTGACTGGCGAAAAATGAAGAAAATGCGCTGTAACTGCGAAACTGGAACCAGGACGGTTTCAAATTATTTCTAAACTGGTTTTTCAGTCGATGACAATCAGATCGCGCGAATTAGACTAGAGTTGGTAGGATAATAAGGCAAAAAATGACGGTTCCTCCCAACCGTCCGCATAAAACCGTTGTTAAACGAAAAAATTATTAGCATTAGCTAATACGCGTCCCATGACGAATGCAGTTTACGTCTGGCAATCATCCGCTCCTATTTTTTATTCAGTATTGCGTTTTTGGAAAGCTGATGGTCCTGCCTTGCATCACTATGATCGACATTACGAAAATATTTCCGGACGTCTAACATTTATTAAAAAACTGCCAATGCTGATCGGAAATGTGTGTAACTGACTTTCCCAGGCAAGTCAAGCATATTTTATTTTTTGTATTCATTCCGCGATTTGTGGTTTAAATATCTCAATCAGATAGCTGAAGGACATGTCAAACCAAATAGTCGTGGTGTACTAACTAATTGGGCTAAATTAGCACGAATACTCGTACTTTAGAATAAGCCGACAGCATTCAATTTCGCAAACGCTTATTTATTTTGTTAAATCATCTTAATTATTTAATGATTGTCTTGAATCTTAATGTTGTACTTTATATTCTAATTAAAAGTTCAAATGTTAGATTTTTTACTTTCAGTTTTAGTGTTACGAAAGCGATTTTTGGTGTAAAAAACTTCGTGGAAATGAAATTTCTCGAATGGTTAATGATGCTGAAAGCAATGAAAAATTGTATCTCACAATATTTGGCGACTCCGTTGTCCGCCGAACAAAGATCGCTATCCGTTCTATCCAGGTCACTGATTTCAGAGGATGACGGAAAAGAAGTTTTAGACGGTGCAAGCAAATGGCCAGTAGTTTGTTGCTTACGGAAAAACTTGAACATACGCGCAGTCAATATTGAGTATTATGCAACAAAATTAGCAGCCATCAGTAAAAAACGAAGGATGATAATAAGCACTGTAGGTCTAGGGAAGTCAAGAGAATTCATTTATATGCACGCATACATACATCCAATAATAATAATAATAATAATAATAATAATAATAATAATAATAATAATAATAATAATAATAATAATAATAATAATAATAATAATAATAATAATAATAATAATAATAATAATAATAATAATAATAATAATGACAACAATAATAATAATAATAATAATAATAATAATAATAATAATAATAATAATAATAATAAATAATATAATAATACTAATAATAATAATAATAATAATAATAATAATAATAATAATAATAATAATAATAATAATAATAACTTTTCAATAATGATTACAATTTTGATATAATTACATATTGATTAAATCGTATGAGGAAAAACTCGTTCTTATTCAATGATGAAGATGAGGTACGCACCAGTATTACTGACGCCATGACCAATCATGCGTTGCAAAAAGAGGTAAGTAAAGGCAGCACATTTAGTTCCTAGAAAATCAAAAAATGTATTCTTAACCTTGGTGATTTAACACTGCTCGATAGAAGGTCATTCATTCTAAAAGCGAAAATTGAAAGCCAGTGATAGAGAAACCGGAAATTATCTAATATTAACAAAATACTTCGGTTCGCTCTTCGAGCGATTTGTGGTTTTAAACATATCTCGAAAATGCGCTGATGATACGCATGTAAGCTTACACTCTAATGACGATTTGATCAGAGACAGTGTGAAAGCAGCAAAAGGAATATATACACAGGTCGTGTCGTGTCAGGAAAACTCAGTTTTTCCATATCCAAAGACCTCTTCTTTCTCTGATTATAATTCCACTCCTATCAAGCGATAATTTCTAGAAAACTCAACTCGCCCGAGTTTTAATGGCCTGCTGTAATCTCGACAGACGACCTGCGATCTTAGTTATTTTGTAGGTACATTCGCTTTTTGTGAAATTTTCCTTTTATTCAGTTCAGACTTCATCGTCATAAGAGAATGCAAAGGAAGAACTTTATAACACTCACAGATACTAGAGGTTTACTGCTTAAGTATTAGATTAGCTGCGCCTTACAAAAAAGTGCACGGCTGAGGCAATCGAGCAATGGAGTTGTGTCAAACCTAAGAAAATGTCTGACATGCCCTCATAAGACTAAATACGAGAAGTAAGAAGCGAGATGCACGAGCAACGAGCAATGAGAGAATCCTTCAAACACATTTAAAGTCTTAGCGATAAAGATTAGTTATATCAATTTTATTTGAATACTGATTCGTTTAAAAAAATTGGTGAAAATTAAGGCGGCGTTAAGGTTTCCATCTTGCTTCCAGCCTGGATACTCCAAAAAGCTCACATTAGACAAAAGCGTGCATAAAGTAATATTTCGCGAGCAGATAATTGACATTTAAGGCTATTTTCTATTTTTCTGAGAAAATGATGGGTCAATTTATAACCTGTTCTTGAGTAAAAGAGCACAAAAATACTCGCGAGTCGCGATTATTTCAAATTTCCAAACGTTCTTACTCGTAGTAAATAGCAAAACACTCTGGTTTTTTAATACATTTTTTAATACCATTAAATATTGACCGGAAACATCCGAGGCGAAAGAAGTATCGTATAATACTCATTAATATCCCGAAGTTGACCGTTAGTTTGTTGAGAAACGTAGAAAAATTTTTGTTTACGCCACATTATTTTGACTTTAATTCGTTGACAGTGGCGTAGCTGCGGGGGGGGACTGGGAGGGCAAGTTTCCCAAAATGTTGAAAGTATGAATATTTTTACAAGGGTCCTCCAAAGGAAAAAATCGGAGATACTCAAAGCGTATTAGAAAGACCGCTTGAATAGATTTTAGCATACTTTTTGAGCTGATACACTCAAAATTTTTGGGCGCTTCGCGCCATTTATATACAACATATTTGTTTAAAATAATTAATATCATATTTGATTTTTTAAAATTTTTCTTCTCTTATTTACGTGTAAATCTCGTTGGGAAAAGCTCAAAAAACGCCATTATTTTTGCTGATCCATAAGTAGTTGTTGAGATATCAAACTTCAAAACTTTCGCCCCCCCCCCTTAAAATCGGAAGGCCAGCTACACCACTTTTCGTTGGATTTATAGAAATTTTTCAAGTATTTTGAGACGATTGAAAAACTAGTCTGAAGAACTTTCAATTTTTTTTTAATTTTCGAAACTTGTTAAAACTTCATTTAGATCTGTTGAAAAAGCCATGAATTTCGTTTTCGTCTGCATGGATTCGCTAAGTAGCAAAAAAGCATCATTAAATAATAATTAAATGATTAAAGATTAGGCACTTTTCAATCAGTCCGCACTCTGTAACAGAAATGTAGGTAAAAGCCATTGAAACGAGTAAGTTGGAACATACAGGTTTGCAGATCACAGCGCAAATAATTTTTCTGAAAAAGCGTGTCATATTAGTCTAATTGTTGGAAAATCCAGATGTCGTATTTCCAAACAGATAACCAAATGTAAATCAGTTGAATTCTAAATCGCACTAAAATGCACGTCGGATGAAAGCTCATTGTTATCAAATACTTAAGCCTCATTCATACTCCACGCATCGCTCCGAACTTGCGAGCAGCTCGCAGGATCAGATTTGCACGCGAATTCAATTCATACTTTCGCGCGAATAATTGTTAGCGTGAATCGCAGGATTTTCTGCGACACGATTTTTCAATTTCATACTTCCTACGAAAATCGCAACGCAGATTAAATCGAAAATCCAGAAATTTCATCGTGCGATAATTCGCGTTGCAATTCATACTTCATCGCGTGTTTTTGCGCGGAAAGTGTCAAAAGTTACTATTTTTAGCAACAAATTGACGACGGACGCGAATTTGCAAAATTGTACAAAAAAAGTGCACAAAATTGTAAAATTGTAAAATAACTTATACACGCAGTTCCGATTAAAATGTCAATTTTTACGATTTACGGCCCTAGTCGGTCATTTTGTAAATGGCGCAAACGTCGAATGCATGTTCGAATTGCACATCGATACTTCGATTGTGTCTCAGCAACCCCACCATTCCCAACAGCCCCACCGTCCCAACAGCCCCACCAAAAATCCCAACAGCCCCACCATTCCCAACAGCCCCATCGTCCCAACAGCCCCACCAAAAATCCCAACAGCCCCATCCGTCCCAACAGCCCGACCAATAATCCCAACAGCCCCGCCAATCTCAACAGCCCCACCTATCCCAACAGCCCCACCGTCCCAACGACTCCACGGTCCCAACAGCCCCACCAATAATCCCAACAGCCCCACCAGTCCCAAGAGCCCCGCCAATCCCAGCAGTTCCACCGTTCCAACAGTCTCACCGTTCCAGCAGTCCTACCGTTCCAACAGTCGCACTGTCCTAACCACACATAAGCGTGGAAATTCTGGAAATCCGCCAAATTATGGTAGACCCCCAGAATTCTATTTTTAGCACATTCCCGGTCACTTAACCCCACCAGACCCACAGAATTTGTTCGCTGCCAATGTTGGTTCCAACTGCCCCGCTGTTATAATCATAGATGCACAGAAATGACCTCAAAACTGGTATGAATGTTAAAATAGCGTAAAACCTACGCTAATCCACATTTTCTAGCTATTTTGAAGCTGATTAGCGTGAAAGTTTTGATTTTCATCTAATTTTAACACTTATCTTTCTTTTTTCACTCGAACATTTTTCATTTTTTCTGGTAGTCTAGACTAGACCATAATGAGCAGGAATCTAATCTTGCGAGATGACTCGAATGAGGCAAAATCCCGGATTGTGCAAAAATGCTGAAGCTTTAATTCTAACGGGTCTACCAGTTTCTCAGGTAGAGCTATTCTGAAAATGTAAATCTGCACGCTCGTGTATGGTCTTGATGAAATAACGAAGTCGAAAAATAGTCAAAAAAAATCTTTCATAAAAAATTAATATTGCCTGAGATGTTTAAAAAGTACATCCGCCAAACGCATTTCTCGTATAATAGCGATTGCAGTAATGTTGGGGCTGCTGGGATTTATGGTTGGGCTGTTGGGACGGTGGGGCTGTTGGGACGGTGGGGCTGTTGGGACGGTGGGGCTGTTGGGAAAGTGGGCTGTTGGAACGGTGGGCTGTTGGAACGGTGGGGCTGTTGGGATTGGTGGGGCTGTTGGGATTGGTGGGGCTGTTGGATTGGTGGGGCTGTTGGGATTATTGGTGGGGCTGTTGGGACGGTGGGGCTGTTGGGACTGTTGGGGCTGTTGGGACGGGTGGGGCTGTTGGAATTTTTGGTGGGGCCGTTGGGATGATGGAGCTGTTGGGACGGTGGGGCTGTTGGGCCTGTTGAGACATCACCGATACTTCAAGGAGTGTAGCATACATGGCTAATTGTGTAGCATGCATGGTTCATCGTCATGCCTACATAGATTATAAATTTGATTAAATGGTATCTTTGTCATACATATAACAGGGGGTTTGGAGGAAGTCAAAAAATGTTTAGTCAAAAAATTATTGCAAATTTGAAAAAGTCAGAAAATTTTTGACCCCCCCCCGAATTTCGGACGAACTTGCGATTTTTGGCCGTATTTGGCCAAAAATTGGAGGTCACTCACTCCCTTCCCCCTCTTCTAAAAATTGGACGGGGACCCTACTCCCTAAATTTCGAGCCGTTACATGTATGATCTTTGTCATCAGTAAAAGCATTTGATACAAGTTAATTTTTGACTATTTTAGCACGTCATCATTCAAGCTTATCGTTTTGCACATGCTCTGCGAGCTTGTAAGCAGAAAGATCTCGCTTGGGACAAAATATCGAACATTGTCGATCAGTCATATAAGTTTTTTACATTATTTGGGAAAATGATAATAAAATTCTTTGAAATAATTTTCTTATAATAATTAAAGTAAAAGAGCTTAGATTTTAAAAGCGGAGGTGTATTACTGTGTAAAAATAGGTTTTATTTCTAGAATAAACGAGTGAGTACGAACGCAAAATTGCAAGAGCGTTATTATCAGCTAAATCCGAATTTATCCCAAAAAATTCGAAGTACTATTAGTTGTGCTTTGCGCAAAATAAGTATTTAAAAATAAGTCGGCGAGAAGAGTCAGATAATTTTGACATGCTTATAATATTCAAGCCCGAACTTTTTAAATAACAAATCAAAGAAAAAGTAAGAAATTGGGCGACAAATTCTGAAATTGTTAAGTGCGCGTATTACTATTTCTTAGCCTTTTGTCGGACTTCAAAAATTTTGAATTCGTTTTTTATGAAAAATCCTCCCTTTCATTTCGGTAAAGCGGTCTCTATCATTCAGCCCCTGAATACCGTTCATCGTAAAACGTCTGTGTAAGAAGCCTAAAACTGACTTTAATTCACGTTTGTTTTAGCAATTTATTAGCAGTCACATTAGAACAGAATGTCTCACACGCTTATAAGACCCCCAAAATAATGGACCTCTTAAAAACATTTCTATCAATTTTTATGCGATTTCCCCCATCAGAATTTGAATATTCCCACAGATTACCGTAGAACCACAGAACAGCCTTTTTCGTACCTTTTTGGCTATTTTATACTAAACCCAGATTTTTGTGTGTTTCTTTTAACTGATTTAGCTCCATTACCTATTCGTATCAACTGGACAATGCGTTGAATTTGTAATGGGGTCAGTCGAGAAAAGGACAGAGAAAAAATGCGCGAAAAAATCGTGCGATATTTCGCAAGATTCGCAGAAAAAATCGCACGTTGCATCGCAGGTAAATCTAATTTGCGAAAATTCGCAGCAAGTATGAATAGAACACGTGATGCGTCGATTTTTGCGGATTATCGCGCGATGTTTCGCAAGAAGTATTATTGGATCAAGCGATACGTCAATTCGAACGATTTTCGCAAGTTGCGCTATTTTTAGAAAAAAGTCACGCCATATAATCCTGCGACGCGATGCTGCGTGAAGTATGAATGAGCCTTTACATAAGCTACAAATGAAACTTCAAAAACCGAAAATTCGAGGACATAAATCCAATATATTCTTTGTAAATTAAGCCTATCCTGCATCGATATGAGCTGGCTAAAAAATAAGGGACCATGAAGTTTGTCAAACTTACAAAAATATTCAAAAGCTGCTGGATGGAAAATTGAGCGCACGAAAAAGGAAGCTTTTTTATGAGCTCCTCTTGGAAAAATTGCACTCTAAAACCGGTTTTGTTCCTTCATGAGTGGTAAATAGAAGCATGGAAGTGCTTACGTTTAGCAAACGACAATTCAGGACATCATTGTTGTTCGCTCGCAACATGCTAATCATGTTTCAACTGTCTACTCAAACGTTCAGCTTATAAAAGCTAAAGCGCACTAAAGCAATGAGTGTTTGCTGATTAGAAAGTACATAGGTACAAATGTGAAGGCAGACTAGGTACAACATAGGTATGTACGTCAAAACTTCAATATTACTAAGATGCGCAAAAGAGCGCGCGATATAATATGTGCTTACTATAAAAATTGTACTCAATTGTTTTTAAATTTATAATGCAATGTGTGAAGGGTAATATACAAAAATAAGAGCATGAGTATTTATATTGAAAATGCGACATGAACACTTGAAAAACGTTAAGCAAGGGCGAAAAGAAATCGTGATGTCTGAACTTTATGAAAATTTTAATAACAACGTAACGATTGCTGAAGTTCTGGGGTAGTGGTCAATAATTAGGCTTTTTAAGCCGAAATGACCTTCAAAACTTGCATAAGCGCTAACATACTCGTAATGTTAAAAACAACGTTGTTACGCAGTTTCTGATCAATTAAAAGCACTTTTGAAGAAAATGTTCCTTTTTCATCCATTTTCGGCCTTCATTTTGCCTCATTTTCCCCAAAAAATCTCCCATTTTTCCATACTAAGAGGTCTAGACCCCAAACCCCCACGTGCATGTCTGGTCCAAACCCAACCAGACATGCATGTCGGGGAGAGGTCTGCGGAGATCTAGGTCAGACATGCACGTGGGGACTGAGGGTCTACTAGCTAGACCTTTCAGAATGCAAAAATAGTAAATTTCCTATGGAAAATGAGGCAAAGTAAGGGCCAAAAATGGATGAAAATTAAAAATTTTCTTCAAAGGTGCTTTAAATTGACCAGAAACTGTGTGGATAACGTAGTTTTGAGGCTATTTTAGCGCTTGGTCCAAAAAGCTCAATTTTTGATCCCCCACCAGACCGGTTGACCCCCAGATCGGCCATTCTGTGCATCTATGGTCTACCTGTATCCCCCAGAATGGAAAAATGGGAAATTTTCTGAGGAAATGAGGCAAAATGAAGGAAAAATGGATGAGAATCGGACATTTTCTTCCAAAGTGCATGAAATTGACTAGAAACTGAGGAATAACGTAGTTTTGACGATATTTTAGCAATTATACCAGTTTTGAGGTCATTTTGGTCCAAAAAGGCTCACTAACTGATCTCAGACTGGCTGACCACAGATCGGCCATGCAGTGCATCTGTGGTTGGGACTCGCGGTGGCAATGTTGGGATTACACTAAAAACTAGAAGTAATTCGAAAAGTACGTTGCGGTGTTGAGTGTAAACTTTAGGATGAAATCAATATTGAATGGATAAACTTTGGTTTATATACAATTATTCTAACTACCAGTCAATTTCGCTTTAGTAACATCTATGGGAGTTAACTATACACATGCACAAAGGTAATTCATAGGTAGGTACAGATTAGAGTCCTATACCCATTTTAATGGATTGTCTACAGCCAAGGATATAGCGTACTATACATCTGTTAGCAAAAAATAATATTGTCATGAACTAATTCCGTATCATCTCAACTTGTTGATACTTATAAATTGATGATTCTCTTAATTACGAGCATTAATTCACTTATTCGAACCTTCAGTAAATGTTGCTAGTTTTCACCTGAATTATAAATTTTTCCACAACGCCCATAATAGTAAGCAATAGTTTGATGGAATGCATTCTGATTTTGAGTTTAATCCGCTTTTTTATCAGAAGATGTATTTTTAATGGTGCTGAGCTGCGAGTAGTGTTTGATCACTTTATTCTCTAAAAGTCTTATCATCTCGCTCTGCCCCATTTCTTAGACCGTACTGATTCACCGACCGTTCCGATTCTCCCACTTTCCTGATTCTCCGACCGTCCCAATTTTCTGTTTAATGATAAAACAAGTTTTTTAGATTCCATTTTGATCTCGTTTCTCCGTCCGTCCCGATGATCCGTTTATTTTGGTTTCCCGATCTTCTGCATTGACCGTCATTTTTGAACAAATAAACGTCCATTTTCTCCGACCCTCCCGATTTTCCGAGCATGGCAAAGGCTGAAGAGCGTGGGCGGTGGGGTGAGAAAGAAGTAAATTTAATCGAAATGCATTCAATTGCAATTAAAATTTTTACGAAATTCTCGTTCTAGGATCATTAGCATAAAAGAAAAATCTTATTAATAAGGGTGGATTTAAGGGGCAGAGCGGTCACCCCCATTGGTCCAATATAGTTAGCGAGCTAAAGAATGAGTATATATGTGTTACGAAATTCAACAATAATTTCTTCATGTCTTTAAAAACCAGTTTACTATTGAGCCTTTTAAAATCATAATTCATTAAAAGGGAATGAAGAAAAATTTGGCACGAATGCACTAGTTAAACAGCATCAAATAATGTAAGCCTTTCTCGTCGAGATGTAAATAGTTCCATGTTCATGATACTATAACCTTTCTTTAAAAATTATGCGATCGATTTGAAAACAAGAGGCACTGGCGGATCCAGGATTTTCGTAAGGGCTAGTTCGCACCTAAAATTTACCCAAAACAGTCAAAAATATGTCCAAAATCCACTATTTGCGTGCGAAATATCGATTCTTCGCCGTTTTACAATGCTTATCTTTATTCGAAAAAATGGTTTCTGAGACAAACTTTTTTTCAAAGTTTTCTTGAATTTAGCACAAAATATAGCTCTAATTTTTCAGCTTGAGCGAAAATCTGGGGCAAAGCGCCGGAGAATCGAAGCGCCGGAAACCTTTAGAATTTATGTATAAAAAATAATCGCTAGTGTCTATTTTAATTCAATATTAATCGCTTGTGCTATAATAATCGTTGCAAAAGTCATAAACGTTCGTCGCTACAAAAACATACTCCTGGCGCAAAGATATAGCTTTCAGGCTGCCTAGAAAGTAAATAAATGCGGTAAATAGCTATGATCCGGCGCGGAAAAATTACGATAAAGGATGATCAAAAATCATTACAAAAACATATCCATTATCTCGCACTCGCCCCTTATATAGGGCCATTAGGGAGCGGCCGCTCCCACCCCTACCTCGAATCCGCCCCTGACAAGGGGGACGCCTCCTATTAATCGCTTGCATTGCCTTAAACATTTGAGCACGAAGTCAAAAAAAGATAGCCTTTAGTACTTGCAAGAATATTTCAGATTTTACTTTTTCAGTATCTTGCTTCAATAAAGCAAATGATGCATATCTGAGTGGCGTAGCAAAAAGTGCATGCGCAACTTGGTCACTCTGTGAAACACTGTTGTTTTTTTGTATTCGGCAGAGATTTTTCCCGATGTACAACGACTTTTCGGGACCGTCTTTGTACATGTACACAGATTTTTGGGAAGACAACAATTGCAAAAAAGGTCTAAAATTCGAAAAATTTTCGGCGCTTCGCGCAGAAATGAGTAATTGTTTGTCCTATATATCTTTAAAATGACAGAATTTGCATTTAGAATGGAAAAATGTCAAATTTTTCGGCGCTTCGCGCCGTTATAAGACAATTATTAGTGATTTTTGCCCTTAGAGACCCAGAAATTAGCTAAAATACACTACCAAAAGTCGAACAACTCTGCTTTTACCACACTAAAATCGCTACTGTACGATATTATAGTACCCAAAAATTTGTGTGTACAGAATGTACAAAGATTTTTGGGAGGACAAAAACTGTAAAAAGTGTAAAATTCCCTAAAATTTTCGGAGTAATTGTTTGCCCTACACATCTTTAAAATGGCAGAATTTGCCTTTAAAATGGAAAAATGTCAAAATTTTCGGTGCTCTGCGCCGTTTAGAGACAAGTTTTAGTAATTTTTGGCGTCAGAAACCCAGAAATTAGCTAAAATACACTACCAAAGATCGAAAACCCTGTTTTACCACACTAAAATCGCTACTGCACTATATTATAGTACACAAAAATTTGCATGTACAAAATTTACAAAGACTTTTGGGGACCATCTTTGTACATGTACAAACGGACCTTGTACAAAAAACACTGCTGTACAGATGATCAGCCGGGATAAAATCTCTATTCTTAAAAGGCGATAAAAACGTAGGATAACATGAAAAATATATTAAGTTGAAGAATTTTTCGTTTCATTTGATTCATTTGTTTCATTTCATTCATTTCGAGCACATATGTCAAAACATTCTAATTTCCTTTTTTCTACCCATAATTTCCTTTCAATTCCACATGGACCTCAGCTGTCTAGTAGCAACTGGTCCGGCCAGAGTCTTTGATCCTGGCAGATAATCAAGAAAATATTTCATGAATTTTTAGGGTTCATAGAAGCTCTGAGTAACGCGCATAAAAGTGGCCCTACGTTTAAAGACACCGCACCGATTTCTTAAATTTCGACAATCTGCATAGCCGGGATTTTAGATGCCGCCATATATCATTAGCGAAATGATGGCAGCGCCAAGACCAAGACTACGTCGTGATAAACCATAAATGCATGTTTTTAAGAGTTGTTATTATAGGAGCACAACATGGTTGACCTGAGGGGAAAAAAGAGATTTTTCGATTTGAAATTGTCTTAAAATTGGTATGAATGTCAAAATGGCGCAAAATCTACATACCTTAATTCAAATGTTCTCGTCGACTTTATCCTTTTCTGACAGTAATTTTGCTTATTTTTTAGAAAGTTCTTTCCTTTTGCCCATCGGGGCTTCAGTTCAAAAATATGTGCATGTCTGATTTTCACGCAGAATGTATCTCGGACAAAATTTTTTCCCCCGCAATACTTTCACTTACGAAAAAAACGCATGACAAGAAAGTATGTATGCTGATTTAAGTTTTTTTGAAGCACTTGCAATTCGGAATTATTAAGTTTGGTCAGCATCTCGCCCTATGCATCGACTCTTAATTAGAATCCTCAACTGCAATTCCGCGAAAGTTTTGAAAGAAATTGTTCACACATCTTTATATTAAAATAGGTGGGTATTTGTGAGAATATCCGAAAATGTTATTGACATGCTAGGTTTAGATTTTCGCCTAAGACTATCATGATTTCGCGAAGCTAGAGAATCCGATTATCTCAACGCTACTTTGCGCTCCCGATTTATTCAAAGCGTTAGAGGTACCTAGATCGTTTTTGCGTGATCAAATTGTTTAGACGTTTATTCGACCACATACGTAGCTGCTTTGAATACTCTTAAATTGGCTTGTAAATAAGTAATAAAATTAACATTCTCATTTGGATCCCCCTTCTTCGACGTAGGCGTATTACCCATGGTTAATAAGAATTTGACCAAAACTTCAAAAAGCTACTTGTCCCGGATAAAAAGCGCTTCTAAGTAAAAGTCAATAGCGATGTAATCGAAATCAATGTGCGTCGATATTGATCGGAAAAACTATCGCGCGTTCAAATGATACGCTAAATAGCTTCGCTCTTGCTCAAAAAAGTCCGATATCAATACCAGCGAACAAGATCGAATGTTTGCCTTTCGCTTTCAACCGGATTTATCCCTTCCGGGCATGAAATAACCGTCCAACAATCTTTAACGTATGGTATCGGCGTAAAACGAGCAATCCAGTAAATATACGTAAATGCAGCTTCAGCAAAAGCTGTGTACGGTATTATTTATCTTTTTTTTGTAGCAATAAGATTCTGAAGAGCCAGTTGCCTACGATGAAAAAGACTGAATATTTTTAGATAAGTCTAAGGTGTCGCAGATGTGTAACGTTGCATTGCACCCGTTTAACGTTATAGAGGATGGCTAGAGAGAAGTGAGGTGCAAAAAATACATTTTGATCATTGCCAGGATAGCTGAACAGCTTTTAATACGTCTTACTTGGTGTTTTGCTCGCCTTATCAGCAACCTTTCAGCTGTATATACGTTATGTAAGCAGCTCCTAGCATCTCACAACGTGCGTATTTGTCAACGTATCCCACGAATGCTAGCACATACATGTAAGCTAAAACACCTTGAAGGGCTTTGTGCATACAACTAAAGAGCTAATATCGATTTTGGTCAGCCAAAGAGCTTTCGATGTTAAAATTGCTCGCGTGCTGGTTTGTAATCACAAAAACGTTAGCTAAAGGACCCCTACCCACATTTTCAGAGCGAGTAAGCTTAAACTAACTAGAAGCAGTAATAGAAAAACATTGCGCTAACTTGGTCCAGAAGACCCATTTATAAGCTCAGTAGCTTAGCTCACAACGAACAGCAGTGTGCACGAGAATTAGTCCGTTGCTAATGGAGCAAAGTCTATATCGAAAAGGGAATGTAATACACTGCAAACTTTACTTCGTTACCTACTATATTCATATAAAGGTAAAGGCATAAGAATACGACGAATTGGAGGAAGGCTTAGCAGAGACCGAAAGATTCGAACATTACGAGAATGATTATGCATCGTTCTGTTCACGTAGAATATCGTTGCGTACAGCATCAATTTTGTTAGAATAGACAAATTTTACAAAAATAGTTAGGTAGATGGTAAAATTCTTTAAACGCGTACAGGCGAGTGAGTATTACAGTGGATATTGACTTTTGCGCGTTAAAATGGTGTGGAAGTAGTGAAATATTGAAAAACAGCGCGAGCTGCGCAGGTCAGATGAATAAAACCAGTTGTCTGATATCATTTGAACTGTTTTAGTACCTAATACTTGATCACCAACTTTGCTCTTGGCCGCTTAAACGCATAAGCAATTATATACATAGGTACATATATGACAAAATGAAAAGAAATGTGCAACAATATGCGCGCGAATATAGCGGGTAAAAGTACAGAATGGGAATTTCAGGAGAGGGGTCAGCTCAGCACCGGTAAATTTTTATCAATTGTTTTTAGGGCTAAAAAACGATGGGAATAAGTCAAGAGCACTGTTGTTTGTATTTCAGACGACGTTTGATCTTATGAAATTTAAAAACAAAAAAAAATCGAAGAAAGCTGAAAAAGTCGTATAATTCGGACAAAATACATACGAGCTGAAAAAGGATGTTTTGAATTCGACACTTTTGAGCCGAAAGTTAGCTAGAAACGCTTGAAACACCACACTTTTTAGAATTTCTTTGGAAAATCGGTACTTATGGGGATCATAATCATTATACGGGAGTCACTACCACACATGAGAGTGTGCGGTGGGGTTGGGGGTCTTCTACAGGGTATTGGTGTAGTGTGTCTCCACCTTTCCAAAAATGTATCCACCTAGGTGTAGCATGTCTCCACCTCACCTAAAATTATTTTTTATGGATATTGCTTCTTACATGACTGTTTTGTAAAACATACCTGTACGGGTTTAACCACAGTTCGCATAAGTGGTACCAAATTTACATAACTTAAAACCATACAGTTATGTTTTATAAAACTGTAATATGTCCAGACGCCTTTCAACAACATCATCGCCAAAATAGCAAGACAGTTTTCCCTTATTTAGTTCTTTTTTCTCGAACTTATCTCGCAATAATTAACGATATAATTTTTTTCAGTGATAAAAACAAAAAAACAAAAAAAACAGAAAAAAAACAAAAAACAACCAAAAAAACAACAACAAACACAAAAAAACAAAAAAAATTTTTCGAGATGGCGACACACCAAGGAAGCTGGATGTCTTCCTATCCATAAAAAATTAATTTAGGTGAGGTGGAGACATGCTACACCTAGGTGGATGCATTTTGGAAAGGTGGAGACATACTACACCAATACCCTTCTACAGTTTACACACCAGAATCTGAAACTGTCCGTGCTCTTGGCGGCTAAGATGCGCCACGACGCGCTACCGTGTCAAAATGGTCAATTTTGAGCCATTATTCGCTTTTTGTGCAGTAGCCCAACGTGAAAAGCAAGTGGATGTAAAAGAAAATCTCCCTTTTAGAAGGGCGACCAAAAAAGCGAGATCACTTGCAAAATGCTCGCTTTTTAAAAACGGTCGCGCGTCCCGAAAAGCGAGAATTTTTATGCCCTTTGTGTCTGATGATAAAAACTTATTTTTAGATGCCCAAAAATCCCTTTTCTCCGACCGTCCCAATTCTGCGATCAGTGGGAATCCCCGGCCATTTTCCAGGATGGAGGGGGATGAACTCCAATTTTTGGCCAAAAACGGTAAAAAAATACCTAAAAACGAACAGAAAAATCAATTTTCTCCAAAAATCGGGTGGGCGGTCACAAATTCTCTTGCTTTGAAGAAGGGGTTGAGGTTCCCAACTTTGGGTGGGGGATACCCAATCCATCCCTCTGTTGCATGTTTGGCGACCATTCCAATTCTCCAACTGCCTTCATTTTTCGACCTGTGCTATAAAAAGTTATTTTTTGACACAAAAATTCACGATTCACCAACAGTCCAGTTTCTCTGTCCGTCTCAATTCTCACACTGTCCTGATTTTTCGATCACATTAAATATTTTTGATACCTAACCTTTTCATTCTTCCATTCCATTCTGCTTACTCTTCTCTTAATCCGATTTATTTTATCTTGATTCTTACACCACCGTAATGTTATGGTGTACAATGCTGATACTAAGAAGCTAAATATATTTAGATATGTACATAACATGTTATATCTATGCATATCTATATATGTATATTTAGCCTCTTATTATCAGTATTAAACACCATAACATTGTGGTATAGAGAATGAAGATCATTTAAAATTGTATTAAGAAAAGAGTAAGAAAAAGATGTAATAAATGGATAAAAACGATAGGTATCAAAAACAGTCAACGTGATCGAAGAATAGGGTTAGTCGGAGAATTGAAACGGACGGAGAAACGGGACTTTCAGTGAATCGGGCATTGCATCTGTTAAAAAATAGTTGTTATAGCACAGGTCGGAAATTTAAGACAGTCTGAGAAATGGGATGGATGGCCGGCATACATGTAATAAGGGGGATGGGGGACCCACCCACCCGGAGTTGAGTCGTCCCCTCGGAGCCAAAAAATTTTATACCCTCGAATTTGTGGAAAAATTGAATTTTTCCCCTTTTTTATGAGTAATTTGGCCGTTTTTGGCCGAAAATTGGAGTTCAACGATCACCCCCCTGTCCTGGGAATTGGTCGGGGACCACCACCCAAAGCTTTCAAGCCGTTATATGTATAATGGTCGCAGAATCGGGACGGTTGGAGAAAAGGGATTTTCGGGGATCTAAAAATACTTTTTATTATTAGACACAGAGCAGAAAAATTTTGGTTTTTGGGGACGCGCGACCGTTTTTTAAAAGCGAGCATTTTGCAAGTGATCCAGCTTTTTTGGTAGTGCTTCCGAAAAAGCGAGATTTTTTATTTACATTCAGTCGCTTTTTAGGCCGGGCTGCTGCACAAAAAGCGAACAATGGCTCAAAATTGACCATTTTGACACGGTAGCGCATCGCGGCGCGTCTTGACTGCATAGGTGGGCGGCACCAAAACCCTGGGGTGGGGGGTGAAAGATTTTTCAAAGGTAAAAAAATGGCCTTAAAAATGGAGGTATGGCGAAAAAACACCATTTTTCAACGTTTCTCATCGAGCACTATCCATTGGCATCAAAAAAGTGCGAAAAAATGGGAAAAATTTTCAAAAATTGAATTCTGGGGAAAGGTACTTTGGTTTCTGGGGGTATTTTGGCATACCCCCTAAACCCCTCCCGGCCCAGGTGTGCTTGGCTGCCGAGGGCACGGACATGAAATCCCCCAAAAAATCGATAAATACCAGATCTGAATTTTTGGTGTGATTTGTGGAACTTCGGCCCCATCTGACCCCCCAGAATTCGGCTGCTGTCCATGTATGGTCAGCACTAAGCTAATCATTATGGGGATGAACACGTATGGACTATATATGGACTATAATCTGTTTCACATAGGTTCTGGACATAGATTTTAAGAATTTATATCGAAAAAATGAAGGATTGATTACTATGATTGTATATCAGATTAATGCAATAATCGCGATCTGTCGGCTAATCAAAGTTGTGTGAGACTATGGTTCTTCTGGCTTTTGTAATTGTCGAAAGCCGTGAAATTCAGAAAAAGGCTTATTAAATAATTTCTTTGCAATGAGCTGATCAGATAATTTTGTCTACGGAACAGACGAGCGTGGTTAACCCTCGGGGAGTCGCGACGCGAACCCTTGCGGTATCTAGCGATGTAGCACGGTTCTGGTGTGCAAACGATACCTGATTTCAAGTGCTTGGAACCTCTTTAACTTTTTTTAACTGAAAGTAGGATGAGCAAAGCCAATCTGCTCAATACTTGTAGTCATACGTGGGCAGCAAGAAAATTCTGGGAGGTGCAAGATTTTTTAAAGGTCAAAAATGGCCTTAAAAATGGTGGTATGGCGATAAAAACACCATTTTTCGACGTTTCTCATCAAGCACTATCCATTGGCATCAAAAATTGCGAAAAAAACGGAAAAATTTCAAAATTGAATTCTGGGGGGTATTTTGATTTCTGGGAGGGGTATTTTGGTTTCTGGGGGTGCATACCCCCCAAACCCCCACGCCCAGGTGTGCTTGTATAGTTCATAAGTGTTCGACATGCCGTCTAGATATAGCCACCCAGGAGGGCACATTTTCAGGGAGAATTAAGACCGGCTTACTTCCCGGACCGGCTTGCTTCCCAGACCAGCATGTTGTGTTGTACCTATGGTCTTAAACCATAGCCGCACAGCATAGCCAATCTGTAGGGTCAGCCGATCTATGGGGTAGACTTTTTAGAGCCAAAATAACCTCAAAAACTGGTATAAATGCTAAAATAACGCTAAAATTACTTTATTACACAATTTTTGGTCCATTTAAAGCGCTTTTGAATAAAATTTTCGATTTTTATCCTTTTTTCCCTTCATTCCTCCTTATTCTCAAAGGAAGTTTCCCATTTTGCCATTCTGGTGAGTGTAGACTCCTTAACCCCATCTAAAAGTCTGGTCTTAACTATCCCATCATCTCAATAATCCATCTCATCGTCTCACTGTTTCCACTGTATGAATGTTCCTACCGTCTCAACACTCCATACTCCCACCACTTCAACTCTCCCATGTCATCTCAGTAAAATTTATAATAACGACATCACATTGAGCTCAGCACAGCATGGTTTGTTTACTACTTGGATGAAGGATCATATAATTGAAAAAAGAAGCGGAAGATTTCGCCCATTGCGCTATTTTACCGGCGGGAGCCTATTGGAAAATAAATGTTGAAATCAGGCTAAGTTGATTCCGAAATAATTATTTTCTCTGAAAGTTTTAAGCATCATTGAAAGCAGTTGAGAAACCGCAAATACTTTTTTATATACTATTAACCCCTTTGCTTCTAATAAATTATATTTCGAAATTTTCATTTCCGTCCCGCTCCGAGCAATAGGATCGACTCAGTACACTTCCATGAACCATTCTGGAATTTTTTCCGCAATTTGACTACCCATTCGATTTTTGAGTGTCGGCTCCTGTTCTTAACTTAAGTTAGACCAAACTGTTTACAGACAAGTGCTGATACCATCCCTCGTGAGCTATACTATTTACACGCAGCCTACTGATCCGGCGGTGAAGCGGAACAGGTCCTTATTCAGTTCAATATGTTGTTGCAACAGCTTCAAAAGCATTTAACTGGTTACTTGACATCTTGTTCTAAAAAGAGCAAACAAGGGTATTGTGCGCATTGCACACTTTGCTGATTAGTACATAAAATGGAATACCACAATGTTGATCAATTGTAATAATCAGAGATAGTCAAGAAAAACAAACAAATTCAGACATTGCTACCTTCTCCAATCTCTTCCTCCTCTGCTTCTCCCAGGTATTCCGTTTCATCCGTCATTAGCAGAAAAAAGCAGCTAAGCCTTCTTAGCGCATAAGTACCATTGTTAAATTTAAGGCTGATCAGCTAAGTATTCACCAACGGAAAAATGCACGCTTATTTGACAGCAACGTATGCCTAAATTGAAGAAATTTGACATTATGTTTAGTATGAACATATTCACGTATCTATGCACATTTGTGTCTTTAATGAGTCGTTATTAGGCATGCATGTGGGGGTTAGGGGTCTAGGTCACACATAGGCGTGAGGGGTTTGGAAGCCTAAACCTTTGAGAATCCGGTACATCCCCAGAAATCGATAGATCCCTAGAATTGAATTTTTGTTCGTGTCCTAACATTCCCATCGTCCCAACATTCCCACCGTCCCAACACTCCAACCGTCCCAACATTTCCACCGCAAAGTCCCAACCTTCCCACCGCGAGTCCCAACATTCCCATTATCTCCCACCGTCCCAACATTCCCACCGCACTTCCCAACATTCCCACCGCGAGTCCCATCATTCCTACCGTTCAACACCTGGACGTGGGGTATGCAACCCCCCCCCCGAGAAACCAAAATACCCCCAGAATTCAATTTCTGAAAATTTTGTTTTTTGTTTTTCGCAATTTTTGATGCCAATGAATGATGCTCGATGAGAAACGTTGAAAAATGGTGTTTTTTCGCCATACCACCATTTTTAAGGCCATTTTTTGATCTTTGAAAAATCTTGCAACCCCCCAGAATTTTGGTGCCGCCTGCCTATGCTACCGTCCCAACATTCCCACCATACCACATTTCCACAATCCCAACATTCCCACCGTGGGTCTCAAGATTCTCACCGCGAGTCCCAACCACACGTGGGCGTATGGGCCTGGGGGTATGAACCTTCCCCAGAAGTTGGAATACCCCCCCCCCCAGAAATCAAAATAACTCCCCAGAATTCAATTTTTGAAATTTTTTTTGCTTTTTTAGCGATTTTTTGATGCCTTGGATAGTGATTGATGAGAAACGTCGAAAAATGGTGTTTTTTCGCCATAAGACCACTTTTAAGACCATTTTTTTACCTTTAAACATTTTTTCACCCCCAGAAATGTTTTCACCTCCCAGAATTTCGGTGCTGCCCAGCTATAGTCCCAACCTTCCTTCCGTCATAACATTCCCACTGTCCCAACACCCCCACTGTCCTAACATTCCCACTGCAAGTACCAACATTGCCAACGACAGGAAAACCATGCCGCTAACAGTGGCGTGGCTGTGGGAGGATGGGGTGGGGGCTAGTCCCCCAAAATTTTGAAAAATACGAGTATTTTTGCAATGGGCCCCAAAGAAAAAATGAGGGATTCTCAAGCGCGTCTGACAGATCGTTTGATTAGATTTTGCATACTTTCGAACTAATAAGCCTAATATTTTATGGCGCTTCATGCCTATTTATGTGCATGCAGCACATTTTTTAAAATAATTCGAATAACGTTTGATTTTTTTTTAATTTTTCAGTGCGTCAATCTCGTCTGTGAAAAGCTCAAAAACAACATTATTTTGCCTCTCTACATGTAGTTGTTAAGATATTTGACTATTTTAGTCGCCTCTCAAATTCAAAAGGCCGGCTACGCCCCCGGCCACTAGTATCACATGCAGAAATTTGCTGTAAAAGTGTATACCTGTATGTGCGCGCACGGAAATTTAGTTGCAAAAACGCTTGTCTTGCACTTGAGCCACGATGAACGTGTTTGATAGGCTAACATCAATAAGACTCCAAGAAACACATTGCTACATGCTGGGACAGTGGCAAAGTTGGGACTTAAGGTGAATTTTGAGACTCGCGGTGGGAAGGTTGGGACAATGGGCATGTTGGGACCATAGGTGCACAGCATGGCAGTCTGGGGGTTAATATCGAGCTTTTCTTGGGCCAGAATGAAGCTAAAAACTGATGAAAATTCTAAAATATCGTAAAACTGCTTTGATCTACAGTTTTTGGTCAATTTGAAGTATTTTTGAATGAAATTTTTGAATTTCCGTCCGTTTTTGGCCTTTATTTTGCCTCCTTTTCCAAAAAAATTTTTTCATTTCCATTATGGGTTCTAGACCTCAAACGTTTCCCCTCTCCCTACGTGCATATCTAGTTGGGCTGGGACTCATGATGGGAATGCTGGGACGGTGAGAATGTTGAGACAGTGGGAATGTTGTGACAATGAGGATGTTGGGACTCGCGATGGGAAAGTTTGGACCCGCGGTGGGAATGTTGGGACGGTGGAATGTTGGGATAATGGGAATGCTGGGATTCGCGGTGGAAATGTTGGGACTAGCTGTGGGAATGTTGGGTCTTCGTGGTGGGAATCTTGGGATGGTGGGAGTATTGGGACGGTGGGAATGTTTGGACGATGGGAATCTTGGGACTACACAAATTTTTGGCATGTTTTCAGGATTTTTGCCGGTTTAACACAACCCAGATCCCCCGGAACTCGGCTGCTGTACATGTTTGTCTATACCCTCAAAATGGAAAAAGGTAAATTTTTTGAAGAAAATGAGGCAAAATGAAGGCCAAGAAGAAATAAAAATTAAAAGTTTTCATCAAAAATGATTGAAACTGACCAGAAACTGTGGAATAATGCAGTTTTAGCGCTTTTTTAATATTTATACCAGTTTTTGAAGACATTTTGGCCCAAAAAAAGCTTAATTTTTGACCCACAGAAGGGCTGCCCCACCTAATCGACCATCTGCACATTTATGGTCATTATTGCTAAGTCAACTTACCACAAATCTGTATTGAACAGTAGAATAACTTTATAAAACAGACAGGCGAAGAACCGAGTCGCATCAGCAGTACAGAAATGTTTATCAGTTAGCAATTTCAAAAACTTACCAAATGCGTTTAGTGTCCCGTGCGAGGTTTTATTAATGGTAAACATAGAGCACGACTGAACGTATAATACTTAATCCGTATTTATTTTTAGCCAGTGTTACTATTTTAGTAACTATGAAGGTCGTATTTAAGTTCTCCGTGAAAAACTAGTCTAGGCCTTGATACTGCTCTTCAATCTAATTAATGCTAGAAACATAACAAAAGAACCGCTTTTAGGGGAGGACAGCGGGTAGTCGACTCATGATTTTCCGATTGTGACCCGCTTGCCAACCGTCACCGGCCCACTTTTCGTCCCGCTAGACCCACCGGAAGTCCCGCTTGACCCACCACGTGCATAATGAAGTGTCCCGCTAGACCCACCGTTTTGCGACCGTCCCGCTATACCCACTGTCTCGGAAGACCCACCAGATAATAAAATTATGTACGCTTATGAGCAAAAACAGAAACGCTTACAAGAGTGTATCAATTCAAGTATATATGTTTAGTCAAATATTTAAATAATTAATTAAAATAATTACATTTAATTAACCACCTAATCAATTAGATTTAATATACGATTTTTTGAAAAATACAAAAGTTTCGTTATTATCAGCTTCACAGACTAACATAGCTGACTTCATGTAACGAGTTAAAACGAAATTAGCGCGCCTGAAATTCATGGCTCGATTCGACAAAATCTCTATATAGCTCTGAAGCGATGAAATAATTGGGCGCATGGACATTAGCCCTCCTTAGTCCTATTTTTAAAAACAGATTCGGATTTATTGACAATGATCTAATTAACATTTTCGATTTTTAGTGAGAATTTGCAACATCCAGCTTATTCCGATTGATTGTTGAGCCGTCTTTGTGAAATGACTACATGCTTTTCATCATTTTCATATGTGCACGCTTCTGTTATCAATGCAGTGTCAACGCTCAATCTGTGTGTCTACTTGGTATGCGGAAATTCCATGATCGGAGGATACAAAGAGTACAATACCATTACGATAAAGAGCAAAAAATGCACTCTGAAGTGTGTTTGACAAGTGTGGTATTCCTTGATATGAAAAATAAAAATTTATTTTAAAAAATAATCGCATGTGTTGGTTACTTACCATTAGCACACACGTATGCACGCACGACATATCTTCTTTGCATGTTATAATTTGTAATGTACACAGCTATCATGCAATAATATTACAAATTTATTAATTTATTGATTAAATTTGATTGATTGAGTACGCTAATTAGATCTAATTATTTTTTAATTAATTATTTATATATTTGAGCTAAACATATATGCTTGAATGGATACACTTTGCAAGCGATTCTGTTTTTGCTTATAAGCATACATAATTTTCTTCTCTCGATTGTGTCTTCCGAGACAGTGGGTCTAGCGGGACGGTCGCAACGGTGGGTCTAGCGGGACACCTCATTATGCACGTGGTGGGTCTAGCGAGACTTCCGGTGGGTCTAGCGGGACGAAAAAGTGGGTCTAATGGGACGGTGGGTCTAGCGGGACGGTGGGTCAAAAGCGGGACGGTGGGTCTAGCGAGACGGGACCGATTTTCAAGGTTCAGAGTTGAGAGAGGGATGAGAGCCGCCAAATTTGGGACTAGTTGATTTATAGTTCAGGCCTTTTTTGGCAAGTCAGATTAGAAAAATGATCAGCAATCATATGATGTTGCATTTGCTGTGGGGTAGAGTCGAGAGTCGATCTTGCTGTCAATGGTAAGCATGTAAGTTATTGCAGCTGTTGTAACCGCAGATGGGCAGCAGCCAAGCTACTGGGGAGACCAATGGGGCAAAACCGCCAAAGCCAGCGCCAAAATCCCAATTCTGTTGGTCTATCGATTTAGGGCGTAGGACTAGCTGGGGAACCCGAACCTGAGCACTGTATGGATTGCTTGGCTGTTTGTACCGTTGGAAAGTAATAGAGTTTTCTACAAAGGCTTAATGAACTTTTACGAACAAATGCGTAAAATTAATTGATTAAAATCAGCCAAGCTGGTCAGAGCCGATTTTAAAAGTGGTGGATAATGGCTGTTTTAAATACCAATTAAACTTAATTTTTTCAATCGAAAATATATTGCTGGAACAAATCACAAAGTTACTAGGCACAGTAGATATATCTGGTGGCCTTAACAAAGTAGACTTTTGTATTTTTCACATTCAATCGCTGATAAGCATAGGTGGGCAGCACCAAATTCTTCTGGGGGGTTCAAGGTTTTTCAAAGGTCAAAAAATGGCGCTCAAGAAATGGTGGCATGGCGAAAAAACACCATTTTCGAACGTTTCTCATGGAGCTCTATCCGATTGGCGTCAAAAAGTTGCGAAAAAAACAAAAATAATTTTCAAAAAATTGGATTCTGGGGGTGCATACCCCGAACCCTCCACGCCAGAGGCCAGGGAATGAATTTGGCTGATTTAAGCAAAAGCGAACATTTAACGTGTTTTAATATATGAATTTTATTGCTCAATAACTGAAGAGACATACAATCCAGATTAACTAGAGCGCAACTTGGTAAATCGCAACTCGCACGCGAAAAAACAAAACGAACAAACAGCGACAGTAAGTGCAATTTAAAAGATTAATCCGTGACTACTAGTAAATTTACTTGGCATATAAAGAGTGTCGCAGTACAAGAATAGAAGTGCTTGAAATAAAGAATCCATACTTAAGTGCACAAAAGCAAAATGCCAATTTTCGCGAATTGATTACGACCTACTAGAGACTTGTTATGATCTCAAGTGCGCTATCCAACACGTTGTATAATTAGGAAGCAAAAAAGTTAGCGTGCTTACGGTGTTCGACTGACTTATTCGAAAACGTCTCATAATTTTTTATTATTTACACGCTAATTTGACCCTAAAAAACAGCACATTGATTCTGAGGCTCCAAAAGAACGTGAAAGGCGCGTGAAAAAAATTCAAGTCGTTTTTCCTCCAAAAGAACTTTTCGCAGGTTGAACTATAGCCTAGGTTAATAACGCTATGCTACATCAAGCTGCGAATATGTAAGATATTGCTATTTATTCGTTATCGTGAAGCCGTCGTAATACATACTAACCTACATACATGCATGGAGGTTGAACACAGCGATTACATGAATATGGTGCGAGCACGCTTCTTATCCGGCCTGCCTCTCTGGTTAAAACAGAACTATGAGTTTCCGCATATAAAAAGTTTGCAAAAAAACTGAGTTTTACACGAGATTGCTGGCTGTCCATGACAGCGTCGAAGCATCAGATTCATGCAGATTCGGCTTCAGCCGCCTTATATCAAACGTTGTTATAGAGCTGAATGATAAACAGTGGCAAATTTTCTGTATTAATTAAGCTGGCAAACCAGCTGCTATTTTCAGGTGCTGTAATGCTCCCTTATTCCATTATTAGAAGGCGTGCGCGATGTAGCCAGATCGTTTTTCATTATACTCATCAGGTAAGAACACGGTAAAATATAGGGAGACAGTACATACATAAGTTAATACTGCATGCGTAACTCTAAATATCAGGTATGGACCTGATTGCTAATTGCTACAAAAGAAAAGCGCTTTATATTGAATAGGAATCGACCTAAAAACATTTGGGAAGCGTAAAATCTTTGAAGTAAAGAGAATGTTATATCAGCTTTTTTGCATTTTATGAATACATATAATGAAGCAGGTTATTATTCATAATACACCATACCTGGTTGACAATGAAGTCATTTAGTCTCCGGTAACGAACTCTCCCAGTCAACAAACGTCTTGTTAAAACTGAAATGAACAGTCGTTATAACAAAAATAAGATGGTTGTAAAATAAACAACAACTGAATGTAAAAATATAAATAGCATTTTCGCGCTTTTGTATAGGCAAAATTAGCTGCTTTAAAATAGTATGTATAAAATGGCTTCTTAAATCTTTAACAAATAAAAGTTCAATTATCATTATTTTATTTTATTACGGATTATTCGACACATCATTGATGTACTCATCAATACATTTTTCTATAATGTACAGGCATAAGCGGCCTTCTGTACAGGGGATTAACTTACAATTTCTGGGGATAAGCCGGCAACAAAATAACGTGTAAAGTCTATTTTCCGTTTTTCTGAATTTAAGGGGTCCGGACCCCCTCAGTCCCCAACACGTACTCTGTACATAGTGCTCCATATGTTTCAAATTCTTGACGCTTTTACAGTAAGGTGATCCGAAAGCAGAGTAAGAATCCAGCAATCAACGTAAGACACTGTCCGGTTGTTATCATCTATTTTTTATTATTTAGTCTGTGCAAAACTTTGGTATCTAGTTCAATTTTGCTCTACACTTGAACTGTGAGACAAACGCGCTCGAAAAGCTACGGAAAGGGCGCGCTAAGTCGAAATCCGTATTTCTCGATGTGAAGCGAGTGAGTATGTCATACTTGCCAGCTGGCAAGAATATGCTGGAGACAGCACTGATTTTGAGTTGACCCAAAGGCTAAAATGCGGCACAACTGTGATTTAAAATATCTGTAGCAGATTTTTCGAATTTTGGAGGTCCTGGATTTATCCCCATAACACGTGCCTGAATATAGGCGTTAAAGCATCCGCCATGGCTCATTTCTGAATGACGATCAAGTTGATGCGAGAGGCGGGTACTAAGAAACTGCTCTTCGCCGATTGGCCGACTTTGCGAATCGCCCGACTGAATAACTGTAAAAGCCTCCAAGAATTTTGAAACAGACTATACCTCGTTCTTTTCTAAGGTTAGTTAGGAGTTGTCGGACTAATGAAAGATAACTTTTAAAATAATTTTGTAGCTGTTGTTAAGATTGGTTTTTTACTTAATTATAAATGCCATTCTAATAACTTGATATATTTCTCTTGACCGATGATGTCGCCATAGTGTTTCGTAATCCAGGAAGCACCAGTAAATGTTTGGAAACCTGATGACTCTTGCTACTTTTCAGGATGTTCGGTAGTCTTCTTTAGCATAGCAAGGTTTTTCAATAATTTTTGCGACATATTCTATTCGTCAGTCCAGCAGATCAATCAACTTGCTTGTAGAGAAAATCGCATATTCATTTATCTTTGATGGGCCGCTTTAACCACAATAGACTTAATATTTTAAGAAACGCCCCGAACTCCCGCTTACATAGCTTAGTGGTAAACAAACTGCTTGACGTCAGAGAAATCCGGTTGATTAAAATAGCCAGCTTCTTTAGTGCTTGCTGTAGTATGTCTAACGCTGTTTAATGCACGAGTTGATTTTTGCGGTCTGATGTATTAGAAATGGAAGCATATCAGTCAGCAACCTCACTGGGCACATATTGAATTGCAGTGAAATGATCTTCTTGCTTACAACCTTCATCAATTTTCGAAGAATATCAAGATAGAATAAAACAGACTAGTCTGTTTATAGTTTATAGAGAGCTTTTAATAAATCTGCAATTTCTTGCCGTCTCCTTTACTGTTGGTCTTGAGATCTGTAGCTGCAGATGAATGGTGTCTCTGCGTAAAACAGCGTTTTGAGCTTGCCACTTTTTCTGCTTCAAAATCGTTTAAGTATTAAAGTTGAACTTTTTTTGCGGTAAGCGTAATTTTCGGTGCAGTAGCCAAAAAGTTGTGAATTTTCGTTGCCGAACCAGAGGATCGACTCCGGAGAAAAAGGAGTATGATCCGCCTACCTCGCTTGTATCCCCTTAGTTAGTGATACGCACCTCGAGGTGCGCTATGTGAGCTAAGCTCGCAGATCCATTTCCCTCTATCCCACTATTTCATTAAAAACATAGGTAATGTGACCGTTAAATCGTTAAGCCTGTGTTGAGATCAGAAATAATCAATAAGTTGTACCGAGAACGCGGTCTATCTTAAATTGATTGGTTATTTAAAAACACGCGCTTTAATCTTTACTGTCATAAAAATCTTTTATGCTTATTTCAATTTACATAAATAGTTCACACTTGCCCCTAGAATATTCGAGTATTTCGTATGGTTGGCTTCCGCCTTGAAGAGTCTGGCATATTAGTTTAGTGTATTACGACTTGTTTTGTTTCTTTCTTTAGTGTCAGGCACGTACATAGCTGGCCCTCCTATTTTGGGGGACCAACACCAATTTGGGGGTCAAAGCCAAAAATAGCAAAAATAATGTGTGAAAGTCCTTATTTTTCCGGTTTTTCCTGAATTTTGGGGGTCCGGCCGGACCCCTATGCCCCCACAGCTACATACGTGCCCTTTTTAGTGTATATAAACTTGACATTATAACTGCATAGAGATAAGGTATATTGCAGGTAGTACGGCAACTAGGGACGTCCCGACTTCATTCTATTGCTTCATATTAATTCAGGTGAATCGTTTAGACTTATTTCTTTTTATCGGAAATTCAATCAATCCACTTTCAAACCAAAACCAATAAAATTATTTCATAATTTTTTATAATATGACTGGCTGGCCTAAAGCTCTGTGTTGTTGTATTCAAAATTCAAATGCTTCTCCTAGGAAATCAAAACATTTCAAGGTTGATATACTCCCGCAAAAATAAGTTAAATTACAACTTGAGTATTTTATTGGGTTTTTTGATCCCAATAGGTCGACTGAACTTGCGTAATGTCCAGGACTTCTAATTTCTTAAGTGTTAGGTTTTTAGGCTGTAGCTGCCAAAATCTCGATAGGCAGCGGTCAGCACATAGGACCTATAGACGGCGTCGCAGGTTCTGAGGGCCCAGAGGGTGACTGACTCTGCCTCGCCCCATCAACCCGACCAGCGCTAAGGTTAGCCTAGTATGGTTCTCGTAGGTATGTTTTCTGTCTCCATCTAGGTAGCTGTATGTAAGTATCCGACAGGGCAGAATAACTTTACACAGGAAGGAAGGGTTTCAATAAAATTTCTTACGGCATAATTTATTCTCGCTCCAGCAGATCATGCAACGTGTGGATGGAATTCGCCCATTCAGCTTCTTATAAATCGACTCTCTTACACAACAGACTAGCATTTTAAACAATGCCGAAAACTTTCACTTGTGCGTGTGGTAGAACGTCTGATTGTCGTCGAAGCAAGACGGGTTTGATCCCTGCTGCAAGATTTATTATTCAGCGCACTTACTCGTGTGTGTCACAGCTTTGTTTAGATGTTTGCTGAATTATAGTCCGTTTCATAAACCGCGCATAAATTTTAAGAATTTTTATCGACACAGTAAGCAGAGGGTTACCATAATATATATATCAGATCACTAAAATTGCAATCTCTCATCTTATTGTCGGAGATAGTTTTAATATTTTGTGACTGAATGGTGTGAAAAAAGACTATAAGTCTATATGGACGGTGTAGTGCAAAATGAAGGAATGGCGGCCGCTCGCCCCCACTGAACGTTTCTGTCGAGCAGTTAGAGTAAATCCCCCTAGTTAGACATACTGTAGCCTTTGAAAATTTATAGCTGAAAAGCCTTGAATAAATGGAAACAGACTATAGGTACCTACTTATGTATCAAGGAAGAATGTAGTTGGTATAGTCCGTCTCCCATAGCTTGTATTAAGTTTAACGATTTTTGTTGTTGTAAACCATCATTTCTTATAAATACGTTTAGCTTATCTATTTATAGTCAAAGTTTCCCCAATACTGCCGGGTATACCTTAAAAACTATGTCCGACACACAAGTCGACAGATTGTGATTAATCACCTCCCGCCGGTACCTACATACATAGAGCTACCTAGACGGAGACAGATTACCTAACCTATGGGGCTTACCTTAGTACTATAGGCTATCTTGGGACACCAAAGTCAACCGCTAAGACCCTCAAGACCTTATGACCTCAATATCCTCTGTCCTAAGATTTGCTTACCTACGCTTTTGCAGAGACTGGTAAAGGCGTCTTTTAGGTTTCTAACAACTTAGTTACTTATAACCCTGATACATGCACGTGAGGTCAGTTGACCTTTACCGACCAAAAACCCAATAAATCTCTCGTTGGTATTTTAACTTGCTTTTGCAGGAGTATCAATCCCGAAATGTTTTAGTTCCTAGAAGCAATAATGAACATTGAATACGCCGGAGAAATATACTCACATAAAATTATGTGATATGGTTTTTGGTCCGAAAGTGAGTAAATGAATTTTGATAAAGGAAAATATTCTGAAAGAGTCACCTGAATTAAATGGCTGTAGATTAAAGCTGGGACGTTGTTGTTGTATTTGCCGGACATGGTACCATCGATCAAATGTTTAATGCTGTAGCTATATTTGCTGGTTTCCTCCATAGTTCGATGATATTTGCTTGTAAAGGCCGATCGGCAATTGAAGAGGTGTAGTACTTCTGTTGCCGCCAGGCGGTAAGGGCAAAGATCAGATGTTTGGCCAGTGTTGTCTAGTCGGCTGCAAGTCAATGCCACATAGCTGTATCTGCTCCTTAGTTGTGCAAGTTTGGCTCGGAGCAACGCGGGAGACGAAAGTTTCAGCGGCGATGTTTGGTGGGCGACGGAATAGCGAAAGGGTTTTATTTTGATGAAGCTGCGTGACGGCCGGCGATCACTGCTTTTTGTGGAGATTGTTTTGACATTGGTGAAGTGTCGTAGGTGGAGGTAGATTTCTAAACGGGTGTTGAACTCTAGTTTCTGAGTACATTTTAAGTGTATTTGAGCCGAAAATTTCTTTGACGTCGGCAAGGTGGTCCAGGATTGTCAATAACTGCCTGCATGGATGGTTGTTATGCAGGCATGCGACGAAATATTGGTCAGCCAAGAGTCGGTTGTGATTCGATACAGATAGCATTCTGGTTTCTCATGCAGGTGGTCGATGATCGAGTTGAAGGCAACCGGTAGCCAAACGAGTGCTGTATTTTTGACAAGCTTTGCAGTTTTCCAAAATTAGATGCTTCACTGACCCGCGTCCAAACTGGTGCAGCATAATTAAAAATTGAACGCCAATGGCTCTGTATGTTAGAAGAATCGCTTCTTTTTTGTGTACCCCATGTTTGTCCAGTTAACGCTTTCAAGATGTTGTGCCAAGGCTTTTGAACTTGTTTGATCGCCTTTGGTATGGCGGTTGAACGATATTAGGGTCGTAAATGTAACACCTAAAAATTTTTGATATTTTTTGGTTGGCAGATGTAAATGCTTGTTGATGGAGATGTTGAGTTGCCGAATGTTGTTTGGTTTCAGGAGTAAATAGTGTACTTGTTGATTTTTGGTAGAAATTCTGAGATGGCGGTTTTAGAGGAAGGTGGCGAGTAGAGGTAGATAGTTGTTCAACCGTATTCCATGATTTTGATTGTTGGGTATTGTTCGTGGAACGGTTATATCATCGCATACCTAAACAATTTCGATTTCCCGGTGATGGTGGATATGCATTGAATAAGGCTGGTGAAATCACAGAGCCTTGAGGCACCCATTCTAGTGATTGTACTTTTGATCTCACATTATGAGTACATATTGGTTTCTCTTTCCTCGCAAATAAGCTGCCAACCAGTGGCAGGTCCAGCCAGGTAGGGTCGAGTCGGCCAGAGTTTTCAGCAGCATAGTGTGATCCACAGAATCATAGTTTTGCTCAGATCCAGTGTTACTGCCATTGTTCTTTGGCGCTGGCTCTTGGTTGGTTGAAACCTTGGCATACTGCCGCTTGTATATAAGAGGGCAGACGAAGGAATGGCCAGGCCTCGGAAGCCATGCTGGTGTGAGGCAGGCAGTAAATGATTATAATGTGTGGCAAGAGTAGGTTCCATTATTTTTGCAGAAGGGCATAAAAGTGAGATAGGTCGGTATGATGATGCAGTATTAGGATCTTTGCCAGGTTCAGGCAAGGCGATTATGATCGAACGTTTCCAAATCAAAGGCAAAATAATGGTCGAGGCAGACACGTTCGAACAAATTGCAAGGAACTGCAGACCAAAAGGCCGAAAAGGTGTTTTAGGTACCTGCATTGCAATTTATCTGGACCAAACGCCTTTGAGTTTTTGGCTTCTTTAATCGCTTTTTTTGGATCGTTGATATTAAACTGCACTTGGCTAGTTGTTTTGTGAATCTGGCGATAACACGCCGGGTGCCTCCATGATGAGGTGTGTTGGCGAACCTGTGAACTGTTTCAGCAATTTGTTGCACACGAGCTTGCTGCTCGCTTCTTCACTGAGAGAAAAATGGGTGCATTGTCAACGCCGGCGATTTTTGCCGCCGTAAGTGCTTTTATGGTGGACCAAAGTCTTTTTGTGTTTGAAGGACGATTGTTCAGGTTGCCAACAAATTTCTCGCCATTTCCCGGTTTTTCCTCATTGCAGACTTTGATTGAGCTTTTGGTCAGGTCGCAATAGTCTGTTCGAAGTAGGGTCGAGGATGCTTCTGATGGTGACCATGTTCCTTTATCAGCTTCATTAGCACGGTCAGATAGGCTTGATCATAGGAGTTTGGCGACGACCAAACATGAAGCGTTTTTCTTGGCGGCGGCTATAATGATACGCCTACATGACTTCGCTGATGCACTGAGGAGGTTATTGTTCAACGCGGGATGACGACACTTTATTTTCCACCTCGACAGAAAAAGGACCAGTTGGCTTTGCTGGAAGTTAACGAAGTCTTCTTTGCGATATGATCAGCTCTGTTTTGTTTCTATTTTGGCATGATAGGCTTATGGTCGGATTTAGGCGTTTTTGTGTTCCATTGCGGGCAAGCAGTGCAAGTTCAGAAGAAAGCAAGTGGACAAATCGGGCGAAGTTGGTCGTTGATTGGCCGCGACCGGCAGACGGTGCTTGCTTCTCATTCAGCAGCAGTAGGTCGGGATTGATCAATTAGGCCTGCGACAAAATCAGCAATTCCACCATCATTAGATGGTGAATGCCACAATTTATTGTGTGCATTGAAATCGCCCAATACAACTACTCTGTCCATGCTAAAATAGCAGCCAGAAAGGCCTCATAGCCAGAGGGCAGCTTGAGACAGGAGGAATATAGATATTGACCACAGTGATGTCGCCGCTTGACGCTAGCGATTGAAATTGCCGCTGATTCCATCGCACCATCATTGCATAAGACAGGATGTCGACATTTTTTGCCAATAGTTCAAGGATGAGAAAGCCAATACCACCACCAACATTAGTGATGCGATCTTTGCTAAGTGTTGATAGCCGTATGTTTTAGATCTTTTTGATGCTGGGGTTGAGCTAGTCTCTTGCAACACACCAATGGAAACGTCCTGTTCTTTCAAAGTTCGACATGAGCAGTATTTTGCCTTTAAACCATTTATACTTTCTAATTGCAGTATTTTTAATGGTTTGTTCTGTTGTTGTAAACATAGAAGTGGCGCATTTAGGACATTTGTATGAATCTTTTGTATCGCCAATTTTCTTCAAGTCGGCGCTGCACTTCTGTTGCTTGTCGAATCCACATCTTTGCAGTTTGAACAGAGCACTGAGTTGTAATAAGCGTTACCGCCACACACGCCACATGGGTGAACGGCTAGGGCGAGTTGGTCCAGGATTTTGGTTCGACGCCAGCACTAGTAGAAGCCGGAGCAGCACGCCGGCATGTGTAGCTCCGCTAAAAACACATTTGATCGATGATTCATTATGAGAGTAAACGTCGCTTGATCCAGCTGATATTGTAGCTGTTGGAGCAGGCACACTTGGCGCTGACCAATGTAGTCGACCGCTTAAAGCGAATGGCTCGCGTCCAAAGCTGGGACGTCCCACACAGAATCGCACTACCAGCGATATATCACTTCATAGGTAGTAATGCCTAATTACACTTCACAGGGAAAGAAATAAAACAAGAAAACGCCATATCGCTAAACAAAACGCCAAAGCGTACAAGGCGGACAACACCAAGAATAATGACTACTCCTGAATATTCTAGAGATGAGGTGAACCAACAAAATTGACATAAATATAAAAGATTTATAACAGCTAAGATTAAAAATACGCCTACTTTTGAAAATAATAAATCAATTGATAAAGGGGTGCACAAGATAATGTTGATTTTTCCGACTCAACACAGACCTGACAAATTTAGCAGTCACGTGTCCTATGTTTTCAATGTGAAAGTGTATATGATAGGAATTGAATCTGCAGGCTCCAGAGTAGCTCTCACCGCCGCCTCCTCGAGAACGTGACATAACTTCGCTAAGGAGACCAATAAATGCTGAGGTAGGCTCGCTTTCTTGAAGACCCATCCTCTGGTCCGGAAACATACCTCAAAAAGAAACTTTGTGTGGCTAATTGCGCCAAATTCGGATACAGCTAACACTATGTTCATAACTTTGTGAATAATTTGATCTTTTTCGAAACAGTAAAAATAAGTAAGCTCGAAAAACGTGCGAGCTGCGTTTAGCTAACTAGCTACATTTTTTAACTATGAGAGTTACACGGTGCGAACATCTGCCATCAGTTCTGCATGCCATCCCACAACAGCTCTTACTGTATCGTGGTTAACATAGACATTTTCGAGTAGCCATCCTGTGATGTGTGAGCTCGTGGTTATGCCTTCGCTCAATTAACCCTTATTTTTCAACTTAAAAATTTATTAGGTACTTGTCCGGTAAACTAGAAAGCTACGTATATACAACTTTACTTATGGTAAATTTAACGTTCGATTTCATTGCGTTATTATAATCATCTTAGTAAAACCCCTGTATTGTATTATTTCACGTTCTGTTCCATATTAGTATTTGCATAACTCAATAATATTGTTCGTTTTATTTATGTGTGCGTCAACTGACGCAAATTTATACATACCCCAAGTATTAATGAATTGGTTCATGTTAGTCAGTTGTCGTATTATTATTCAGTAGAAATAATCGAAGTTGGCGTTTGGACAAAATTATCGTTTGGTGCGTTTTATTCCCTTAGTGATAATTTTGTGCTTTTCCCGGCTTGTAGCCGTGGTGTATATTAATTCTGTAATAAAATTAGAAAATCACCGCCCACCAATGGATATATTGCATCGAGGGTAGGGTGGCTGTGTCAAAAAGACTATATATCAATTGGTCATTAATATCTATAATACACTTCGAGTTGTGTGTGTGTGTGTGTGTGTGTGTGTGTGTGTGTGTGTGTGTGTGAGGCAAAAGTTATTACTGATAATTTTGTGATAATTTCATTTTTCACTCAGTGGTATTCTCGGGCGCTAATTATAATTTTTTGATTAAAATGGCTCGATCGGACTCCTGAAACCCGGAAACCACGGATTATGTAAAAGGTTCTGGTAGCTCTAGCCGCTTATGCATTTGCGGCAGGGTAAAATCACTTTAAAGCCACCCTAGATCAACTTTTTATGCGCTATCGACTGGTGTGAACAACTTTCTTGGACCACAGTAAACTGATGTGATGCCGTAAGAAAAACGTGATTTACAAGCATTTTATCAAATATCTTAAATCGCAGTGGATAAATTTTTTTAAAAGTTTTCACCAATTAGTTGGATGGGTCTTATGACTGACCCGGACTGTAGAACTTTGAAGGAAATTCACTGATCGGTTTCGAGATACGGGAGCCCAAAGGTACCCTGGCGACAGCGTAAAATTTAGGGTTTTTGTCTTTTTTGCAGAAGCACAGATTGACTGTTGCTTCCAAATTTAGCCCCTAGGGTTTCTGGGACCGCTGATTCCATATTTCGCTTTAAATATACGATCTGCGACTATAAAACATGTATGAGACGGGTTGAAAGGAAATCACGTACGGGTACTTATAAACATGATTAATCACTGAAAAAGAGTTGCACCAAGTCACAATTTTTGACCTCGTAAACCAGCGCGCGTGAAATTTAATGTGAGCAATCGAAAAGCAGCAAACATGCGGCTTTCGAAAATACAAATCCAAATGCTTTTTGCTTCTAAGTGGCTAATTTAATATGTAAAGTTTTTGCATTTGTTTACAATGAGGACAAAGTAAAAATATCTTTTAAACATCCGAAAACATCAAAAATGGTTTTGCCCAAAAAATTTGGGCCAATCCCTAAATCCTACTAGTGTTTCCCCCGGTGGGAGAAACGTTTCTCCCATCGTACTTCTCTCCCGGAGGGAGAAACGTTCTCCCGGGAGAAACGTTTCTCCCATCAAAATTCTTTTCTCCGGTGGGAGAAACGTTCCTCCCGGGAGAAACGTTTCTCCGGGTGTGGTTACCTATGCTTATCATGGTTTCGCCGTTTCTCTCCCCGTTTCTCCCAGCTCCTGGTGTGGCTACCTATGCTTATCATGGTTTCCGCCGTTTCTCCCTGCTTCTCCCAGTCTCCGGGTGTGGTTACCTATACTTATCATGGTTTCGCCGTTTCTCCCGTTTCTCCCAGTCTCCGGGTGTGGGCTACCTTATGCTTTCATCATGGTTTCGCCGTTTCTCCCGCTTCTCCCAGTCTCCGCGTGGCTACCTATACTTATCATGGCTTCGCCGTTTCTCCCGTTTCCAGGCTCCGGGTGTGGCTACCATGCTTATCATGGTTTCGCCGTTTCTCCCATTTCTCCCAGTCTCCGATTGTGGTTACCTATACTTCATCATGGTTTCGCCGTTTCTCCTCGTTTCTCCCAGGCTCCCGGTGTGGTTACCTATGCTTATCATGGTTTCGCCGTTTCTCCCGGATTCCGGGTGTGGTTACCTATGCTTATCATGGTTTCTGCCAAGCTTCTCCCAGGCTCCGACCGGATGTTGTTACTAATGATTGTCATGGTCCAGGGCTCCGTGTGTGGTTACCTATGCTTATCATGCTTTTTCTTTCTCCTATCTTTTTTCATTAATAGGATTTACGGGTTACTAAAAATTCTTCAAACACCCCAAAACATCGTACAAGGGAGCTTCTTGACCAAAAAATTTTTAAACCTCAAAACATCAAAAGTATGGTTTTGGACCAAAAAGTTTTTTTTAATATTCCAAAACGCTAAAATATGGTTATGATCAAACAAAATTTTTAAACATCCCAAACCATCTAATGGTATAATTTCCAGAACATCCCAGAACAACAAAAATATGATTTAGGATAAAAAAGAATTTCAGAACACATTCTATAACGTCAGAAATATGGATTTTCAAATCAAAGAAATGGCTGGACAAAAGACAGTTTTAAAAAATTTAAAATACAATATGTTTTTACGAACAACAATTTTTTAGAAATATCCCAAAAACATCAAAAGTCCCGAAAAATAAAAAATATAAGAGACATCTCAATCTCATACAGCTATCAGGGCCTAAGTTTAGCTAGGCAACGCTGGCTCAGCTAGATATAAAAATATAAAACCGCCGTCGATCCATTGCAGTCATTCAATTTTTTATACTAATTACTCGGTTACATTATTTGTTTGTTCCACTCTGCGCAGATGGGGTGAAATTCCATTTCGTTAGTTTTATTTTATTTCTTGAGTTACGGCACTAGATGGATAAAGGGTAATAAAGTATGGTCTTATCCTTCATAGAAATTCTATTATCTTTCATCAACCCAAAAATAGCTAAAAGATTATATAATATTTTATGATGACTGTCCAAATGAGAGCTCGCTGTTGCTGCATTTAAAGTTTAGAGTGCTACACAATTTAGAACCAAAAACATTTCAAGTCAGCCTTTGAACCAAGAAAAGAAGCTAAATTATCAACTTGAGTGGGTTGAGATAGGTCAACTGACCTTGCGAGTATTCCAGGATTTAAGTACCAGTTAGGATTTAGGGCGTAGCTGCTGAAACTCCCGACGAAAAGTGCAGTCAAACAATATTAGGACCGAGGGAGTTGAAGGCCGGGGGTTTCACAAGGGGTCAACTGGTTCGAAATTGCCCGCGATTTTCATGCGAACTGGACCAAGCGCCGAGAGCAGCTGCTTGTGGCACACCTGGGTAAATCCCGAAGGCAAATACATCCGTACCCGTTGGATTTTGTATCACAGCGGCTCTTGTATTTATAATTTGATATATACCCGTCGGCTTATTTCGAAAAAACTCAAAATGTATGTCCAAACTTATGTGAAACAAACCATATATCGTATGCTGTAACTTTACATCGACAAAATTATTAGGAGAAAACCGTGCAAGACTATATAGTGAAACAGAGGAATGAGCGATTGCATTGGCCCATTTCAAATGAAAGTGCATGGATTGCAATTTTTAAGTTACTAATGCTAATCGATTACAAAGGCAGTTTAATCCTCCGTTTATGTCCTATGCCGGAGGCATAATGAATCACTTTCGTGGCATTTTTTCAGTTCAACCTTTATCTTATGTGGGCTCAAACGTTGTCTAGCCTTTGTTTTGGCTTCAGTTACATCGTTTAGTAGATCGAAGAGGAGTTATACAACAATACTGTCGGTGGGGTTTAAAGCGCAACACTCCAGAAGTTGAAATACCCCCTACCCCCCAGAAAATCAGAATACCCCCGCCCAGAACCAAATTTTGAAATTTTTTTTGCTTTTTAGCGATTTTTGATGCCATTGGATAGTGCTCGATGAGGACACGTCGAAAAATGGTGTTTTTCGCCATACGACCACTTTAAGACCATTTGACCTTTAAAAGTTTTTCACCCCTCCCAGAATTTGGTAGTTGCCCAACCTATGGTTATACAGGTGAGAAATACATAGGTGTTTTGGCTCATTTACAGTGATATCACAAAAACTCAAAAATGGGAAAATGAGGTTCTTATAAGGAAATTTAGTGGTTTATTCCCTTTCCAGCCCCTCTAAAATGCATCTGGATGTAATTAACACAACACAAATCTACTTTTTCTTGTTTTTGCATAATACGTCCACAACAGGTGCTCACTCTCATGCATTGTGATAAGGATATGCCTTACAAAATTCTTTTCAAAAATAATTTTCACAGAGCAACGATACACATTCGGAAAGAACATAAAAAATTGCACTAAATGAAAGTAATAGCTGTCAGAGAATGTTAAGAAGGCATAACTTTGGCAAGCAGTGGCGGATCTAGGATTTTTCTAAGGGGGCGTTATCCCTAAAGGGGGGCGGAACCCTTTGACTTATGCGGAAAATTAGTCGTTTTAACCCCGAAAATCGTTAAAAAATCGCTCAAAAATGCTTAATATTACGCACTATTTTAAGTCAATGGGGGGGGTTCCCAATCCGCCCCCGTTTATATGCACTAGGAGTTTATGCCATGATGGTGCACTTCTCGACTGCAAAACATGATAATAAACTGTGGGTTAAACTGCAGCAACAACCAATTATACCTACTGCGCTTAGTAATTTATGGGCAAATGGAGTTTTGATATGCAAAAATGTATATGTTCCACTTTAGGATCAAGCACGAAAAGTTGTCATCTTTTGTGGCTTCGTTAATGTTTTTAATTTTCGTCTTCTTGACGATTCCTTTTCCGTATTGTTTACGACATGTCAAATTTTGTCGTTATTTGCAGTAGTCAAATCGGAAATTTACATTATTTATTCCGAGGTTGCATTGCACATTTGAGTAAGAATAGTAAGTCTACTGTATGTGATTTCAACACAGAGTAGGTTCAATTTCACCAGGGTTGCCTTGCCGGGTGGGCAGGAGAATTCTCCTGAATTCAGGAGAATCGAAAATTTTCAGGGAGCAGGAGCAGGAGAATGGCTTTTCAGGAGAAATTGTAAACATGCAAGGGAGAATGCAGGAGAATTTTAAAATTTCAGAGAATTCAGTGGAATCCTGAAAATTCCAGGAAAATTCAGGAGAATTTTGAAACTTAAACAGCAAGTTATACGATTATCATACAATAACCTTCTTACTGTACTTACTGTAGTTAGTTAGTTGTAAATTATAATTTTATGCTTAGATTCAATATTAAGAATTTATTTCTCGTTCATAGTTAAGACCCAAGTGTTAAGTTATAACTACATCCAAATAAGTTTCGTGCTTCCGTAAAATCATTCATTCATTCATTTATTTATTCACTTAATATCACGAAGTGCAGAAATACATAAGCTTACACACCGTCTAATTGTTTTTATCAGTTTCATTTCATAGACGTTTGCAAAGTGCCTATAAACATTTTTTTGATTTCCAAACGTAAAGATTTGCTTGCTACTGAAGTACATACAATTAGGGCTAATATTGAGAATGTATGCGACCCTAGAAATTAAGTTTGCATGGATGATTTAATCTAATTAAGGGTCAAGGAATTTAAATCTGAAAGATTAGGTGTCGGTCGGCATTATTGACCGAGTAACAGGCTGTTGGACTGCATGTGTTTAAGGATGCAACAAATTAATTGAGACGAACTGGCTATTCTCAATATTGCCGTTTTTACTTCTATTATACTTAGGCTTTAGGCTTAGTATATCTAAAAAGGTGTTTAAAGCTGTTTAGGTCGAGGTCGCCCTCGCTCAGGTCGATGTATAGACGTTTAGGTCTTAGTATATCTGAAAAGGTGTTTAAAGCCGTTTAGTCGATCGCTCCCGCTCAAATGATGTGATTGTACTAGTAATAGGATCGACTCGGGGCCCCGGCCTGGCAATCACCGACCATTTGCAGTATCCCCGGCCCGGCCGGGCAAGGTTAAAAAATGGCCGGGGCCGGAGAAAAATTTAGTGTAATTCGTATTTTCACAGGCTGTGATACTGACACTTATTTATACAAATATATACAAATACAAATTTTATTACAAAGTCAACAGAAACAGGTAAAATACAAATAAACACGGCAAAAAATGCGAAGAATAAAAATCATCGCTAGTTTCACTGGCTGCAATAGCTCCATTATACACATTAAAGCATACTGGTTGGAGTCACAATTTTAGGACTTGAGGTATCTTTTGACCCTGGTCTGAAAGATATTTGCCGAAGAAGAACAAATAATAGCATCTGGGAGATAATTCATAGATATAGGACTATTTGGAAAAGAGTATTTTTTAACATCTAAACGAAATTTTTCACCTTTAAGTTTTAAACTATTAACAGCTAGAGTTTTAGATGACTGTGTAAGTGTGAAAAAATCATCAGGATCAATTTGTATATATCCATTGAAAATTTTATATAACATGGATAATCAAAACACAACTCTACGAAATTCCAGAGAGTCTAATTCTTAAAATCTGAAGCCGACGTTCATATGGTATATCACTAAATTTAAGAATACAAGTTTGGTAAAAATATTTTGAACTTTTCATTTTGCATCACATTTTATATGGATTCCAAGTGCATTAAATTCCTAAAAGGCGAAATTAAATTGCTTGGAAAGCTAAAATTAATGCTTCTGTATTCTTTAATCTGAAATGATCGAAAAATAAGGATAACTGTAAGTACGCGTTTTGACCATATTTTTATATGAGGAGGAAAATTAAAGTTTCATTCAAAGTAATACCTAACCTGAACCCCACATTAGTAGGAAGAGTTTTTTATCATTTATAAAATAATCAAAGCGAGGATTATTATGACCAAAAGTAAAGGACTTGACATTTAGATACCGACAGGGGTATCAAGCCATAACTTAGGACCATTTGATAATATCAGTAAGAAGTTTTGTGAAAGAAAAATCAACTGATTTAGCATATATTTTAATGAGCAAGTGTTAATTTTGAGAACTGTACCTCGATTAGACCATATGTATACTTACTTAGTCCTTTGTTATAACTTTGCTACTGTGTATAAATGATGCTTACGAATAAATTCGCTCCAGAAGCTGTTTTCGATTCCTCAACTTGACTTATTTAAACTAAATGCTGCTTTTAACTCATTCATCCATAGCTATGCAATAAAACATTTAGAGTTGACAAATACGTTTCTATTTCTAGTTGGAAATTGTAATACTTTTTACAAACTATTTTCATTAAAAACACTTATACATTAATTGAATGGGAACCGCGTTTGAAACGCGTTTTTTGTGTAATTGTTATAAGGATGGAGGTTAATCATGTTTAATGTAAACATGCCGTAGAATTGCATCCGATCCGATAAACTAAATATGTCTCAAATAGTTTCCCTAAGGTCCAGAGTTGAGGAGGTGAAATCCCAAATTGGAGGACCAGAAAATAAGTGGTGGACTTATTAGTTGACTCTATTTTATTAAAAATGAAAGCTTCTTGTGCTTGTACAAAAGGTCTCCAAAAAAGGTCTTTGTATGAGCTAACAAATTTTTGTAGTTTTATTATAAAATATATTTTTAAACACACATTTTCGCATACAATCAGTATGTGACAGTGTTTTTTGTACAATGCGCCTGTATATGATTACGAACAAAGATGGTAATCAAAAGTCTTTCTACATTTTCGCACCAGTGTTTTGTTAAAAATAACAGTCCGTTTGTGTATGTCTAAAGATGGTCCCCTAAAAGTCTTGTACAGTTTGTACACAACAAATTTTTTGGTTACTATAATATGGTACAGTAGCAATTTTAGTGTGGTAAAACAGGGTCTTTGACTTTTTGATTGTATATTTTAGCTTAATTTTCGTTTTTAACGCCAAAAAATTACTAAAATTGTTCCCAAACGGCGCAAAGCGCCTAAAAATTCTGACATTTTTCCAGTGATCGACCGAAAGCATCCCTGCTCGGCCGGCGCTTCCAGGCGCCTAGTCTCCTCGCTCGTCGGTAGTCGGCGGTCGAGGCCTTCCAGGGTAATGCCAAGGGTCAAGCTTATATACCTATACCCATAAATAGTGCTCTTAGAATATTTTGTATGCAATGTTGGTTGAGAATAACGTAATATTGAACACTTTTATCAAATGTCATTTTCAATAGTAGATTAAATGTGTAAAGGATTTATTGAATAAAGTCAGCAGAATGAAAGCATACTTTTAATTTAACAAGTTGTCGCTTGAAGACTTGGAAAATATAATAAAAAATATGGCTGAACAAGCACTTGAAGACTTTTATTACTATACATAAATAAGAAAACAGTGTCAAAGAAATAAGCGAACAAACGAAATAAGCTATAAAAGACAGAAATGTAGCCATTGTTGTGTTCGTTTGCAGTAATGCATGTTGAAACACGTTTTTTCAGTCATCCACTCCTGGTGTGGTAGGTATCATGACAGAAACTGCACTGTACTTTCCGATCATAGTTTCCCAAGGTCCAGAGTTGAGGGAAGGGTGAAATCCCAAAATGGGGACCAGTAAATTAGTAGTGTTTTTTGTATGAGCGAACAAATTTTTGTAGATACTTTATATAAATATATTTTTTTAAACATACACATTTTTACATACTGCCAGTGTGTGACCTGCGAAACCGGCATGCAGTCCTAAACAGTGTTTTAAAAGTAGGCCGTCTTTTTACATGTACAAAAATGGTATCCAAAGTCTTTGAACATTTTGTACATGCAAATTTTTGTAAAAATTATTATAGTATGGTACAGTAGTTTACTTAATGTGGTAAAACAGGGGTTTTCGACCTTTGTTAGTGCATCTTAGCTATTCTGGTCTCTGAATATTTGACATTCTTCCCATTCTTAAATGCAAATTCTACTATTTTAAAGATATATAGGACAGACAATTACTGATGCGCCGAAAATTTTCGCTGGAATTTTACACCTTTTTACAGTTTTTGTCTCTCCAAAATCTGCAAGTATTGTATAAAATAAAGACAGTCCTGAAAAGCTCCTGCAATATTTATGAAAATCTTTTCTTGCCGAATACAAAAACCGTGGTCCTAAATGTGTGATAATTCGGCCTGATATATAGTTCATAAGATTATTTGGCAGCGAAGCTGCCGAAATTTTTATGAGCTTTGATGAAATTCACACATAGAACTTGACTGAGAAAGCTAAAACAACTTGTACTACAAAATCAGAAATATTACAGGTATTGTAACATGCCAATTAAATCTTGTAATAAGCACTACTGTGCTAGAAATCCAATGCAACATCAGGATAAATTAGCCAATTTTATTTTTGAACGGCTAAATGTGCTGAGTTATTAAATAGTACTTGTTTTGCATAAAATTTTTAAAAAACAGTATAAATGGATACAAAAGATATTTAAATCTGCATAAAGATGCCTAGATTACACAAAGAATTGATTTTTGAGTGTTTAATGACTGTGCTTCAATCAGTATATTAGCGATATTTTGCGCGAAGCGCCGAAAATTTTTTGAAATTTCCTAAAAAATACTGAAAAACGATATAATTAATATCACTTTGTCCAAGAAAGTAATTTAACATTGTATAAAAATAGCTCCAAAAAATGCACAAGCCGAAATTTATTTTTGGCAAAACCTGCATTTATTGGCCATTTTTAACTGCGTTTCTGCGATTTTTGGCCGAAAATTGTAATCATTTACGCCCTTCTCCCATAAAAATGGCCGAAGACCACACATGTAACAGGAAGGGCTTTTGGGAATTCCCCCACCCACCCAGAAAATTTTGACCCACCCTCCCCATTTTTGGCGAAAATTTGCGCTTTGTTGGCTATTTTAGGTGCTTTTGCCATTTTTGACATAGAATTAGAGTCGCTAATCCCCCACCCGAAATTTCTCAGCGATTACATGTATGCCGAGGAGCCCCTCCCTAAAATTTTGAGCTGTTACATGCATGTTTTATAGTGACAGTTTGTCTATTTACTCTTGCTTACATTCAAAAATACTGTATCCTTTCGGGAAATTCTAATAGTTAGCTGCACTTTCGCCATAGTAAAAATTAGGTTCAAAAATATTCAAAAGGTTTTCACCAAAAGTCGTCTGACAGTGACCTGAGTCTTGTACCCTGAGAGGGGGTAATAAACCTCACTCCACCTCTCCCTTCAGGAATGTGTGTTTCCGATCCATGTAGCAAGCATGAGAATTAAAACTTAGTCATCACATGAATAATAAATTGGCACTCTGCTGTATGTAACTTTGTGTAACTAGGTACGCAACTAAAACCACAAGAAAAGTTTATAAGTAAAAAATAGCCTTTGTACTACAGATGCATCCTAAATAGTTAACATTCAATGGACATATTAAACTTATTCAAATTCGATTTTAACCTCGGCGCCTCGGCACTTTTCAGCTTTGCCCTCGGCGCCGAGGCCGAGGCTCCAAAAAACGCCGAGGCTTGCCGAGGCCGAGGCCGAGGCCTCGGTCTGATCACTGCATTTTTCCATTCTAAATACAAATTTTGCCATGTTAAAGATATATGGACAGACAATTTTTCATATCGGAGCGAAGCGCCAAAATTTTTTGGAAATTTTACAGATTTTATTTTTCCAAAATCTTTGTACATGTACAAAGATAGTCCTGAAAAGTCTTTGTACATCGGGAAAAATCTTTGGCGAATACAAAAAATACTGTTTTGTACATGCAAATTTTTGTATACTTCAATATGGTACAGTAACGATTTCAGTGTGGTAGAACAGTTTTTCGACCTTTAGTAGTGTATTTAGCTAATTTTTGGGTTTCTGAATATTTGTCATTTTTCCATTTTTCCATTCTAAGCGCAGTGTTGCTTATTACCAGATTAAATTCGCATATTACAATTTTTGTAATACTTCTGATTTTGTAGTACAAGTTGCTTTAGCTTTCTCAGTCGAGTTTTATGTGTGAATTCCATCAAAAGCTCATAAAAATTTTGGCATTTCGCACCGAACTAATATTATCAACTAAATTCAGGCCGAATTATCACATTTAGAAGCACGGTCTTTTATTGCAAATTCTACCATTTTAAAGATTTTCAGGGGGGGTAAGCAGCTGCAAAAATGGAGCCGCTTACCACCTTCCCCTGAACATGGCCGAGAAATATACATGTGACAGGGGGTTTGGGCCATCCCCCATTCACGCTTTGAAGCCCCGAACGTCCTTGAAAGTCAGAAAATATTTAACCACCCTCCCCTATTTTTTGGCGAAAACCTGCGCTTTTTTGGCTATTTTTTTAATTTTTGATCTAGTCGCTAACCCCCTCCTTCCAAAAATGGTGAGGGACCCCTACCCTAGATTTCCAGCTGTTACATGTATACTGAGGGACCCTCATAAAATTTTAAGCGATTACATGCATGTTTTATAGTGATAGTTTATCTATTGACTCTAGCTCACATTCTAAATAATGTATCACTTCGTGAAATTCTAATAGTTAGGTACACTTTTGCCATACTAAGTTCAAAAATTCAAAAGGTTTTCACCAAAAATCGTCTAACAGTGACTTGTGTCTTGGACCCTGCGGGGCTTATACCCCTCCCCCTTATGGGAATGTGTGATGTCTCATTTATTACATCCAATATCCAGTGATCGGACCGAGCCTCGGCCTCGGCAAGCCTCGGCGTTTTTTGGAGCTCGGCCTCGGCGCCGAGGGCGAAGCTGAAAAGTGCCGAGGCGCCGAGGGTTAAAATCAAATTTGAATAAGTTTAATATATCCCTTGAATATTAACTATTCAGAATGCATCTGCAGTACATACGGCTATTTTTTACCTATAGACTTTTCTTATGGTTTTAGTCGCGTACCCAGTTACACAACTTACATACAGCAAAGTGCCAATTTATTATTCATATGATGACTAAGTTTTAATTCTCATGCTCGCTACATGGATCGGAAACACACATTCCCTAAAGTTGGGGTGAGGGAGGGTTATTACCCTCCTCTCAGGGTACAAGACTCAAGTCATTGTCAGACGATTTTTGGTGAAAACGTTTTGAATATTTTTTGACTTTTATATTTACTATGGCAAAAGTGCAGCTAATTATTAGAATTTCACGAAGTGATACAGTATTTTTGAATGTAAGCAAGCGTGAATAGACAATTTATCACTCATAAAACATGCATGCAACAGCTCAAAATTTTTGGGAGGGGCTGCTCGGCATACATGTAACGGCTTGAAATTTCGGGTAGGGGTCCCTGGCCATTTTTAGAAGGAGGCGGGGATAAGCGACTTTAATTTTATGTCAAAAATGGTAAAAGCACCTAAAAATAGCCAACAAAGCGCAAATTTTCGCCAAAAATGGGGAGGATGGGTCAAAATTTTCTGACGTTGGAGGGAAGGGTGGGAAGGACGCTCAAACCCTGCGTGGTGGGAATTCCCAAAGCCCCCTGTTACACTTATGGTTTTCGGCCATTTTTATGGGAGAGGGGTGAATGATCACGAATTTTCGGCCGAAAATCGCAAAACGTACCTCAAAATGGCCAATAAATGCAGGATTATCCAAAAATCAATTTCGGCTCGCATTTTTTTGGAGCCATTTTTATACAATGTTAAAATACTTTCTGGACAAAGTGATATTAATTATATCGTTTTTCAGTATATTTCAGGAAATTTCAAAATTTTTCAGCGCTTCGCGCAAAATATCGCTAATATACTGTATTTAGATTGAAGCAGGGCATTAAACACTCAAAAATCAATTTTTGTGTAATCTAGGCATCTTTATGCAGATTTAAATATCTTTTGTTGATATTTATACTGTTTTTAAAAATTTTATGCAAAATAAGTACTATTTAATAACTTTGCACTTTTTTTGCCTTTCAAAGATAAAATTGACTAATTTATCCTGATGTTGCATTGGATTTCTAAGCACAGTAGTGCTTCTTACTAGATTTAATTGGCATATTACAATATCTGTAATATTTCTGATTTTGTAGTACAAGTTGTTTTAGCTTTCTCAGTCGAGTTTTATGTGTAGATTTCATCAGAAGCTCATAAAAATTTTGGCGCTTCGTGCCAAACTACAGTATCAACTAAATTCAAGCGGAATTATCACGTTTAGGGCCACTGTTTTTTATATTCAAGTACAATTTTTCATAATGTACAGAGACTTTTCAGGACCATCTTTGTACATGCACAAAGATTTTTGGAGAGACAAAAACTGTAAAATTTCCGAAAATTTTCGGCGCATCAGTAATTGTCTGTCTATGTATCTTTAAAATAGTAGAATTTGCATTTAGAATGGAAAAATATCAAATATTCAGAAACCGAGGAATTAGTTAAGATACACTACCAAAGGTCGAAAACCCAGTTTTACCACACTAAATCGCTACTGTACCATACTATAATAGTACACAAAAATTTGCATGCACAAAATGTTCTGAGACTTTTCGATACCATCCTTGTATATGTAAAAAGGTATCTTGCACAAAAAAACACTGTTTAGGACTACATGCCGCTTGCAGGTCACACACTGGCAGTATGTAAAAATGTGTATCTTTAAAAATATATTTTTATAAAATATCTACAAAAATTTGTTCGCTCATACAAAGACACTACTTAATTTACTGGTCCCCCATTTTGGGATTTCACCCTTCCCTCAACTCTGGACCTTGGGAAACTATGATCGGAAAGTACAGTGCAGTTTCCGTCATATTACCTGCCACACCAGAATTGGATGACCGAAAAAGCGTGTTTAAGCATGCATTACTGCAAAAGCGAGCACAACAATGGCTACAGTTCTGTCTTTACTTAGCTTATTTCGTTTGTTCGTTTATTTCTTCGACACTGTTTTCTTCTTTAAAGTAATAATAGTTTTTAAGTGCTTGTTCGGCCATTTTTTTATTAACTTTTCCAAGTCTTCATCAACGGCAACTTGTTAAATTAAGTATGCTTTCATGCTGCTGACTTTATTCAATAAATCCTTCACACATTTGATCTACTATTATTGAAAATAAACATTAATTGTTTGACATTCGAAAAGTGTTTAATATTACAATTATTCTCTAGCTCATGTGCATACAAAATATTCGAAGAGTACTATTTATGGGTATAGGCATATAAGCTTGACCCTCGGCATTACCCTCGGCCTCGGGCTCGCCTCGGCCGAGGCAAGGGTTTTAAGCTGCTCGGCCTCGGGCCGAGGCCGAGGGTCCAACAAGTACCCTGGTCCGATCACTGCCAATATCTATTGCATCCAGTTGCTACAGCAGCAGTAGCAGCAGCAAAGATTCAAATGATATAGAGTGTGCTAATAGCAGCGACATAGATTTGATTGATGATTCAGACAATGAAACACTGGACTAAATGAAACACTGGACTAAATTTGTTTCTTGAGACATAAATAGTAATAAAACTTGATATGAAAAGGCGCACCTAGCTTTGCGCTTACCATTGACTACTGAATGGAGCAGTTGCTCATTATTACTTTTCCTATGCCCACCCCAAGTATGTGTCATGCAATATTATTTTTCTTGTCTGACCCTGGTCAGCCCCAGCCCAGGCCTTGGTCGGGGCTGGAGATTTTTTTCCAGCCCCAGTACCGCCCCGGCCCCAGCCAAAAAGTCGCCCCGGTCGATCACTAATTAGTAATAAAGTATTATTTTTTTCAAAAGACATTGCAAACAGGGCTCTTTTCAGAAATTTTATATATCGTTAAAAATAAGTTAAGAAATCGCTTATTGTGCCATTCAGTTGATGCTGTGATCACTGTTTGTTATGCCTTAATCTTATGGAATATATCTCTTTCTAGCCTTAAGCCATCAAAACAGATGTTGTTGCGCTTTACAGATTCTATTTACATGACCAAAATATGTATCTCCTGATGAAAATCAGGAATTTGTTATTGAACGTTTGTCAGCTGTTGATGTTGAATAAAATGTTATACTTTGTGGCGCAGCATTAGTCTTCCATTATTTTTGCATCTGCCTGTATAATGCAGATTTGCTCCATGAGCTTTTTGTGAGAGAATTAATGTTCATTATTTAGCCTTGAGTGTCCTTAGATTGACAGGCAAGAAATCAGAATAAAATAGTTGGGTGAACCAAGGTAAATTGGCCTGAGCATGCTTGATATGCATGTACATACAATTGTAGATCTGCTGTGCAACCTTTCCTGCAAAATATGAGCCAGGAGAATTTTCAGGAGAATTGCAGGAGAATTTTTCCCCAATTTTACCTCTGTGCAGGAGAATTTGAATTTTGGGACCTGGCAACACTGGGGTTCACCGTTTTTTACCCCAGCAATTTGGTTGACATTATGGACCAGAAGACACATAAATTTTTCCATATTTTTCACCCTTTTTCCACGTTTTTTGGGAGGTCTAAAAACGTTAAAAATAGAGTACCTATGTTAGAAAATCAGTGTTTTTTTAAGTAGAAAATCCTATGTACAAATTAGGATGCAATGTAATGGATATCCGGATCCGTTATTATCCGGTATTATTTTGGATCCGGATCCGATCCGGTATTTTGAGAAATTAAGATCCGGATCCGGTATTTTTAAAAAATAAGATCCGGATCCGTTATTTTTACAGTTTAAAACGGATCCTAAACGGATCCAAGAGATTGTGATAAAAGATCATTAAACCTTGAATTGTTTTGAAGAAACAACATCATTATGAGACAAAAGCTTTACTTTGATTGACTTGATACTCAAATTAAATGACAGGCAAATTGTATTCAAGAAACAGCAGCTTTTCTGCAACCAAAGAAAGTGGTAGATTGCTCAAAGTCATAAGCTCAACTAAGTCACTGATTATTGGCCAATGTTGGCCCCGAATTTTTCGTTAAGAAGGCCAATATTGGCCAATAACGCGTGCATTAGGGGCCAATATTTGTGAGATTTAAAATTCTTAAAAGCGTTATGTCCGTGGGTTTCGAACCCCGTACTTTCGTGTTGGTAAACTCACGCGCGCACACTGCGCCATAGCGAAATTGTGATCAAAATTCTAAAGAATGATACCAATGCTATCTGTTATATACAATATACGCAGTTAATATTTTTTGTTTGAAAGAGATTGCTTATCCTATCTTTTATGCCTATGTAGTTTGAACATAACACATAAAAAATGATATAATCGTGCACGTCAGGTAGATTATGCACATATAGGTTATCAGATACATATCTGACTCGAAAATTTCAAAAACAGGTGTGTCAACAGTATGGAGAAAACGATCGGAAAGTTTTACTGATAGTACAAAACAATCGTTGATGTGTTGTATATGTTGTATACGTTAGCGTATGTTGTATACCATTATGTTAATATTTTGCACCGTTGCACGCTTTTGTGTTTCATATATATATTTTGCAATACGTAAGGCAAACCAACGACAATTATAAATACCTACCATACAATTCAAACTACATAGGCATAAAAGATAGGATAAGCAATCTCTTTTGAACAAAAATATTAAGTGCGTATACTGTATATAAGAGATAGCATTAGTATCATTCTTCAGAATTTTGATCACAATTTCGCTATGGCGCAGTGTGCGCGCGTGAGTTTACCAACACGAAAGTACGGGGTTCGAAACCCACGGACGTGAAGCTTTTAAGAATTTTAAATCTTGCAAATATTGGCCCCTAATGCACGCGTTATTGGCCAATATTGGCCTTTAACGAAAAATTCGGGGCCAACATTGGCCAATAATCAGTGCCCTACTTAGAAAAATGTTGAAAGAAAGCGCGGGAAAAAATTTCATCCGTCTATGATCAATATTACAAAAGCTATGGGTTTCTTTAATTAGCCTCTTCTGACCTAAGCAAGCATCTTCGACCTAAGTATTTGAAGATTCAAACAGCTGGATGCAGAATCACATGTAGGTACCCAATTTACGTTGACCTAAGCATCTATACATTGACCTAAGCATCTATACATCGACCTAAGCATCTACACATACATCGACCTAAGCATCTATACATCGACCTAAGCATCTATACATCGACCTGAGTGGAGTGACCTCGGAATTCCAAGCAGCTTTGAAAACCTCTTCAGATATACTAAGCCTGGGCCTGGTAATGGTACTTTTAGAAAAGGAGCAAAACGAATACGAATGCCAAAATTTTTGTGCCAAACCGGTAGAACATGATAAATTGAGGCGCGGAAAAAAAAATTTGGTGAAAATCTGAGCCATACTTTGCAAAGTTGCAGGCAACTGTCGATTTGAGTGTTGGGTGGGACGATTGAACAGCTTGATCCAAGGACTTACACATTTGTCAGAAATAAATACTAATATGGGCTGAAATTATGGAAGGAAGCATAGCAATGAAGGAGAAACAAGAAAAAAGGTACGGAAAGTTGGTTTCGGAAATTTTAAAAAAACTTTTACAAAATTTTCATTTTTTTGCATGTCTTTTCGGTTTTACTCAATAAGATATAGGAAAATCTAAGTTTTTGCTTCTACTATACTTAGGCTTAGGCATAGTATATCTGAAAAGGTGTTTTAAGCTGCTAAGGTCGAGGTCGCTCCCGCTCAGGTCAATGTATAGATGCTTAGGTCGATGTATAGATGCTTAGGTCGATGTATAGATGCTTAGGTCGATGTATAGATGCTTAGGTAGATGTATAGGTGCTTAGGTTGATGTATAGATGCTTATATCGACGTAAATTGGGTATCTACATGTGATTCTGCATTCAGCTGTTTGAATCTTCAAATACTTACGTCGAGTAGATGCTTGCGTAGGTCGAGAAGAGGCTAATTAACAAAACCTCCATAGCTTTTGTAATATTGATCATAGACGCAAAAACCCATTTTTGTTTTTTTTTCGCCAATATCTCTCTATAGAAGCATCTTTATTCCAGTTTTTTGCGCTATTTTATTGAGGCTTCATCTTACCTAGAAGCTCCAGCTATTGCATTGATTCACTGTTTCTTCTGTGGTTAGTAATTTAAAAAAAAATAAGACTTTAAAAAAAACCCACTGTTCCTAAAAAAAACCCTTGTACCCTAAAAAAAACCCATTTTTCTAAAGTGTTTTTTTATGAGTTAAAGTGATTATTTGAGGGTTTTAGCTGTATTTTCTTGATAATTTGCAAGTATGTGAATAGAAACTAAACATTTTAAATGATCTGAACACATCATGAACATTTTATTCATAAAAATCAATCATTTATCATGCTTACGACATTTTCAACTGCTAACGACCGTATGCTTCACAGAATTGCTTCCAGATCTGTGTGATTTCCTTGAAGATGTAATCTTCAATCAATATTGCATTAGAAGCTGCAAGTTCGCTTGATATTGGGCCATAGAAAATGTCCTTTGCTGGGACAAATTCCATAGGAGCGCCTGGCTTGTTCACAAATCTGCCTTCTCCTCTGAAGTCTAGAAACTTGAATGATGCCTGATTTACTGGTTCACCTTCATCTTTGCAAAATACCTTGTTCAAGCGGCCAATGTAAAACTTTCTAGGCTTGTCAAAGTGTACAGCAAAAAGCTTGCCGCCCACATTTTCTTCCCAGTCGTCATCATTCAAGAGTTTTTGAATCGTAGACAACTTTTCATTCAATTCATCATCATTGTCCGAGCCAATGCTGGCTTCTTCACTTTCAATGCTTGCTAAGCTGCCTAATTCGTCGATTTCACTTTCAGAAGAGCTGCTAGATGAGATTCTGCGCTTCGATTTAGCTGCAGGACGTTTCGGTGTGCTTTGTATTGCCCTTTCAATTTCTTCATGCGTTATGATAGATGCGTTCATATTAACTCTTGGTCTTTTCTTTTTAGCTCCAACCTGTTGAGCTGGACCTTGATTGAAGCGGGAAGCTACTACACCTAGGAAGCTGTTGGGCGATGAAGTCGAATGTGAAGCTGGGCTATTTGGAGCACTTTCCTCGACCCAAATCCATTTGCCTTTTCTTGGATTTCCATCTTCGTCCAATGGAGGAGGTGGCTTCGGCAAATCAATCGATAGCTCCAATCGCTGCTCTGGAACTTCCGTTTCTTCTTCGTCCATCTCATCTGGACAACCCTGCTCCAACCACTTGTCATATTTTTGAACCAGTTTGGGGTCAAATGCAGATTTGTCATACTTTTCTGGATTATATGGGTAAATGCCGACTGAAGCAAAGCCACTTTTGATGTTTTCAGGAGAAAGTCCTTTTTCCCATATTGCTGATAAGTTATTCACGAATTGCTTTTTGGTCATGGCCCTTATTGGAAAACCTGTTGAAAATAGCCAGTTATTCATCTGGTCAGCCCAATATCTTTTAAGTGGACCAAATACAGCAATATCTAAGGGTTGTAGCTTTGAAGTAGTGTGAGACGGTAACTTCATGATTGTTATTTGTTCATTCGTAGCTTTTCGTCGTGTTTGCATACTGAGATGAGAAATATGGCCATCTAGAATCAGCAAAAGCGGCCGTTGTTTTATTTTTTCAGCAAAATCGTTGAACCAGCTCTGGAAAACTTCAGTTGTCATCCAACCTTTGCTGCTTAAGCCGTACCACGTGCCAGGAATTGTGAATTGCTGGTCGCCAGCCCATTCTGGAGGTATCGACGAAAGGCTAGCAGCTTTTGAAGAGTAAACAATCAATGGAGGCAAAGCTACTCCAGCTGCATTACAGGCCGCAAGAACAGTGATATTTTCTCTTCCAGTTCCAGCAATAACTTTAACAACTTTCTGGCCTTGACGTGATACAGTTTCTATGTTGTTGGGATCTGTTGGAAAACCAGATTCGTCAAGATTCCAGATACACTCTGGCCGACCTGCCAAATTGAGCTTCTCTATTTGGCTACCTAGCAACTCATAGAAACCGTTGATAAGGAATGGATTCTTTATGTTATTGAATCTTCCAATGTGCATGCCCTTGGTGCGTTTTTTTGACAGCTTATTGCGATCCATGAAACGCCTGAGCCAGCGCCGAGTTGGGCGCCAGATTGGGTTCTTCTGATGTCTTTTTGATGGAGAAATTCTTGGATTGAAGCCAGGATTTTGTATTTCATTGACCTCGGCATATTCCACAGCGATGCTAAGCACTTGCTTAGGTGTTGGGGCAAAGCCAGCATCTGCCATATCCTTGATCACTGTTGCAAGTTCGGCTTCTTTCTCGGCATCGAGCATGTTCTTGCGCCCTAAAATTATTACTAACTCAATTATTATTATTACGCTTTGCATCAATGTAGTTATGGAAAGAGGTCTATTTCTATAAAATACCAAGTTATTTGAATATAAAAAATCTTGATAAATAGTCTATTTCTAGTCATTCTTGGAACCTTTATTTATGTACACCACCCGTCCAAATCCACAGCATCCACCAATATATATATATATATATATATATATATATATATGTATACATGCATGTTTCTGATCATTCTGCTTTATTTAAAATGGAAATTTGAGATAACTGAAGTGAATAGAATTAAAGAAAAATCTCAAATATGAACACTATTATTTTACTAATATATAAAAGCTGCCTTTTGAATCTGTGGGCTGTTATATTTGTGAATTTACCTTGCTTTTTTAGTTGCTGATCGCCTTTGAGATCCATAATTTTTCGCCGAATAACCTGCCGTCCAATCCCGGTATCCTTTGATATTTTTCGATCGGAAATTTCCTTGCTTATAACACGCTCAGCAGCTCTAGTCACATCATCCTCGGTGTAGCGCCTTGCTTTTTTCGTATAATTAGACATAACTAGAATAGCTTTAATCAGCTAAGTAATAAGTAAGTGGCTAAAAATACAAAAAAATCATTGTTAATAGCATAGCATACATATAAAATACTCAAATACGATTATATATGCGCATGAAACATATGAAACATAGTAGATATATGAGCAATAATACGCAGGATGGTCAAATAATGCAGGTAAAGATGACATAAGATGAAGCTATGAGAGGTAAAATAGATCACCAGCACAATAGACAGGTAGAATGTTGACGAATTATTCAGTTTTTAGCGTGGGTTTTTTTTAGGGCCCAATGGGTTTTTTTTAGGTACACACATTTCAGGTTCATTTATTTTAGAAACCAATTAAGATTCTGAAAAATTAATGACATAGACATGTAGTTTGATCTCTATTCTTCACTCTGTGAAGTTTTGAACAAATTTGGAGGTGGGTTTTTTTTAGAGGACATGTGGGTTTTTTTTAGGTTAGACTTCAGTGGATTACTGTAGGTCAGGGGTCATGGCTGTGACCATGACACTTGTTTTCCAAGCAGAGTAAGATAAGGCCTAAAATGTAGACATGTTGAAAATGGATGCGAATCTTCCCTTCCGGCGTCAAATTGACTCAAAATCCTGCAAAAAACAAACAATTTTGACGCATTTCTAGAGAAAGTTTCAACAAAATTATCCTCATTGTTGGAACTTGCTCAATTTTTTTTGCCGATGTATTTTGTGTATATATAGAGTGCTTATGATGCATGCAAAAAATTAGCTCTTGATTGTCAATACAAGCTGAGATATGAGGTGGGTTTTTTTATGTACCACTTTCGAGTGGGTTTTTTTAGAGGCCATGACTATAGATGCTTAGGTCGATGTATAGATGCTTAGGTCGATGTATAGATGCTTAGGTCGATGTATAGATGCTTAGGTAGATGTATAGGTGCTTAGGTTGATGTATAGATGCTTATATCGACGTAAATTGGGTATCTACATGTGATTCTGCATTCAGCTGTTTGAATCTTCAAATACTTACGTCGAGTAGATGCTTGCGTAGGTCGAGAAGAGGCTAATTAACAAAACCCATAGCTTTTGTAATATTGATCATAGACGGATGAATATTTTTTCCGCGCTTTCTTTCAACATGTTCTAAAGTACTGAGCAAAAAATCCACTCTTCTGAAGTTTATTTCATAGTATCCTGAAAGTACCATATTCTTAACTTACTCCCTAAGCCTGAGTATAATAGAAGCTAAAACTTAGATTTTTGTATATCTTATTGAGTAAAACCGAAAAACATGCAAAAAATATGAAAATTTTTTTAAGTTTTTTTCAAACAGCTTTCCGTGCCTTTTCTTCTATTTTCTCCTTCATTGCTGTGCTTCCTTCCGTAATTTCAGCCCAACACTCAAATCAAGAGTTGCCTGCAACTTTGCAAGTATGGCTCAGATTTTCATCAAATTTTGGGTATCATTTCGAGAAAAATGAGTTTTGGAACCGAGCGAACCGCGATAGGAAAAGCATAGAGGTGTTAGAACAAACGAGGACCAGCCAAGTGGCAGCCGCGGAAAGAAAACCGGAACATTCAAGCTGCAAAGCTGATGGAAATATGACAGAGGAAAGAGTGAAGCGATCCTGAACCGATTAGTCATGTGATAAGTTTATTTGGAATAATAAAGAGACATGCGGATGTGTTTGACTGCTCGTAACTCATTATACTGTAACATATCACGTTTACCGCATTAGTGTAAAGGACCAGGAAGTAGGTAATTTTTACCCCCATGAGGTGGGTGCGGGAAATGTGGGACATTCAAAGTACAATGAAACAGACTATATGGAATAAAAAACAGACATGCGGATGTATTTTACTGCCTGTAACTCATTATACTGTAGAATATAATGTATATAGCATAAGTTTAAAGGACATTTACATAAAATCATGAAGTAGGTAATTGATAACACCATGTAATTTATACCCCCATTAGGTATGTGCGGGTAAATGTGGGACGTTCAAAGTACAATGAAACAGACTATATGGAATAAAAAACAGACATGCGGATGGGTTTTACTGCTTGTAACTCATTATACTGTAGAATAGAAAGTAAATAGCATAAGTTTAAAGGACATTTACAAATAAACGTGAAGTAGGTAATTGATAACACCATTAGGCGGATGTGTTTGACTCCATGTAACTCATTATACTGTAGAATATCACGTATACCGCATTAGTTTAAAGGACATTTACATAAAATTATGAGGGAGGTAATTTTCAACCCCCAATAGGTATGTCCTGATAAATAATGGACGTTCAAAGTTCAATGAAACAGACGATTCCATGATCCGAAATGATTGGTACGGATGTAGGAGGGACATAAACATTAGGGAGGAACGTACTTATAGAAACGATAGAATATGGTATTAGTAAAAATTTGTTAAACACAAGTTTGGTCTTGTTACTGATCTTAGTAAAGCCTTAACGCATTTGATCAAGTACCTTCCTTTATGAAAATTATCTAATCACAAATAGTACTGTATCACAGAAATCGAACTACTTTCTATATTCACCACAGGCAACGATGGGATTGGACAACATTTAAGAGACTGATGTGTGATTGGTAGGAAAAAGCGCAAAACTTTGTTTTTTTTAGACCTCTGTAAAATCCGTCAACAGCGAATCAAATTGATTCGCGCTAAATTTTCTAGCATGACTGGTAAAATGACCTATAAAAAAGGGATGCAGAGCCCTACGCGCGCGTAGTCAATTAGATCCTAGTGTGCCGACGGGTGAATATGTTGGAAATGGGCGGCATGATTAATGTGTCAATAGTATGATGAATAATAGTTTGTAAAATCGCGATTTACATATTGTTTGCACTGGAAATGAATTATAGATATGAAGTGATACACTGCACAAATAATTACCTACATAAATGTTTGTTATTCAGGGAACGATTTAAATGAATTTATTAAAAATCGTAGAATTTTGCGAAGATCGTGATGGGTTGCCCGAGAAGCTGGCGGAGTTGGGACTGGTTCCACGCGCAGGCGAATATGACTGTCCAACATGTGGCGGGAAGATGGTTCTAATCAAGGATGAATCATTGGTGGATGGATGGATAAGGACGTGCCGGGCGCGTGTGTCGGTCAGGAAACAGAAGGCGCGGCCTTGCGGAGTGCGGGTGGGCTTGCGCAAGCACACGTTTTTTGAGAATTCGAAGTTACCGATTTGGAATGTTCTTGGATTCGTCAATTTCTGGGTCGGAAGTGCAACTTTCCGATTTAATGGAGAACAGCTCGAGATGGCCCAAGAAAGTCTGGTCAACTGGTCATCTTACTGCTGGGAGGTCGTATTTGATGCATTCTTCACAAACCCAGAAAAACTTGGTGGCCCTGGGAAGGTCGTTGAGATCGATGAATTTAAATTTGGTAAGCAAAAATATCATAGGGGGCATTCTGTGGAGGGCCAATGGGTCTTTGACGGCTATGAACGGGGCTCCGGTCGCGTGTTTATGGTAGCCGTTGAGGCCCTGGGGTCTGACACACTGCTACCCATAATCCGAGAGTGGATTAACCCGGGTACGACGATTCTTTCTGACTTTTGGAAGGCATATGACTGCTTGGGAGACCATGGCTACATTCACATGAAAGTAAATCATTCTCTGAATTTTAAAGATCCTGACACACAGACACATACTAACGCCATTGAGTCCTCCTGGCGAGCAGCCAAATTTAGTTTTGCATCGTCAGGGAGAATCAAAGCACACGTACCCGGTAATCTAGATCGGTACATGTTCCAAAAGCGATGCAAGGAAATGCAACTTGATCGCACAGTCGAGTTTCTGCGGATGGCTGGGCAGCTGTACAATCCGTGTAAGCCCAGTGCACCACAATTGACTCAGAGGACAGGGACAGTCGCGAGGAATTGGAGGACAGTGACAGCCACGACGAATTGGAGTTTTAGTATAGTAAGTTGTGTTGAAAACATATTTTCTGATCATTCAGTTCAGCTTAAGATGGGCTTAGGCTTAGGCTTAGTTATGTGCTTTCACAAAGAGTGCCATGGGATGATGTAAGCCTGAGTCAGATGGGGCAAAATTGCGGAGCGAGCGAAGCGAGCGAAGCAATTTTTGCCCCATCTTTGGCTTAGGCTTAGATCATCCCCTGACACCAATCTGAAGCCTCAAACAGCGCTTTTTAGGCTTCTAATCATCAGGAGCAGCACTATGAACCCAAGACATGCCCTGAACCAAGCTTGCAATATGCAAATTAGCCTAATTTGCATACTATGCAAATCAGGCTAATTTGCATATCAAAACTTGGTTTCCGACGGCCAGTTTAGGGTTTCTAGTGAAGCTCGCGATGATTAGAAACCCGAAAAGCGGCTGTTTTGTAAGAAATTGAAAAATCAGTAATTACGAATATTTTCCCAAATTTTTTTCCGCGCCTCAATTTATCATGTTCTACCATTTTGGCAAAAAAATTTTAGCATTCCGTATTCGTTTTGCACCTTTTCCGAAGGTACCATATTCTTAAGTTTAGCCTTTTATTTCTCATTGGAAATTGTACGCTTTTCAAAAAACAATTTAAAAAAACGTTGTTACATTAAAGTGAATGGGATCCGCCTGCTTTAAAACGCGTTTCTTGTTTAATAGTTATTAGGACGGAAGTTAATTACCTATAGGCGAGTGCAAACTACGCTGCAGAATTGCGTCTCGTGATTTGATAAACTATTTGTCTGGGCAGTAATTATTTGCAGTCAACTGCAGGTAATATAGCACACAATGTAAAATTATATGCAGTCAAAAACCAGCGGCCTAGACTGCAGGCAATATAGCACACAATGTAAAATTATATGCAGTCAAAAACCAGCGGCCTAGACTGCAGGCAATATAGCACACAATGTAAAATTATATGCAGTCAAAAACCAGCGGCCTAGACTGCAGGCAATATAGCACACAATGCTAAATTATATGCAGTCAAAAACCAGCGGCCTAGACTGCAGGCAATATAGCACACAATGTAAAATTATATGCAGTCAAAACCGTGGCTCAGACTGCAGGCAATATAGCACACAATGTAAAATTATATGCAGTCAAAACCAGTGGCCTAGACTGCAGGCAATATAGCACACAACGTAAAATTATATGCAAAGTCAAAACCAGCGGCTCAGGACTGCAGGCAATATAGCACACAATGTGATATTGGTATGCAGTCAAGTTGGAAGCTTATCAATATGGGAAGCTGGCGCTTTGCTCGCATTTCAACCTGTAGTAGATGGTTTTAGAAGGCACTTTTAATTGAGATGGTCTGGCAGATTTGCTTCCTCATAAGAAAAATTTTTTGCGCTGCATGGGTAGCACATCTAATAGCTGCCCAGTCACCCATTAGCGCATGTTGATGGGCCAGCTTAAGCTCTGGGGCATACATACATACACACATATTTGATCAATCCGAATAAATTTATAAATACATACATACACAGACTAGCATTATCACAGCCAATTAATCTTATGATGTCAGTTGTATACTGTGTCTCCCTAGGGGGCAAAGCTATAACATCGCCTATGTTATAGCATAGGCGGAGGGGGCTTCAGAATCTGCTCCCTGGCTTTTCTCAGGAGCAATGCTGCAGCATAGGTTGTTGTAGCATAGGGGCCTGCACGGACCTGCCTGGGGAGGGGCGCACGCAAGCCCAGGGCCAAGGGAGGGGCAATTTCCAGGGGGGGGGAATTTCCTGGGGGAAAAATTGAAAGAGCTATAATTCAAGAACCAGCAGCCAGATCGTACTAAAAACTTCAAAGTGTTAAGTATATGTTAGGTATGCTCGTACAAAATTTTAGCGCGCAACCTACAGTATACCAGCACATTTTTAGTACTTTTGCATAATTCAAGAACCAATGGCCGGATTTTGTTCAAATTTTCAGACATGATGCATATAGGCGAGCTCGCGCAGCATGAATGTCAGTAAGAAAGCCTACAGTATACCAGTTTCCTTTACACTCTCATTTGGTACTATAACTTTGGAAATAGAGGGTGATTGGACTCAAATTTTCATAGTAGGATGGGTTTATGTTGCATGTCCTATCTTATTGTTATCAACATGTAATCTACAGTATGCCAATTTTAGTTTACACTTCCTCGTATAGGAACGTAAATCGAGAACCAATGGCTGGATTTTGTTCAGATTTTTAGGATATGATGTATATAGGAGAGGCATGCTTTGCATAGAATTTTAGCGCTACAGCCTACAGTATACCAAATTACTCTCTACACTTGCTCAAATAGTGAAATAACTTCAGAAATAGAGGGCAGATTGCTTAAATTTTCATAGTAGGGTGGACTTATGTTGCATGTGTTATCCTATTGTTATCAGCATGTAATCTACAGTATGCCAATTTAAGTTTACACTTCATCATATAGCACCATATTTCAAAAACCAATGCTTGGATTTTGTTCCGATTTTCAGGATATGATGTATAGAGGCGAGCAGGGCGAATTTAGGGGCTAGCGGCCGCCCCCCCCCCCCCCCCCATTGGCCCAAAAAATTCGCAAAATTAAGGATTTTTGAGCGATTTTTAGATTTTTGGGTAAAAAGGGCTAATTTTTCCGCCCAAGTCAGGGTTCCGCCCCTCCCTTAGGGGTACCCCCCTTAGAAAACCCTAGATCCGCCACTGGAGGCAATCATGCTATGCATAGAATTTTAGCGCGCAGCCTACAGTATACCAATTTACTTTACACTTGCTCAAATAGTACTATAACCTTAGAAATAATGGGCGGATTGAATAAAATTTTCATAGTAGGGTAGGTTTATGTTGCATGTATCATCTTATTGTTTCAGCATGTGATCTACAGTATGCGGATTTTAGTTTACACTTCCTCATATAGCACCATATTTCAAGAACCAATGCTTGGATTTTGTTCAGATTTTTCAGGATATGATGTATAGAGGCGGGCATGCTATGCATAGAATTTTAGCGCGCAGCCTACAGTATACCAATTTACTTTACACTTGCTCAAATAGTACTATAACCTTAGAAATAATGGGCGGATTGGAATAAAATTTTCATAGTAGGGTGGGTTTATGTTGCATGTATCATCTTATTGTTTCAGCATGTGATCTACAGTATGCGGATTTTAGTTTACACTTCCTCATATAGCACCATATTTAAAGAACCAATGCTGTGATTTTGTTCAAATCGTTAGGATATGATGTATATAGGCAAGGCATACTATATATGGAATTTCAGCGCCCGAAGCCTATAGTACACCAGTTTACTTTACACTTTCTCATATAGCACTATATTTCAAGGACTAGAGGCAGATTTGGCTCAAATTTTCAAAGTACGTTAGGTTTACTTGAGTATGCTATGTACAAAATTTTAGTGCACAACCTACAGTATGCTGATTTTTACACTGTCTTTACAATGTAATTTTTACTAGTACTTGTCTAATGATGCCATTAGGAGTTATTTTTGCCAAAAATAAGCAACCAGTATAGGCGAACATTGCTCAAATTTAAGTATCATGCAATTTTGACTTCTCAAGTTTATCAGAAAATACCTGAAAAAAGGGCGATCTTTGCCTGCTGTTCAACTTGTGGGAAATTTTAAGCCCTGAAGCTAGAGTTTTGCTACAAACCTTCACACAAAATTCATTAATGAAAACACTTCATCCATGTCATCGGTATTGATCTAAAAATTTGCAAAGTTTGGAATATTTTTTGTTAAGCTTAGAAATTGTTTTTGTAAATTTTGAATACTTTTTTGTAAAGTTTGGAATTTTTTTTGTAAAATTTGAAAATTTTTCTGTAAAACTCGGAATTAATTTTACATGCTTAAGCATAGTACTTTTGCAAAGTTTGGAGTATTTTTTTGTGAAGTTTGGAATATTTTTTATAAAATTTGGAATATTTCTGGTAAAATTTGGAATATTTTTTGTAAAATTTGGGAAATTTTCTGTAAAAGTTTGAAATATTATGTATCTAATCCGCATTTCTCAAGCATTGTTGAAACTATTTTATATGCTCTGTACAACTCATGCTCCCTCCTAAGTCAAGCAAAAAAAACCTAAAAGAACCGCTATTATAAATACTGCTAGCAAGGATCAAATCCTTTGTCTCTGTGGCTGTGCAACAACTTTCTGAATGGTAATATTCCTTTTTGATAAAAGGATATGAATAAACTTCGAAGATATCAGAATCAAATAAGATACCTGGCAAACAATAAGATAGTGACACAAAACAAAAGAAATATGTTATAATACAGCAATTAGTTTCTTCTCTTTCACTTACTCCCATACTTACAATAGCTGGTAGTTTGCCTAGCTGATACAATAGTTGGTAGTAAATGAAACATACTGAAAAAATTATTTTGTATACCTGCTGAAATCAGCGAGCGGACTAAACCTATTGTAAGTATGGGAGTAAGTAAAAGGGAGAAAACCACCTTGCCTTATTATAATATCTTTCTTTTGTTTTGTAGTCGCCTGCTTTTTGTTTGCCAGGTATCTTATTTGATTCTTATATCTTTGAAGTGAAGTTTATTTATATCCTTTTATCAAAGGGATATTACAATTCAGAAAGTTGTTTGCACAGTCACGGAGACAAGGATTTGATCTTTGCTTGCAGTATTTATAATGGCGGTTCTTTGAGGTTTTTCTTAGCCCGACTTAGGAGATGTAAACAACCAATATTGCGTGTTAATCGTTCTTTACCCATTTTTTCCCTTTTTTGTCACAATATCTCTACTAGTATTTATAGATTTCTGTATATAAACGGTTGGATGCCTGCTAAAATATTTTGTTTTAAGCCTGATCTCATCTCTAGCATTTTGATTTGAATCAATTACAAGGTAACCATGTGACTGAGAAGTAGCATCAAGAATAAGCTTGTGTAAAAATTTAGCGTTGGCAGGATAGAGCTGTCTGAAGCATTTGTGCCTGTAGCTGATCAGCAGGGTGTTTGAATAAAACTATGTAATCGGAGTTGATGCGTGAAGTTCTCAGATCATCAAAGAAAACGTTTTGAACAATGTGTATAATGCTAATGTTTCAATGATGACAACTCCTTGTAAAAAGTTGCACAATCTGGGCATTACCCTTGCTCTGTTGCATAAGATCATCGAGAATCAAAAGTTGAGGCATATGACTAAACTGTTTTAGGTAATTAAAATCAGGAAGCCCTTCTATGAATAAAACATCATTTAATTTTTTATAAAAGAGCTGGTTTTCCATGGCACCACCCAAATCTTTTTGATTTTAGTATCAATCAGGCGTGCTCTATTCTCAATTAATCGTTTGACAAATGTTGTTTTACCTGACTTTGTTGGTCACGAAACAAACAAAAAAAATAAAATGTAAAATACAATACAATAAAAAATACAATAAAAAATAAAATACAAAATACAATATAAAATACAAAATACATAAAAAATACGAAGCAAGCAAAGACTGCACAATACAATTATTTATTTCCAGAAATTGTATTTTGACTACACTCAGGCAACATTAGTGATTTTCGAATCAGGTAAAATTGTATGTGTTGGAGCTAAAACAGTGAAAGATGATGAAAGTGCTATAAATCAGCTGTAGATGCATTAAATGCTAGAAGTGATGATTTAAAGGTGAAACCCCATATGTTTGCAGGTTCGGCAAATTTGGGGTTCCACCCATTAATCTTTGCAAATTTTATGAGCTGGTGAAAAGAAAATGCATGTATGAAGTAGAACTGTTCCCTGACTTATTATACAAATTCAGAAATATAACATTTTTGCCGTTCACCAGCGGAAAATTGATCCTTAAAGGTGCAAGAGCAGGAGCATAGTTGCACGACATATGAAATAGTTTCAACAATGCTTGAGAAATGCAGATTAGATACATAATATTTCAAACTTTACAAAAAATTTTCCAAATTTTACAAAAAATATTCCAAACTTTACAAGAAATATTCCAAATTTTACAAAAAAATTTCCAAACTTTACAAAAAATATTCCTAATTTTACAAAAAAATTTTTAAGCTTCACAAAAAATATTCCAAATTTTACAAAAGTTTTTTTAGGCTTTACAAAAAATATTCCAAAACTTTGCAAATTTTTAGTCAATACTAATGACATGGATGAAGTTATGTTTTCATTAATTAATTTTGTGTGGAAGTTTGTAAGTAAAACCTAGCTTCAGGGCTTAAAAATTTCTAGAAGTTGAACAGCAGGCAAAGATCGCTTCTTTTTCAGGCATTTCTGATAAACTTTGAGAAGTTCAAATTGCATGATAATTAAATTTGAGCAATGTTCGCCTATACTGGTTGCATATTTTTGGGCAAAAATAACCCATAATGGCATCATTGAGCAGTACTGGTAAAAAATTAAGCATCGTAAAATTGGTGTAAAAAAAATCAGCATACTGTAGATTGTGCGCTAAAATTTTGTACAAAGCATACCTACGTAAACCTAACGTACTTTGAAAATTTGAGCCAAATCTGCCCTCTAGTTCTTGAGAAATATAGTGCTATATGAGAAAGTGTAAAGTAAACTAGTGTACTGTAGGCTGCGCACTGAAATTCCATATGTAGCATGCCTTGCCTATGTGCATCATTTCCTAACAATTTGAACTAAATCACAGCATTGGTTATTTAAATATGGTGCTATATGAGGAAGTGTAAAATAAAATCCGCATACTGCAGAGCACGTGCTGTTAACAATAAGATGATACATGCAGCATAAACCCACCCTACTATGAAATTTATTCCAATCCGCCCTCTATTTCTAAGGTTATAGTACTATTTGAGCAAGTGTAAAGTAAATTGGTATACTGTAGGCTGCGCGCTAGAGTATATGCATAGCATGCCTCGCCTCTATACATCATATCCTGAAAATCTGAACAAAATCAAGCATTGGTTCTTGAAATATGTGCTATATGAAGAAGTGTAAACTAAAATCGGCATACTGTAGATTACATGCTGAAAACAATAGGATAACACATGCAACATAAACCCACCTTACTATGAGAATTTTAACCCAATCCGCCCTCTATTTCTGAGATTATATCACTATTTGCGCAAGTGTAAAGTAATTTGGTATACTGTAGGCTGCGCGCTAAAATTCTATGCATAGCATGCCTCGCCTATATACATCATATCCTAGAAATCTGAACAAAATCCAGCCATTGGTTCTTGATTTACGTTCCTATATGAGGAAGTGTAAACTAAAATCGGCATACTGTAGATTTCATGTTGATTACAATAAGATAACACATGCAACATAAACCCACCCTACTATGAAAATTTAGACCCAATCCGCCCTCTATTTCTAAAAGAAGTTATAGTACCAAATGAGAAAGTGTAAAGTAATCTGGTATACTGTAGGCTGCGCACTGAAATTCTGTGCATAGCATTACTCGACTATATAAATCATGTCATGAATATTTTAACAAAATCCGGCCATTGGTTCTTGAATTATGCAAAAGTGTAAAGTAATGCTGGTATACTGTAGGTTACGCGCTATAATTTTGTACGTAGCATACCCTAACTATACTTAACAGACTCTGAAATTTTTAATCCGAACTGGCTGCTGGTTCTTGAATTATAGCTCTTTCAATTTTCCCCCAGGGAAATTTCCCCTGGAAATTTGCCCCTCCCCTTGGCCCCCGGGCTTGTGTCGCCCCCTCCCGGGCAGGTCCGGGCAGGCCCTATGCTACAACCAGTGATCGGACCGGTACTTTTTGGGACCCTCGGCCTCGGCCGAGCCGAAACGACTTAAAATCCTTGCCTCGGCCGAGGCCGAGCCGAGGCCGAGGGTAATGCCGAGGGTCAAGCTTATATACCTATACCCATAAATAGTACTCTTAGAATATTTTGTATGTACATGAGATAGAGAATAATCGTAATATTTAACTCTTTGTCGAACTAAAACAAATGTTTATTGATGTTGGCCAGAATTTTTATTTCAATCTGATGAAGCAGATAATTCATCATCAAAATCTAGATCATCTGAATCAAAGTTAGCCTCATCTATTTCGCCTTGTTGTGCTATCGCGTTATCGTCGTCGTCAGCCTTTATCAGATTCTTTAAAGTCACACTATTATAACCAACTGCTTTGAGATTGTGCTTTACAAAAAAAGAGTCTTTGAACGTTTTATGGTAGCAGACGAATGCGAGAATTACTAAACTTTCTGATCCATCCAGTAGCGGGAGGGGGCGGTACACAAACTTTTCCAAAAAAGTCAAAAACAGGTACAACATTTTGCCCTCAATGCGCGAAATAGCATTTTTCGGTGTTTTACATTGTATACTTTAACATAAAATCACTTTTGAAGTTATATTTTTTCTAAAAATTTTAGAATTTTCGACAACTTTGTGCAAAAAAATCATTAAATTTCTAAGACTTTAACAAAAATCTGGCGCGAAGCGCCTAGAAATTTGCAAAACTAAGGCGGATAGACGTCTAGAAGCATGATTTACTGCTTAATTTCCTGTATTTATAGCATTTGATGGAAAACATTGAAATTTTTTTATTGAAAATAGAAGAAAACTATGCAAAAATAGCTGTTTCTGCTGTTAAAATTGTTTTGAAACCTACATGAAAAGAAAAGGGCTTCCAGGGCCCGGTTTCACCACAAAGCTACGAGTTAGGAGTTACGGGTGATGGTTTCATGAGTACGGGCTACGAGTGCTACAAATTTCCGTTTCACCAAAAACTGAGATTTACGAGCCACGGGCTACGAGTTACGAGTTCTACGAGTGTTTTTCACGAATAACGGCTGGGCGGTTTCGCCAGATATTACGATCGAATGTTACGAGTGAAAAGATTCGTAAATTTTGTGATATTATCACGGATCAAAAAGAGGTCCGTAGGACTGGTAAAGAAGTATCAGACTAGAGCGTTTAATAGTTTTCTGGTTTGTTTTTTCCCAATTTGTTTCACTTTCGTGCACACACCTAAGTAATACATATACTGGCAGCACATGTAAAGGGTAAGAAGATTAGCATTAAAAAAAATATATTTTTCAAAAAATGTTAGAGAAATCCCATAAAATTCGATTCTTAAGCTGCATTCTTGAGTAGTAATTCGAAATTTTATTTCTTTAGTCCTTGTTAATAATGTTCGCAGCTTTTTTATGAAAAATATTACAATCACTTATACATTTTGCATGAATTGCGGAAATCAGACATTTTTGATTAGATTTCTGAAAATTAGAATTTCATCGCACTTCCTTCGGAAAAGAGCCGACTGCATATTTTATGTACGTATTAATGACAACTAAGAATGATTTGTTAAATTTGAAAATTGAAATAATACGCTGTGATATACTTTTAGCTTCGTAACGTCTCTGAATCTGATTTAATTGATTTTGTTTATAAATTATAATAGTAATAATAATAATAATAATAATTATTATTATTATTATTATTATTATTATGATTATTATTAGTATTAGTATTATAATAATAATAATTATTATTATTATTAGTATTAGTAATATTCTTATTCTTATTATTATTATTATTATTATTATTATTATTATTATTATTATTATTATTATTATTATTATTGTTATTATCGTCATTATTATTATTACTAATATTATTATTTTCGTTTTTATTTAAAGTTATAAATTTTCTGAGAAGCTTATTAATTCTTGTTGACTAAATCCCAAACATTTCTCAACACTTTCTATGTTTTTCTATCGAGCGGCATAAAATCTGCAATTAATTACGTAATTATGCTGTTTAAAACAGAGACAATGACTAACGAAGAATGTCATACGCAACAGAAAAGATATACATTTTGTTACGAGTACTCGTAAAAAGGTCCAAAAAGTACTCGTAAAAATGAGTTTTTGTGAGTCCTACGGGAATCCTGGTGAAACTTTCGTAATACGAACTGTTAACCCGTTGCTCGTTACTCATAACTCGTAGTCGTAATTCATAACTCGTAAAAAGATGGTGGAACCCGATTTTCCCGTGAAACGGAAGTCGTAGGACTCTTAGGAGTCGTAAACTTATGGTGAAACCGGGCCCAGGTCGCCAAGAAAGTAAATAAATGTCATTAATAGGTATCATCCGGCGCGCAGCGCCGAAAAATTTGAGAAATTATGGTCACTGACGACCAAAAATCATTGCAAATTGCATATCCATTCTTTATCTCGCCAAATATTTTGGCCAATGGGGAGCGGCCGCCCCCTTTAAATCCGCCTCTGCATGTAGCGACTGTACTTTCCGATCCATGTAGCAAAAAGACGCTTTTGGTTGTACAAAATATCATTGTGAAATTCAACGCGAAGCGCGAAAGGTCTTTCGCGATTATTCTCAAATTTTATTTTGAAAGGGGCTTTTCCCCCAATCCCCCTGTATACGAGCCTGAGCTCTGCGTTAGGGTTAAAATAGGAACTATATGCTATGCAGGAAGGTCGGTAGGATGCTTAATCAGTGATACTGATACACAAAACCTCTAAAATAAAAAATAATTCATGACAATGAGGTGGAAGAATAGAAAAGCTGTGGTGAATGAATGACAGACAAATGTTCAAAAACTCTTTTTTTGTAAAGCATAATCTCAAAGCAGTTGGTTATAATAGTGCGACTTTAAAGAATCTGATAAACGATGACGACGACGATGATGCGATAGCACAACAAGGCGAAATGAATGGGGCTAACTCTGATTCAGATGATCTGGATTTTGATGATGAATTATCTGCTTCATCAGATTAAAATCAGAATTCTGGCTAACAACAATAAACATATACACATTTATTTTAGTTAGATAAAGTGTTTAATATTACGATTATTTTCTCTGCACTGTACTTTCCGATCCAAGTAGCGAGCATGAGAGATAAAAGTCAGTCATCAAATGAATATCAATTGGCACTTTGCTGTATGTAACTTGATGTAACTGGGTACGCGCCTAAAACCATAAGAAAAGCCAATAGGTAAGAAACAGCGTGTGTACTGCAGATGCATTCTAAATAGTTAATATTTAATGGATATATTAAACTTATATAAATTTGATTTTAACCCTCGGCGCCTCGGCACTTTTCAGCTTCGCCCTCGGCGCCGAGGCCGAGGCTCCAAAAAACGCCGAGGCTTGCCGAGGCCGAGGCCGAGGCCGAGGCCTCGGTCCGATCACTGGCTACAACACAACCTATGCTGCAGCATTGCTCCCTGAGAAAAGCCAAGGAGTAGATTATGAGCCCCTCCGCCTATGCTATAACATAGGCGATGTTATAGCTTTGCCCCCTAGGGATACACGGTATACAACTGACATCATAAGATTAATTGGCTGTGATAGTGCTAGTCTGTGTATGTATGTAGTTATAAATTTATTCCGGATTGATCAAATATGTGTGTGTGTGTGTATGTATGCCCCAGAGCTTAAGCTGGCCCATCAAGATGCGCTAATGGGTGACTGGGCAGCTATTGAATGTGCTACCCATGCAGCGCAAAAAAATTTTTCTAATGAGGAAGCAAATCTGCCAGACCATCTCAAATAAAAGTGCCTTCTAAAACCATCTACTACAGGTTGAAATGCGAGCAAAGCGTCAGCTTCCCATATCGATAAGCTTCCAATTCGACTGCATATAATATCACATTGTGTGCTATATTGCCTGCAGTCTGAGCCACTGGTTTTTGACTGCATATAATTAAACATTGTGTGCTGTATTGCCTGCAGTCTAGGCCACTGGTTTTTGACTGCATATAATTTTACATTGTATGCTATATTGCCTGCAGTCTGAGCCACTGGTTTTTGACTGCATATAATTTTACATTGTGTGCTATATTGCCTGCAGTCTAGGCCGCTGGTTTTTGACTGCATATAATTAAACATTGTGTGCAGTGATCGGACCGAGGGTACTTTTTGGACCCTCGGCCTCGGCCGAGGCCGAGGCGCCTCAAAATCCTTGCCTCGGCCGAGGCCGAGGCCGAGGCCGAGGGTAATGCCGAGGGTCAAGCTTATATACCTATACCCATAAATAGTGCTCGTAGAATATTTTGTATGCACATGAGCTAGAGAATAATCGTAATATTAAACACTTTATCGAATGTCATTTTCAATAATAGTAGATTAAATGTGTGAAGAATTTATTGAATAAAGTCAGCAGAATGAAAGCATACTTAATTTAACAAGTTGCCGTTGAAGACTTGGAAAAGTTGATAAAAAATATGGCTGAACAAGCACTTAAAAACTTTTATTACCATACATAAATAAGAAAACAATGTCAAAGAAATAAACGAACAAACGAAATAAGTTAAGTAAAGACAGAACTGTAGCCATTGTTGTGCTCGCTTTTGCAGTAATGCATGTTTAAACACGCTTTTTCAGTCATCCAATTCTGGTGTGGTAGGTAATATGACAGAAACTGCACTGTACTTTCCGATCATAGTTTCCCAAGGTCCAGAGTTGAGGGAAGGGTGAAAACCCAAAATGGGGGACCAGTAAATTAAATAGTGTCTCTGTATGAGCGAACAAATTTTTGTAGATATTTATATAAATATATTTTTAAACATACACATTTTTACATACTGCCAGTGTGTGACCTGCAATCGGCATGCAATCCTAAACAGTGTTTTTTTTGTGCAAGATACCTTTTTACATGTAAAAAAATGGTATCCGAAAGTCTTTGAACATTTTGTACATGCAAATTTTTGTGTACTATTATAGTATGGTACAGTAGCGATTTAGTGTGGTAAAACAGGGGTTTTCGACCTTCGGTAGCGTATCTTAGCTAATTCCTGGGTTTCTGAATATTTGACATTTTTTCCATTCTAAATGCAAATTCTACTATTTCAAAGATATATATATATATATATATATATATATATATATATATATATATAGGACAGACAATTACTGATGCGCCGAAAATTTTCGGGAATTTTACACCTTTTTACAGTTTTTGTCTCTCCAAAAATCTTTGTGGATGTACAAAGACAGTCCTGAAAAGTCTCTGTACATTATGAAAAATCTTTGCCGAATACAAAAAACCGTGGTCCTAAATGTGATAATTCGGCCTTGTTATAGTTCATAAGATTATTTGGCGCGAAGCGCCGAAATTTTTATGAGCTTTTGATGAAATTTACACATAAAACTTGACTGAGAAAGCTAAAACAACTTGTACTACAAAATCAGAAATATTACAGATATTGTAATATGCCAATTAAATCTTGTAATAAGCACTACTGTGCTTAGAAATCCAATGCAACATCAGGATAAATTAGTCAATTTTATCTTTGAACGGCTAAATGTGCTGAGTTATTAAATAGTACTTGTTTTGCACAAAATTATTAAAAACAGTATAAATGGATACAAAAGATATTTAAATCTGCATAAAGATGCCTAGATTACACAAAAATTGATTTTTGAATGTTTAATGCCTCTGCTTCAATCTGAATACAGTATATTAGCGATATTTTGCGCGAAGCGCCGAAAATTTTTGGAATTTCCTAAAAAAAATACTGAAAAACGATATAATTAATATCACTTTGTCCAAGAAAGTATTTTAACATTGTATAAAAATGGCTCCAAAAAATGCACGAGCCAAAATTGATTTTTGGCAAAACCTGCATTTATTGGCCATTTTTTGGTGCGTTTTTGCGATTTTCGGCCGAAAATTCGTAATCATTTGCGCCCTCTCCCATAAAAATGGCCGAAAACCATACGTGTAACAGGAAGGGCTTTGTGGAATTCCATACTTACCCAGGGTTGGACGTCCTCCCCTAACCCTTCCCTCCAACGTCAGAAAATTTTGACCCACCCTAAAATTTTGGCGTTTCGGGCCAAACTAATATAACTAGCTGAATTGAGGACAAAGTTACACTTTTGCGAAGAGTGCGGGTCACGGATAACAATCTAGTAGTATGTAAAAATGTGTACATTCAATTGCATATGTATACGTTATATTTACAAAAAAATTTTTGCTCGTACAAAGACTTTTCCGGAGATCTTTGTACATGTACAAAGAGGCTCGTACAAAAAAAACAGTGTACCTTCCCATTTTTGGCGAAAATTTGCGCTTTGTTGGCTATTTTAGGTGCTTTTGCCATTTTTGACATAGAATTAGAGTCGCTAATCCCCTACCCGAAATTTCTAGCCATTACATGTATGCCGAGGAGCCCCTCCCGAAAAGTTTGAGCTGTTACATGCATGTTTTATAGTGACAGTTTGTCTATTTACTCTTGCTTACATTCAAAAATACTCTATCACTTCGGGAAATTCTAATAGTTAGCTGCACTTTTGCCATAGTAAAAATTAGGTTCAAAAATATTCAAAAGGTTTTCACCAAAAATCGTCTGACAGTGACCAGAGTCTTGTACCCTGAGAGGGAGTTATAAACCTCCCTCACCCCTCCTTTCGGAAATGTGTGTTTCCGATCCATGTAACAAGCATGAGAATTAAAACTTAGTCATCACATGAATAATCAATTGGCACTTTGCTGTATGTAACTTTGTGTAACTGGGTACGCGACTGAAACCACAAGAAAAGTCTATAGGTAAAAAATAGCCTTTGTACTGCAGATGCATTCTAAATAGTTAATATTCAACGGACATATTAAACTTATTCAAATTTGATTTTAAGCCTCGGCGCCTCGGCACTTTTCAGCTTCGCCCTCGGCGCCGAGGCCGAGGCTTCAAAAAACGCCGAGGCTTGCCGAGGCCGAGGCCAGGCCGAGGCCTCGGTCCGATCACTGATTGTGTGCTGTATTGCCTGCAGTCTAGGCCGCTGGTTTTTTGACTGCATATAATTTTACATTGTATGCTATATTGCCTGCAGTCTGAGCCACTGGTTTTTGACTGCATATAATTTTACATTGTGTGCTATATTGCCTGCAGTCTAGGCCGCTGGTTTTTGACTGCATATAATTTTACATTGTGTGCTATATTGCCTGCAGTCTAGGCCGCTGGTTTTTGACTGCATATAATTTTACATTGTGTGCTATATTGCCTGCAGTCTAGGCCGCTGGTTTTTGACTGCATATAATTTTACATTGTGTGCTATATTGCCTGCAGTCTAGGCCGCTGGTTTTTGACTGCATATAATTTTACATTGTGTGCTATATTACCTGCAGTTGACTGCAAATAATTACTGCCATTTGTCTGATTTATTACATCCAGTACCTATTCCACCCAATCGCTAAATCTCTGTGATTCAACTATAACGCGTTTCTTGGCTTAATAATTATTCCAGCGGGAAGTGAATAATAGGCGGAAGTAAATTTCACTACAGAATTGCGACTGTGATGGATCCGATAAGCCCACCCCAAGCAGGTATGTGCCACGCAATACTATTGTCATTGTCCTCTGACTCCGACCCCCGCCGGGCCGAGGATTTTTCAGCCCCGATACTGCCCCGGCTCCGGCCAAAAAAGTCGCTCCGGTCAATCACTAATTGTGAACCAATTCGATAGGAAAAAACGGTCATTAGTCAACAACTTAATAAGAAAAATCCAAATCAACAGTAATTGCTTCTTCGAAAATATTAGTGCACATTGATAAACTTAGACAAATTATTTTACACTGCAAAAAGACATATTAGCTTTGATTTACCATAAAGTTTACCATTTTAGAATCCTATAGTCTGTTTCACATGAGTTTGTGCATAAATCTTATGAACTCTTTGGGGAGTAAGCTGACGGATTACAATAATTATATATCAAGTCAATGGTATAATCGCAATCTGTCGGCTTATTGTCAGACATGCTTTTTAAAATTTATGCCCAAGCTTGTGTGAAACAGACTATAGTCCTTTGTTTGCCTATAAGCAGATTGATATTGAAAAGAAGGAGAGAACATGGAGGAAAAAATACAGAGGTGACTATTGCAAAAGTATGATCAAAGAAAGAATGGAAAATGGATTATGATCATTATTTTGGTAGTGTATGCAATGCAAATGCATGCCACCTACTTAACCTCAGTTAACAATATGCACATACTTTTAAATACGTTTATAAACTGCTACCGAAATACAAATATAGTTATTTATAAATCTCATGATAATAAATGCTTTCGTTTGTCTTAGAGATCGAAAAATCGTAGGTATATTATATATTTCCAGTAGAATACATCGGCAGATAATGCAGCTTTTAAGTTCACAGAGAAGATAAAACAAAATATTGAGCCGCTGCCAAAGTGATATTTAACTAAAAGACTTATCATAGGGCAAAATTTGTAAGCATAATTATGCCTTCCGGTGCGTTCTAAAATTGCGGAAAATGAAATTTTATAATTTTACTACTGTAATCGTAGCTCTTAATGAATTGAGTATAACTTTGAGCTTGACATCAAAGAGACACATGTTATTGTTGTTATGCATTTAAGAACTCCTTGATCAATAACACTGTGGATTTTGTTTAACTTTTTCAAGCCTGGAAGAAGCTCGCTGCGCTGCCGGCAGGGTTGCCAGGTGCAGTACAATTCTCCTGAATTCAGGAGAATCTGAAATTTTCAGGAGCAGGAGCAGGAGAATGGGCTTTTTTTCAAATTCTTTATCTGATTCCATTCCTGTTACCAGTGGCGTGCCCCAGGGTAGTATACTAGGTCCCACACTTTTTAATCTTCATTAACGACTTATGTGAAATGCGCCAAAACAGTAATTTTACTTTGTTTGCTGACGATATCAAACTTTGGAATCTATCATCCAATTTCATGACACTTCAAGCTGACATAAATTATGTGCATGAGTGGGCCAATACATGGCAATTGAAAATATCAGTTAATAAATGTTTAGTTCTATATCTGGGTAGTTCAAACCTAGGCATTCTTATCACATAAATGATTTCTATCTTTCTACTGACACACTTTGTGTAAAAGATTTGGGTGTTTTCTGAATTCTAATTTATCGATCCAGATCTTTCATTGTGAATATATTGTGAAAAAAGGCATGCAGTTAAGCAATCTGATCTTGCGTAGTTTTATTTCTAAAGATAGATTATTACTTGTTAAGGCCTTCATTACTTACGTTCGACCAGTGCTTGAATTTTGCTGTGTTTGTGGAGTCCTTACCTGCTGTATGATATCACCTCCGTCGAGACGGGTTCAAAGTAGGTTTACGAAACGAATTTTTAGTGATAAAAATTTGACATATGCTGAAAGATTACACGAACTTGGTCTGGACACTCTTGAGCTAAGACGCCTCCATAACGACCTAACATTAGCCTTTTCTATTATCAAATGTAAAGCTCTTCCTTTCAAGGATTTCTTCACAATTAATTTAAATTCTAATCGAGCAGCAAATTCTTGTAAACTTCTCGTCAATCATGCAAATAAAATTGCAGAAAATTTGATTTTTGTAATCGAATAATTCCTATCTGGAACTCTCTACCTGAACAGATTATAAGTGCTCCAAATAGACACGTTTTTCTGACTAAACTTAAACGATTAAACCTTTCTAAATTTCTTAAAGGGGCGTAAGTAAGAGCAGTTTTTTCTATTGCCTTTACGTTTACCCTGCTTCGTCATACTTGATTTGTTTTGTCTTTCATGTATTTTCATTTTCGTTCATTCGTCCTATCCATGTATGTTAATATTTTCTTTTGACTTAGCGAATAAATTGTTGTTGTTGTTGTTGTTGTTGTTGAAGAAAGAAAGATTTATTCGGTCTACAAAATACACGTACAAATTTAAAATATACGTACACATTACAATACAAATAATAAGGAAAAAAGACAAATGTCATATAAATGCATAATTGAAATTCATGTACATATTGCAAACACACGTATTTAATTGTAAAAAAACGAATAAAGTGATTAAAGAAAGTAGTGTAATGTAAATGTAAGACACGCGAGTGCGTACAGGCAATGAATTATAACTGCGCTTAGATACGCCCCTTGAGAAAAATGGATAAATCAAATTGTTTCAATTTCATCGTAAAAATGTTCGAATTAGCTGAGCAGATGATATCATCAGGCAAATAATTCCAGACAGAAATCACACGATTGCAAAATTCAAATTTTCTAACATTTTTGTTTACAGGTTAGCAGTAAAGTTTGCAAGAATTTACAGCACGATTTGAGTTACATTAAATGTGAAGAAGTCTTCAACAGGTAACAAATTATCCTTGATTATAGAGCGTGTCATTGATACATCACTTTGCATTCTACGTAATTCGAGTCTCTCCAAGCCCAATTCCTTTAATCGGGCATCGTAGGAGATAGTTTTATCAGAAAAAATTCGTTTGGTAAATTTTCTTTGGACATTTTCAACATTATTTATGTCACATAACAGATAAGGATTCCAAACAGACGAACCATATTCCAAAATTGGTCGGACATAGGTTGTAAAGGCTTTTACTAACAAAGCTTTATCTCTTGAAACAAAACTCCGTAAAATCAAGTTTGCAATTCTCATGCCTTTTTTTACAATGTTTGTACAATGAGTTCTAGAAGATAAATCTTTACTTATTAAGACACCAAGATCCTTCACCTCCGATATATCATGTGGGCAGGGATTTTTTCAGCGCCACCCCCATTTGCGCGGCCGCTAATGGCCAGGATAGAGGCGTTTGCGCGCGGAGCTTCTCATTAGCGCACTAAAAAACCTTTAAATGCTTGGCGATAGGCAAAAATAAGGGCATTTTTGAACTTCTGATGCGCTCCATGTACTGCTGACTGACAATAAATTCTGGCAAGAAATTTAAAAAATTCTTACTACTGGTTCCAACTCGAACAAGAAATCTAATGGTAAAAATATCAATTTGATACCTGATTTCTCATTGCCTTGCCTATACTAGACTGAGCGATTTCTTCAAGCTGTCTTTGCAGTTTGCACTCAATTTTCGTGTATTGCAAAAATGCAACCGCTATGCAGAAACCAATAATTAGATGCAAAGCGCCCGAAATTTTTGGCATCTTCTCAATGTGTATCTCAAGGCTGGGCTATTTCAAAGATAAATTTAAAATGAAAACAATTAATTTGGCACCATGCACCACAAAAACAAGGATTCATTACTGGAAAGATGCTAAAGCAGGGATTCGCTTATGATGAAACAGGAAAGCGGTGGTTGGCAAACACAATTAATTCATTCTTGAGAAGTCGGCGCCAAGCGCCGAAAAATTTTAAAAATTTTTAAATCAAAATGCAATATAAAATGTTTAAATTTCTAATTTTTTGCCCAAAAAAGCCTTTGCGCATGGCGCTAATGAACGAAATGTCCCATTAGCGCAGGGCGGGTTTCCTTTGCGCCGCGCTAAAAAAAAAAAACAGTGCATGTGGGATTTCAAAATTATCTATACCGTAAGAGTGCTTGGGATTAGATTTTCCTAAATGCAAAACAAAACATTTGCTGAGTGAGATCTTAAGCTGCCAGATATCAGCCCACCTCTTAATATGCATTAGATCATTTTGCAAGTCCAAAAATTGAAAGCTGAATTAGATATTTTAACATCATCAGCAAATAGCGAAATTGAGCTGGTACTTTGAAAATCACATAAATAATTTATGAATAACAAAAAAAGGGTAGGGCCTAAAACGCTAAACATGCAGGAGAATTTTTAAAATGTCAGGAGAATTCAGTGAAATCCTGAAAATCTAGGAGAATTCAGGAGGATTTTCGGTATTCCTACGTTTGGTTGACACCTACCCTTAACCATTGTACGTGTTATAAGATACACCGGGTACATATTAGCGCTTGGTCGCGGTTTTCCTAAGTTTTTGGATGCGCTAATGCCATCAGTGACAATTTTAGAAAGCTGCTACTGCTTGCTGGACTCAAACCGTCAACCTCTTGATTCAAAATCCGATGTCTTCACCAATTGACAAAGACCGGTTCATTTTGATATTGGATTAAACTTTATTAACGACTTTTGTATTAACACTGACCACGGATAATTCTGGCAATGCTTGAGTTCAGATGGGTGCCAGACATGGGCTAAGCCTAAGGCATAAATGGGCGAAAATTGCTCTGCTCGCTTCGCTCGCTACGCAATTTTCGCCATTTATCTCAGGCGTAGCCTGAGATAAATAAATAAGTAAATAAATAAATAGCCCAATATTTCGATGTCAATCTACTTAAATTACGTGCCATTTTTCGTTTGATGACAAATAATTTGATTTGATCTGATTTGATTTGAATGCGCATTCTAGGCGTCGGATTTTGAATCAACAGGTTCATCGGTTCGAGTCCAGCAAGCAGCAGCAGCTTTCTAAAAATGTTACCAATGGAATTAGCGCATCCGAAAACCTAGGAAAACCGCGACCAAGCGCTACTATGTACCCGGTGTATCTTGTAACACGTACAATGGTTAAGGGTAGGTGTCAACCAAACGTAGGAATGCCAGATTTTCAAAACTTAAACAGCAAGTTATAATGATTATCATACACTAACCTTCTTACTGTACTTGCTGTAGTTAGTTAGTTATTATATAATTTTATACTCTTTCACATAAAGAATTTATTTCACTCTGTCCCGATTCTCCAACTTTCCCGATTCCCC
>JAVLUZ010000145.1:13758370-13841639 GCA_036768485.1 Mermis nigrescens | reverse complement strand
CACTTTTTTATCGAATCCTGTAAGCCTCGCAGTCATTTAAGATTTATTATTTTTAATATGTTCATTTGTCATTTTATTTCTGAACAAGTTTATCATCGGTTTTGATAGAAAAAGTTAAACAAACTCGTAAAAAATTAATATTTATTTAGATTCCAGATCAAAATTTTTCTTAGTCCTTTTTCTAAAGTTATGGTCACAGAATTTTGTGTCTTAAGGACGGAATTAAAAATCATTTAATTGTATAAGCCGCGCAAAAAAGTAAGATACTTAATGAATAAAACGCACAGTCCTATGTCTGGAAGAAGTTTTCGCCCGAGAATTATTGTTTGCTAGCTCCAAAACTAAATTCTGTAGTTTTTATCCTTGCTAATCAACCTATAGTCTTTTTTATTTGAGAGCTTTTTCAGTAAATTTTTTGAAGGCTACAATATGCCTGACTACTGTGAGCTCGACAGAAAAGTTCAGTGGGGCGAGCAGTCGCCATTTTTTTGTTTCTAATGTACGAAAGCGTCTATTTAGACTTTATTTAAGCATCTAAACAGTGCTGTGACATACTACAGTAAATGCGCTAAATAAAAATAATGCAGCAGTAATCGAACCCATGTTGCTTCGACGACAATCAGACATTCTAATACCACGCTGAATGGAAGTTTTCGGCAATGTTTAAAATGTTAGTCTTTTGTGTTGGTGAATAAGCTGAATGCGCGAATTCCATCCGCATGTTGTATGATCTACTGGATGACGAGAATAAATTATGCCGTTAGAAATTTCATTCAAAAACCCTATCTTCTCATTTAGCAACAATGATCTCCAAATAACCTACAGTAATTAGGAAAGATAGAGTTAATGTTAAAAATTTCAAAAAAATAGCACCAGAAATTTAATTCTGGAGGTATATTGATTTTTTATGGTGGTCCGCCGAATTCTAAGGATCCGAATCCCTCAGTCTTTAAATGGCCACGATCATAGATGCACAGAATGGCCGGTCTACACTGGTCAGCAAAGGTGGGCAGCACCGAAATTCTGGGGGAAGGGTGAAAAAATTTTCAAAGGTCAAAAAATGGTCTCAAAAGTGATGTATGGCGAAAAAACACCATTTTTCGACGTTTCTCATCGAGCACTATCCAATGGCCTCAAAAAATCGCTAAAAAAGCAAAAAAAATTTGAAAATTTGAATTCTGGGGGTGTATGTTGATTTCTGGGGGGGGTATTTCAACTCCTGGGGGTGCATATCCCCTAACCCTCCCACGCCCATGTGTGCTGGTCAGGCGGTTTAAAGAGGGTCAATTTGAGGAGCCTTTTCATGCCAAAATGGCCTCAAAAACAGGTACAATTACATATTTATTCCTTTAGTGCCATCCACAGTACTGATTCAATTTAGGTTATATTGCAAAAACATCAAACTTTCATCTGTTTTCCAACTTTATCGTACATTATTTCTCATGAAAATTTTAATTTTTCCCCTCTAATTGTGGCCAGACCATATATACACGTGCAGGGTTCAAGGGTCAGGAATCAATCCCAATATAGAGTTTTTGAGCAAAATAAAGCAATGAAGGATAAAAATGAGTAAAGATTAGCTAAAACCAATGCTAACAGAGTTTTTTCTACGATATTTTAGGAGTCATGCTAATTTCTGGAGTCATTTCGGCTCAAAACAGCACTGCGGCTGATCTTCCTTTCGCCGACTGACCTGACATCTTTGCTTATACCGACCTTGCGGTGCCTCTATGATATGGACTCACCTATAAATCCCAGCCGCAATTTTGACCACGGCTCTCAGTTGCTAATCATAAATAGTTTTTTTAGGAATATCGGTTGTATTTACACGCCTTTTTCAATTTGACTCGAACAACACTATTCTGTCGCAATGCCGGCTAAAATTATTCTCAATATCTGCATTCTAATTTTCGCATTAACTTCAATTCGGTGCGGAAGTTTGCTTCCTGAACACTATAATAACCCTATGCGTCAAAGCCATGGTTCTCTAGAAATGCATGAGGTTCTTCATTTTTTAATTAGAAATCAGGACATATTATGACTTCCATGCATGTTAGCCTTGCTAGAAAATGCTCTTATTTTATGAAAGACATACTTATAAAAGGCCAAATTCCCTCTGATTCATTCCTGCTCGGCCTCTCCCTCTATCCCTCTATTATTCTCATTCAGGGACTTAGGCAAGGACATAGCATTGTTTCTAATTGGTTCTCTGTATTAATTATGTACAAGGCCTAAAAATTACTTAAATTTTTATAAGCCAAATGAGGTTTTCAATGAATCCAAAGTTTTTCATAGGACTTGTTCGAAGAACTATTGATTTGCTAGTCGACCAAATTTTTAATAATGTTGAATAATTTGGCGATCAAGCAGAGAAAAATTATTTACTATTTGTGCTGCGCGATTATGTCTTAGAACACAAGACCCTAGTTTTCCAGTAAACCCTCACAAATTCCAATTCCTAACAACGAGTATCCAGTAAATTTGTCAGCTTGAGCTTTCCAAATTCTCCGGCATATCCAAGGAAAAACTGACTTCAGTGGTAATCTTTTCCATCATAAGTGTGAGACGAAGATTCAAGGCTTCTGTAATGGGGTTTTGAAAAGTGAACCTGTGAAATATCAGTTGTTTGTGATGTATATAAGCGCAGAGCGTACGAGCTTAAGTATCACATTATCAGTGGCCAATAAGTTGGAAGATAAGTCGTTTGTTCGTTGGTATAATATTAAGCAACTTTAATAATAAAAAACAAGGACTTATTAAAAATTCTTCATACGAAATAGTAATGCAGTTAAATTTTTTGTAAAATTGATTAACATTCAGCAGCGACAGCCAGATTTAATCTCACAAATTTACGCACCTTATAATCCGCCGCCAAACTCGCCCAATGGAGACCGCAGATCGGGTCCAAGTTCACCTCGAAACAGCTATTCGCAGGCAGGCCCATCAACATCACGAGGAACTAGTGGCTCGGGTTCAATTAGTAGTTCTCATAGCGGAAATTCTCAGGCTGGCCCCTCAACATCACGGGGAACCAGCACCTCAGGTCGTCGCGCAAATAACTGAAAATTAGCTAGCTAATCATAATCGATCAATATAACATCTTAAGAATAATTTTCTATGTTAACTCATTGGATATCATCTTGATTTTTTAAAAATTTTTTCGCATTTTACTTTCAGCAATTGGTGTCGTAGGTGTTGGCAACTGTTTAGGATATGATAGTCGATTAATGGTAATTGTGCTTCAGCTAGAGACTGCTTTGTTTATCTGGTTACGATTTTTTGTCGGTATTCCAAAGAGTAAAATACAGCAAGACATGATTGTGCATTGCAAAAAACTGCATGAGGTATTGAAGCATTGTTGGTTCCTGCTTGTAATTTTAGAGCCCTTATTCCTATTGTGAGATATAGGATCTTTGAAAAAATTTAATTCTAGGAATTGATTTTGTTGTACTATTACTTACTTATGTCTTGGCGTCTTCAATTTTGAAATATATGCGTATCATCATCTGCATACTTCACTTTGTAAGAAGAATAGTAGGATTAAATTCAATTCCGAAAATTTCAAGGGTCAAAATCACGTCGGAAAGATTATTAGTCATTAAACTGTTGCGAATTCGGTGAGTATCAATGTTGCAAAATTGGTCATTCAAAGTAGTGACGCTTGAAAATTCAATCTTACCGAGTATAACACGGGCTGACAACTCAAATGTGTTGTAGAGAATCTTTGATAGATATTCGTACTTACTCAAATTTTTCCTGTAGAATGTGTACGTTTGAACCATTAACCCTCCGTTTACACTCATGTTTTTGCAGTCGAAGTGCATCATCATGGCATAAACTCCTAGTGCATATTAAGGTATGCCTCCTTAACATTCTCTGACAGCTATTACTTTCATTTAGTTCAATTTTTTACGCTCTTTCTGAACATGGATGCTATTTTCTGTGAAAATTATTCCTGAAAGAGGTATAATCAAAAAACTATCACAATGCATAAGAATATGGTTGGACATTATGCAAACAGAAGAAAAAAGTAGATTTCTGTTGTGTTAAACACAGCCATGGGATGCATTTGAATAGCTGGAAAGGAATAAACCATTAAATCTTCTTGTTAGAACCTCATTTTCCCATCTTGAGTTTTTGTGATATCACTGTAAATAGGCCAAAAAATGCCTATTTCTTACTACGCTATAACTACTCTTTGAGCTATACCAGCAAAAACGATGTAACTGAAACCAAAACGAGGCTAGACAAAGTTTTGGACACATGAACAAGGTAGAACAGAAAAAATGCCACAAAAGTGATTCATTATGCCTCCGGCATAGGACACAGTAAACGGAGGGTTAAATTAACCAATGGGGTTCAAATTTGTAAGGCGTGCGCATCTGGTTAAAGTCAGCCAACCTATGTATCTTACGTCTTTTTGACTGCAAAAATAAGATGTCGTCTTTGAAACCACACACAAGTGCAATCATTCAAAGTGTCTTTCTTTTCTAGTTTTCTCACGCGGATACCACGCTAGCAACATGTAAATAGGCAGAGCTTTAATTTTTGAAGAGAGGCTAAATATATAGAAGTGTTTTTGCACCAATTCTATGCACCTGTGTTTTTAAAATTGACGAATACTGCACATTCACATCTTTTTTGAAGTTATGACTAATATGGCAAAAATTTTCTAGAAATTCACATGTCGTATTTGTTATTCTGTTTTAATGCCATCTTATTATTCCTATTTACTCCTTTCAAATTTTACTGCTATCCCTCATTTACTCTGCGATCCATTGCTTGGCCCCTCTCCACCCGTGGGTGTAGGGAGATTTGAGGGGAGGAAGTATGCAACTCACCAGAAGGCCAAAAACACACCCCCCAAAACTAAAATATAACATCCTACTATTTAATTTTTAAATTTTTTGTCTTTTTATTAATATTTTGATGCCAATGGATAATGGTTGATTGGGAAGGTTGAAAAATGGTGTTTTTTGCCATATCACCCTTTTTATACCATTTTTGACCTTTAAAAAATCTTGCGACCCGTTTCCCATGATTTAATGATGCCCATCAATGCCTTTCTCAGTCTTACAATAAATATCAGAATGTCGACATGGAGCTCTACACTCAGAAATTATCAATTTCCCTAAGGTTGCCTTCACTCATAAAATAAATTAGTTGTAAATCATTAGGTTCACCAAAATGTTACAATTTTAGCTAAACAGATTTCTTTAGTCACTATACAGCGGCTATTTCATTTTTCTTACTTATGTAGTAATGTTACTTGCTTACTTTTTCTTATTTATGGTTTACACGCGTTCTATCTAAACTCTAGACAGAAAAATAATACCGATTTGATAAAAATATAATTGCGATTACGGATACTATTTACCAAATAAATCTGGAGAAAATTCGTCAGCACTAACCAGATTGATGGAAAATATTGTGTTCGATGGCGAAGAGCAAATAGCAAATAAATGGCAAATAGCTAATATTGACAAACAGCAAATATTGCTAGAGCAATAGTTTTGCAAATGAGTCGCTTCGCTCCCCATTAGCAAAAAAGACAGATATGCACCGATATGATAACCAATATGCTTAACATTGTGTAGAAATTCATATGTCTTATTTTTATTGTCTTGATCTTATCTTATTCTCATTTGCTCTTTTCAAATTTTATTGTTTCCTCTCACTCACTCTGTAACACCCATTAGTTAGCACCTCTCAGTCTTACATTAAATGTCAAAATACCGTTAAGGAGCACTATTCAGAAATTATCAATTTCTCTACGCTTGCATTTGCTTTTCAGATTGAATTAGTTTTAAACGTAGCTGGGCAGCACCAAATTTGTAGGGGTGTGCAAAGATTTTTCAAAGGTAAAAAAATGTCTACGAATTAGTGGTCTGGCTAAAAAACACCATTTTTTAATGTTTAACATCAAGCACTATCCATTGGCATACAAAAATTGCCGAAAAACAAAAAAATTAAAAAATTGAATTATGGGGGTAGGTGTTAGACCTTCTAGTGTAGTGGATACCCCCAAAACCCCATTTCGCCAAGCCCACGTGTGGTTGTAAGCACACCAGGGCAATACCCTGTTTAAGCCTCAACCGGGAACAGGCTGGACCAATCCCGGAACAGGCTGAAGGGTCCCCGGGTTGAAGGATATGTTTCGTACAGGGACAAAACTGACGCACTACTTCGTGGTTGAGAGCAACCAATCATTATGTAAGATCAGCCAACCCATTTCTGGAAGTCAGCCAACGTGTTTCTGGAACCATCCCATTTTTGAAGCTAGCCAACCTGTTTTTAGGACCAGCCAACCCATTTTTAGGAACCAGCCAACCCATTTTTGGAACTAGCCAACCTGTTTGTGGAACCGGCTAACCCATTTTTGGAGCCAGCCAACCCATTTTGGAACCAGCCAACCCATTTTTGGAGCCAGCCAACCCATTTTTGGAACCAGCCAACCCATTTTTGAAGCCAGCCAACCTGTTTTTGGAACCAGCCAACCTGTTTGTGGAACCAGCCAACCTGTTTTTGGAGCCAGCCAACCCATTTTCGGAACCAACCAACCGGTTTTTGGAACCAGCCAACCCATTTTTGGAGCCAGCCAACCCATTTTTGGGACCAGCCAACCTGTTTGTGGAACCAGCCAACCGGATTTTTGGAACCAGCCAACCCATTTTTGAAGCCAGCCAACCTATTTTTGGAACCAGCCAACCCATTTTTGACGCCAGCCAACCTGTTTGTGGAACCAGCCAACCCATTTTTGGAGCCAGCCAATCCATTTTTGAAGCCAGCCAACCTATTGTTGGAACCAGTCAACCCATTTTTGACGACAGCCAACCAATTTTTAGAACCAGCCAACCCATTTTTGAAGCCAGCCAACCTGTTTTTGGAACCAGCCAACCTGTTTGTGGAACCAGCCAACCTGTTTTTGGAGCCAGCCAACCCATTTTCGGAACCAACGAACCTGTTTTTGGAACCGGCTAACCCATTTTTGGAGCCAGCCAACCCATTTTTGGAACCAGCCAACCCATTTTTGGAGCCAGCCAACCCATTTTTGGAGCCAGCCAATCCATTTTTGAAGCCAGCCAACCTATTTTTGGAACCAGCCAACCCATTTTTGACGACAGCCAACCCATTTTTGGAACCAGCCAACCCATTTTTGAAGCCAGCCAACCTGTTTTTGGAACCAGCCAACCTGTTTGTGGAACCAGCCAACCTGTTTTTCGAGCCAGCCAACCCATTTTTGGAACCAACGAACCTGTTTTTGGAACCAGCCAACCCATTTTCGGAGCCAGCCAACCCATTTTTGGGACCAGCCAACCTGTTTGTGGAACCAGCCAACCCATTTTTGAAGCCAGCCAACCCATTTTTGGAACCAGCCAACCCATTTTTGAAGCCAGCCAACCCATTTTTGGAACCAACCAACCTGTTTGTGGAACCAGCCAACCCATTTTTGAAGCCATAACCTATTTTTGGAACCAGCCAACCCATTTTTGACGCCAGCCAACCCATTTTTGGAACCAGCCAACCCATTTTTGAAGCCAGCCAACCTGTTTTTGGAACCAGCCAACCTGTTTGTGGAACCAGCCAACCTGTTTTTGGAGCCAGCCAACCCATTTTTGGAACCAACCAACCTGTTTTTGGAACCAACCAACCCGTTTTTGGAGCCAGCCAACCCATTTTTGGGACCAGCCAACCTGTTTGTGGAACCAGCCAACCCATTTTTGGAACCAGCCAACCCATTTTTGAAGCCAGCCAACCTATTTTTGGAACCAGCCAACCCATTTTTGACGCCAGCCAACCCATTTTTGGAACCAGCCAACCCATTTTTGAAGCCAGCCAACATGTTTTTGGAACCAGCCAACCTGTTTGTGGAACCAGCCAACCTGTTTTTGGAGCCAGCCAACCCATTTTGGGAGACAACCAACCTGTTTTGGAACCAGCCAACCCATTTTTGGAGCCAGCCAACCCATTTTTGGGACCAGCCAACCTGTTTGTGGAACCAGCCAACCCATTTTTGGAACCAGCCAACCCATTTTTGAAGCCAGCCAACCTATTTTTTGGAACCAGCCAACCCATTTTAGAGCCAGCCAATTCATTTTTTGGGGCCAACCAATTTGTTTGTGGAACCAGCCAACCCATTTTTGGAGCCAGCGTAATATAATTTCACAATCAATATATACTTAACCCGGGCTGACCTTTGTTCGTTATATAGTCACCAGCTCGGATTGGGGCCAACCAATTTGTTTGTGGAACCAGCCAACCCATTCTTGAAGCCAGCCACCTGCCAACCTGTTTTTGGAGCCAGCCAACCCATTTTTGGAACCTGCCACAGCCAACCCATGTTTGAAGCCAGCCAACCCATTTTTGGAACCATACCAATTTGTTTGTGGAACCAGCCAACCCATTTTTGGAGCCAGCCAACCTATTTTTGGAACCAGCCAACCCATTTTCGAAGCCAGCCAACCTATTTTTTGGAACCAGCCAACCCATTTTCGAAGCCAGCCAACCTATTTTTGGAGCCAGCCAACCCATTTTGGAACCAGCCAACCCATTTTTGGAACCAGCCAACCCTTTTTGGGGTCAACCAATTTGTTTGTGGAACCAGCCAACCCATTTTTGGAGCCAGCCAACCCATTTTTGGGGCCAACCAATTTGTTTGTGGAACCAGCCAACCCATTCTTGAAGCCAACCAACCTGCCAACCTGTTTTTGGAGCCAGCCAACCCATTTTTGGAACCTGCCATAGCCAACCCATTTTTAAAGCCAGCCAACCCATTTTTGGAACCAGCCAACCCATGTTTGAAGCCAGCCAACCCATTTTTGGAACATACCAATTTGTTTGTGGAACCAGCCAACCCATTCTTGAAGCCAGCCAACCCGTTTTTGGAACCAGCCAACCCATTTTCGAAGCCAGCCAATCTATTTTTGGAACCAGCCAACCCATTTTCGAAGCCAGCCAACCTATTTTTGGAGCCAGCCAACCCATTTTTGGAACCAGCCAACCCATTCTTGAAGCCAGCCAACCTATTTTGGAACCAGCCAACCCATTTTTGAAGCCAGCCAACCTGTTTGTGGAACCAGCCAACCCATTTTTGGAGCCAGCCAACCCGTTTTTGAAGCCAGCCAACCTATTTTGGAACCAGCCAACCCATTTTTGACGCCAGCCAACCTGTTTGTGGAACCAGCCAACCCCTTCTTGGAACTAGCCAACCTATTTTCGAAGCCAGCCAACCTGTTTTTGGAGCCAGCCAACCCATTTTTGGAAGCCAGCCAACCTGTTTTGGAACCAGCCAACCCATTTTCAGAGCCAGCCAACCCATTTTTGGAACCAACCAACCTGTTTGTGGAACCAGCCAACCCATTCTTGAAGCCAGCCTACCTGTTTTTGGAACCAGCCAACCCATTTTTGGAACCAGCCAACCAGTGAACGACCGGGTCCAAAATTTGGCCGGGACCGGGACCGGGCTTTTGAGGCCGGGACTGGGCTTTTGAGGCCGAAACCGGGACCGGGCTTTTGAGGCTGGGACCGGGACCGGGCCTTGTTAAACAAATAATAGGTAGGCCTTGCATGATGTAGGCATAAATTGATTCATGCATTTGCACACTGAGGCATCAGAAATCCTTTATTCAGAGACATAATCAGGGTCTTAAATTGAACGTTTTGTAACCAATAGCATGGAAACCATATTTTAAGAACAACAATTTGCTGCATACGTTATGAAAAATCAATAGGTCAGAGTGATACAGAAGAAGCAAAAATATAGTGGAATGGACATAATTGATTTAAAGAAGAAGTTAATTGCATAAGACACCGATCTTAGCAAATAAGAACACGCAGTCACAAAATAGTGGCTTATCATTTGGATGGAATAATATAAGATTGTACTTAGTTGCTTAAACAAGAGGGGACGAGTTCTCGAGTAAATTTTTGCTTAAGTAGAATGAAAACAGCTAAGGCTACAAAGGAATAGTCACAGGTACATAGGTTGCTGACAAAACTGCTTTTTTCTTCGACAGAATTTTTTAAGACAAGACTCGAGTTCTCTTGAGCAAGCTATTATTAGCTCACTGTCACGTAGAGAACAAAAGAAATCTTTACACTTTTTGTATAAATTAATATTCATACCAATGTCCCTTTATGTTGAATTGTGACGGTTACACACTCTAATCGCGCATAAGCATAGTCAAGTAGTTAGTATAACAACAATAATGCTATTGTTTTTTGAATACATATATCATTTCCACAGTGGTGGATATAGGATTTTCCTTAGGGAGGGGGCGATGTCCCAACTTCTTCCAAAAACAGTCAAAAGTGGGTCCAAAAATTTGTCCTTAACGCGCGAAATAGCGTTTTTTCGGTGTTTTACATTGTATACTTTTACACAAAATCACTTTTGACGCAATGTTTTTCCTAGAAAATTTTGAAATTTTCGACAATTTTGTGCGAGAAAATCATTAACTTTCTTTGACTTGAATAAAAATCTGGAGCGAAGCGCCGGAAAATTTGTGAAATTAAAGCGGATAGACGTCTAGAAGCAGTGTTTTTTGTACAAGGTCCCTTTGTACATGTACAAAGATCGGCCCCAAAAGTCATTGTACATTTTGTACACACAAATTTTTAGGTACTATAATATGGTACAGTAGCGCTTTTAGTGCGGTAAAAACAGAGTTGTTCGACTTTTAGTATTGAATATATTTTAGCTAATTTCTGGGTCTCAAAGGGCAAAATCACTAAGAATCGTCGTAAAACGGCGCGAAGCGCGAAAAAATGTGACATTTTTCTTTTTAAAATGCAATTTCTGCCATTATAAAGATATATAGAACACACAATCACTCATTTCGGCACAAAGTGCCGAGAAATTTCTTCGAATTTTGAACCTTTATTGCAATTTTTGTGTTCCTGAAAATCTTTGTACATGTGCAAAGACGGTCCGGAAAAGTATATGTACATCGGGAAAAAATCTTTGCCAAATACGAAAAAAATCGTGTCTAGAAGCATGATTTACTGCTTGATTTCTTGTATTTATAGCATTTGATTCGAAACATCGAAATATTTAATTGAAAATAGAAGAAAACTAAGCAAAAATAGCTGTTTCTGCTATTAAAATTGTTTTGAAACCTACATGAACAGAAAATGGCTTCCAGGTCGCCAAGAAAATAAATAAATGTCATTAATAGGTATCATCCGGCGCGTAGAGCCGGAAAAATTTGAGAAATTATGGTCACTGATGGCCAGAATATCATTGCAAATTGCATATCCACTCTTGATCTCGCCAAATATTTTTGGCCAATGGGGGGCGGCCGCTCCTTCCCCCTTCTCTTAAATGCGCCCCTGCATTTCCATAATATGCGGAAAAGTCGATATATTGGTATTTAAAAAAATTCTATTTCATGCACAATTTTAATGCGCATAAATGAATAACATAAGGTTCACGCGTCGAGATATGAATGAGATTGGGCTCAAGCTGGTGACACACGAATATTACGAGTTGCATCAGTCCAAATTAAGTGCAAAATGGATACACAGGCAGTGCCTACTGATTCATGAGCTACAAAAGTATCAAATTATTTACGCGTGCACGGCATTACACGCTTCTCTAAGTTAAGTGAGTTGAGTGCCTTGCATAATCTACAAGGCCCGGCCCAGGCCCGGCCGTTTTGAGACCGGGACCGGGACCAGGCTCGCTAGGCCCAGCTGGAACCGGGACCGGGACCTGGCGCCCAGTCGTTCCTTGCAGCCAACCCATTTTTGAAGCCAGCCAAACCAAACATTTCATTCCATATATTTTTAATTCATATATCCTAGAATCACACAAATTATATGACTTTATTCATTCCATTTGTTACAATCGATTCATTCGTTGTTCCAAGGTACCATAATATCGTAATTATGCACGATGCGCGGATTAAGACACTTAAAACAGACGGCTTATTTCTAAATATTTTTTCTCATCATGTATCCTGACTTGCTTTCCACGTTTAGTTGTATCATCACTTCTGAACCCATGCTTCTTCACCCAGTCTATGGCGTATCTTTTTGGATCAAAGTTCTCTATCGGCGGTCCATTTATTTTGATTCGAAGTAATGCTTCTAGGTTTTTGTGCTCAAGACTACTTCGTTTGCTTGTTTTTATGTTGTTCATCATCGCAAAACCCCTTTCAGCATCGGCTGAACCAACTGGCATAGCTAGAGCAACTTGTACTAGAAACCTAATTTCTTTTTTCCAGGGCAAAGTGTCGTCTTTCAAAAAGTGGGCCTAGAATTTAATAATATTCATTGATTCTTTCAAACGGCATACTTCATCGCTTTTTTCTGCCATGTCCATGAGCAAAGCTCTCCACTGCTCTAGAACTTCAACGTGATCATCAAAGCTGAAAAAAGTTGCTAACTTGATTATTTCTTCTGTGCCATAATCCAGGATTAAGCAGCGATCAACAGGTATCATTTTTGGATTAAAAGCATCAAACGTTTGTAAACTTCCCTCTGGAAAGTAACGTTCTATTTCAGTAGCAACCACACTACTGAATTTTTCACGTAATTTGCTCAGTGGTAGAAACTTTGATGCTTCTTGCGTGCGATGGTCTTGAACATTTTCTCCTATATCAATTCCTGTATAACGAACTTTACACATTGTATCATCCAAGTCATTTAGCGTACATCTTTTCCAAGATAAGTCTTTAAAACATCTTGCTTGCTCTAGAAACCCGCTTAAATAGTCCACATTATTTTCATTGAGACTCCTTGTAGATTGAATTAGTCCAGTACGCTCGCTTTCCTTTCCAATGAGGACGCCAAGCTTTTCTTGCAGCTGCTTGGAAAAAATTTGAATTCTGTGAAGTCCATCAATCAGAAAAATGAGCGTAGTCAAAAATCTGGGTGTCTTAAATGTTGACAGGAATTTGCTAGCTTTTGCCTGTGAATCACTATCAAATTCAGTTGAAGTTATTATGTGTTCCATATTGGCAATGATAATTTTCCAGTTGTGAAGCACTTTTTTCAAAGCATTGTGTTCTGAGCCTATCCAGCGAATATCATGAATATAATTCAGTCTATAAAACGTTGTATCTAATGCCTCAGCTGTGATTTTTAGAGAAGACATTTTCTTGGATGATCTACTGTAAAAAGAATATAGCTTATTTATTATATCTTCGAAGTACATCAACTGCGGTAGAGCAAAAACTTTCCTAGATGCAAGATGAAGTCAATGCGCCATGCAATGTATGCCATATAGGGGTCGACCTGTGTATGTTCGCATCTTTTCAAGAACTCCTGACTTATGTCCAATCATTACAGAAGCGCCGTCAGATGCGAATCCGGCAAGGTTTGTTTTTAATGATGCTTGTATACCATCTTGTTTGAATGCAGAAATCAAAAGATTAGACAAGGCATCCACTGTTTCTGATCCTTCAATCTTTAACATTCTGTAAAAATAGACCCTAGGCTCATTTTGCTCTAAGGCCCGCACATAAACAATCAAGTGATTTTCAGCTGTATTATCAACAGATGAGTCTAAAATTATAGAAATAGGTCCAATATTTTCTGAATTTATTTTTTATAAGCACTGAATGGAACGATTCACTTATTGATGATGCCATACGTGTAGCTGAAGTCCATTCAAAATGATGTACTCCCATATCTAGTCCCTGCTTTTTTTGCAGTGTTATCAGTGCCTCATGTGCTTCTAGTGAAATGTCACTTTTCACAGCAGCGTAAACTGTTAACATTACTCGTCCGGTTATTTCATATCGTTCATGCATTATATTTTGTCCAGTTGTTCTTGAACTTATGGTGTGTTGTGCAATAGTATTAAGTTCTTTTTGTTTAAGCTTTTTTATGACGGCTAAGTGAACTGGCGTGGATGCATGACGTATAACCATGTGCTTATTAGCAATGTATGAATCGCTTCTATAGCCATTTGGTTTTGCTAGTTCGGGCAAATGTGCCTTGTTGGAAATTACACTTTTGGCGTATTTTTGACATAATCTACATGCAAATCTCGATTGCAAAGGGAATTCTGAGTTTGGCATATAAACAAACCATGTCTTACGCTCCCTTGTGATCCAGTGTACACTAAATAAGTTTGATGTGTACTTCTTAATGAATTTCTCCCACTCTGGCTTGTAGCCTGACGTGTCTTTGTATTCGGGCACATCCAGTGAGAAAGAGCTTGAAGCAGCTGATGAGCAAGGCAACACTGGCGCTTGAACCAATTCCGCTATTGCAAGTATGCATTAACAGTAAGAGCGTTCAGTCAATGCGAATTTCCCCAGTATAATTCCTAGGTCCAACGGAGACTTGCATTTATACGCTCAATTATAGAGCGCCTTATCTTGTAGCAAGAGCAAAGTGAGCAATTTTTGAAAAATTACCGAGACGTTGTACTCCTTTAAATATAAGCAGATGCTTCACGCTTCTTATAACATCTGTTTCCCTTCCAATGAAGGTTCGAAGAGCGCCACGCCACATCTTGCAGCAAAGTTGAGGGTAGTGAATTCATAAATAGCCTAGAAGCTAATTGAGATGAGTAGCACGAGCAATACAAAAATAGGTTACTCGCAATTTAGTATCTCTTCAATAATTTGGTCGAAATTTTACAACTATTTTGATGCGGCAGACCGTTGGCAATAGCCCAGGCTTAATAATAATAATAATACTTTATTCAGATAAAACGTCGCAAGGTGAAATACAGAAGATAGCGAATATAAAAACACGAATTATCATGGACACACAGGCAAATAAAGCATTGTTGTTTTTCAAAGAGCGAGCTTCTTTTACAATATAATATCTATAAATAATGAAACAGCTGCACTTGGAGTCATATTTGTATTTTTGCCACACGGTTCTACGCGTTCGATTAAAAGACTTCTTTTTTGCTGCTGCTGACACAAATTAATCTAACACTGTCTTGCTTATTTTTTATCTCATGCACTGAGGCAATTCTCTATTAAGACAACATTATTAATTTCAACTCTATTTTCACAATGTGAAATAAGCATGCATTTTTTAACTGTTATTTGGATGACTACAAAAAAAACATTTAAAGTGGGGTAAAAAACTAATCAAAATATTATAATGTAACTTGAGGGCGGTTGTGCGCTTTCTAGTTACCGGAGTATCTTAGCATGCGCGCAAAAGAGTTTGTTGATTAAGTACTAGCAGTATGTACGGATACCTAAACCAACAGCACACCGCTGGGGAAGATACCTAACACACAGCAACTACGAAAGCAACAACCCCCTAACAAGTACCTTCGGGGCCTACCTAAGTACCTATGCTACAGCTAGCGCTGGTCAGGAAGTTACGGCAATCTGCCTTTATTCTTCCACTTGACCCTGAATACCTACTACCTAAAATCTCCACGGATGTAGCAGGTCCGGTACTTATGGAGATGACGGGAAGGGAATTCCAACCGCAGTTCCTAACACAGGAGTAATTAGGTAACCCCGGTATTTGCCCTTGGTCCTTGGACCTCTTTAGACCAAAAGAATAATATTCGCAAAAAGAGTTAAAAGGTTTTGCACCAGATTACCTATGGCGAAACTACTTACGAATTTTGGTTCCAGTAGCACTCTGTACAATAATCACAGCAACAAAGAGCTCTTATCCGGGCTGTCATCCACTATAAAGATTATGTAATAATTTTTATAGTTTTTGGTTCGAAATAGAATTGATGAATTTTGAAAGAAATGATAACAAAAAGGTCTTACCCAAAAGAATCCGGCAAAAAGCAAAGTCGTGGTTGGCCGATTCCAAATCTCTAACTGCCTGTGATATAATGCACCTCTAGACATCTAATTTTCTTGCTTTTATCTAATCAAACCAATTTACAGACTTAGGCGCTGATAAAGTCAAAGACGACACGCCAGGAATTAAAAAGGCACTATTGCCACTCCAGCCGAACTAATAATGATTGGAGGGAGGCCTACAGTAATATAAAGAGAAAAGAAAAAGCAAATGTTTTTATAACAGAAATGGGTGCTACTTGCACATGGATTTTTCGGGTCTCTGCACAGGCTCAACGTGAATAGCGGTCATGTCGCCTATGTTTTAAGTGTAAAGAAATGATAGGGGACTTATAGGGGTTCCACAGTAAATTCGCGTTTGCGTGTCCCTCGCAACACGTGGCGATAAGAAGTCCAACCAATTGACACTGCGTGGCTGGATGGCCTCCGCATGTCCTACTGTCGGAAACTATCCGACTGTAAAGTAGTTGATAAATATGGCTGGATCGCCAAAATGGAACTAAAAGACCGGATGGTCGAAATAAACACACTAAGATGCATTATGGCCGTAAATGTAACGGCACGTGTAGATACACTATCTACAATAGGTACAAATTTCAATGATTACTAGGCAACCTTTTTCGGAAAGTTGCCAACCAACCTAAAAATGGCTTGCCGGAACAGGCTGAAGGTCCAGCCATTGCCCAGGTATGATTAGGAGATAAGTGAAAATAAGGGCAATTTTGAGCGTATCTCGGTAGCTCTAAACAATGGTGAAGAGAAATTTTAAACTAAAATTTCAAAAATTTTTACCTTACTCAATATTGATATGCAGGAAATTGATCATTTAAGCTATCTGCACAACCAATTGCTTATAATGCAATTCACGAGTGATTTCTTATCTCCTGTCTTTGTATTTAATCATTGTGCTTTACAGGGAAAGATTATACAGATAATAAATCATTCGGCGCGAAGCGCCAAAAAAATTGACATATTCTGCAAGTCAAGCTCAAATTTGAGCGGTTTTGGGCGGGCTGTAAGACAAGAAACATCGCGCCGAAATGAGTAATTGTGTGTTCTATATATCTCTATAATGGCAGAAATTGCATTTCAAAAGTAAAAATGTCAAATTTTTTGGCGCTTCTGCGCCGTTTTAACATGATTCTTAGTGATTTTTGCCCTTAGAGACCCAGAAATTAGCTAAAACACACTACAAAAAGTCTAAGAACTCTGTTTTTACCACACTAAAATCGCTGCTGTACCATATTATAGTACCCAAAAATTTGTGTGTACAAAATGTACAAAGATTTTTAGGAAGACAAAAACTGTAAAAAGGTGTAAAATTCCCAAAATTTTTGGCGCTTCCGCCGAACTGATAAATTATTTGTTCTATATATCTTTAAAATGGTAGAATTTGCATTTAGAATGGAAAAATGTCAACTTTTTTAGGCGCTTCGCGCTCGTTTTAGGATAACTTTTAGTAATTTTTGGCGTCAGAAACCCATAAATTAGCTAAAATACACTACCAAAGATCGAAAACCCTGTTTTACCACACTAAAATCGCTACTGTACTATATTATATTACACAAAAATTTGCATGTACAAAATGTACAAAGACTTTTGGGGACCATCTTTGTACATGTACAAACGGACCTTGTACAAAAAAAAACTGGGGGCAGGTGCCCCAAATGCCCACCCCCTGGCTACGATTATGGCTGACTGCATTTGGAACATCGATAGGCTTTGAACCAGGTCTAACTAAAACAGATTTGCGCACGATGTGAACAAAAGTTGCAGTTTAAATTTATATAATGGTCACAAAAGTACATAAATGCATTAGAAAAAAGCGTTGCTAGCAGATAATTTCTTGTATAAATTAATTTACTATAGAGAATAAGAAGAAATCGGCACAAATTAAATAATGTAACTAAAGAGCTGAATAATGGAATTTGCCTAGAGCGTATGCACGATATATTGTGACAATAGGAAATATTAACAGACTCGTTTATTCAACATTTTACGGTTGATTGTATCAAATCACATTTACATTGTGATTCAATCGCACTTTATAAGCAATACAGTGGTCGCCATGAAAGATGACGCACCATCACCCTCAGAATTATAATGGATGGTGCGTCGCGAGCGCCGTGTTACGTCCATCATGCGCCATCATCTCTTTTTTCTATTTAGCGCCATTAACCTCCATCATCCCGTTAATCTGGCAATGCAGACGGCGCAATTTAGCTATTAATAGCGCCAGCAAGGAAGCGCGCACGTGAATGCTGGCGCGCTTCCTTCTTGTTGGTGCTATTAATAGCTAAATTGTGCCGTCCGCATCGCCAGATTAAAGGGATGATGGAGGTTAATGGCGCTGAATAGAAAAAAGAGATGATGGCGCATGATGGATGTAACGTGCGCTCGCGACGCACCATCCATTATAATTCTGAGGGTGATGGCGCATCATCTTTCATGGCGACCACTGTATGTTGCTTGGTTTCTGATTCAATTCTTAGCACATATTGCATAACTGCAGTGCTATTTTCCATTTAATATTAGAGGAACCCGGGTAGTAAAATTATTTTATACTCCGGGTACTGGGTACTCTTCGGGTACCAGCGTGCAGCTCTACGCACAAGTGCAAAAAAATTTGCCATTTTGTCGCAGAAAAAGAATCTTGTTGATTGGTAGATTGGTTGGTTTGTTGGTTGGTTGGTTGGTTGGTTGGCAGGTAAGTTGGTTGGTTGGTTGTTTGGTTGATTGGTTGGTTGTTTTATTGGTTGATTGGTTGTTTTGTTGGTTGGTTGGTTGATTGGTTGGTTGATTGGTAGGTTGTTTGGTTGGTTGGTTGGCCGTTTAGTTGGTTGGTTAGCCGCTTGGTTGGTTGGCCATTTAATTGGTTGGTTAGCTGGTTGGTTGGTTGTTTGATTGGTTGATTGGTTGGTTGGTTGATTGGTTGATTGGTTGGCTGGCTGGTTGGTTGGTTGGTTAGTTGGATAATGGGTTGACCGTTTAGTTGGTTGGTTGGTTGGCCATTTAGTTGGTTGGTTAGCTGGTTAGTTGATTGGTTGGTTGGTTGATTGGTTGGTTGGTTGATTGGTTGGTTGGTTGGTAGGTTGGTTAATTGGCCATTTAGTTGGTTGGTTAGCTGGTTGGTTGGTTGGCCATTTAGTTGGTTGGTTGGTTGTTTGATTGGTTGGTTGGTTGGTAGGTTGGTAGGTTGCTTGGTTGGTTGGTTGGTTAGTTGGTTGGTTGGTTGGTTGGTTGGTTGGTTGGTTGGTTGGTTGGTTGGTTAGCTGGTTGGTTGGTTGGCCCTTTAGTTGGTTGATTGGTTGGTTGATTAGTAGGTTGGTTGATTGGTTGGTTGGTTGGTTGGTTGGTTGGTTGGTTGGCTGGCTGGTTGGTTGGTTGGTTGGTTGGCTGGTTGGTTGGTTGGTTGGTTGGTTGGTTGGTTGGTTGGTTGGTTGGTTGGTTCGTTGGTTGGTTGGTTGGTTGGTTGGTTAGTTAGTTGGTTAATGGGTTGGCCATTTAGGGTTGGTTGGTTGGTTGGCTGATTGGTTGGTTGACTGGTTGGTTGATTTGTAGGTTGGTATGTTGGTTAGTTGGTTGATTGGTTGGCCATTTAGTTGGTTGGTTGGTTAGCCATTTAGTTGGTTGGTTAGCTGGTTGGTTGGTTGGTTGATTGGTTGGTTGATTGGTAGGTAGGTTGGTTGGTTGGTTGGTTAGTTGGTTGGTTGGTTGGCCCTTTAGTTGGTTGATTGATTGGTTGATTAGTAGGTTGATTAGTAGGTTGGTTGATTGGTTGGTTGGTTGGTTGGTTGGTTGGCTGGTTGGTTGGTTGGTTGGTTGGTTGGTTGGCTGGTTGGTTGGTTGGTTGGTTGGTTAGTTAGTTGGTTAATGGGTTGGCCATTTAGTGTTGGTTGGTTGGTTGGCTGATTGGTTGGTTGATTGGTTGGTTGATTTGTAGGTTGGTATGTTGGTTAGTTGGTTGATTGGTTGGCCATTTAGTTGGTTAGTTGGTTGGCCATTTAGTTGGTTGGTTAGCTGGTTGGTTGATTGGTTGATTGGTTGGTTGATTGGTAGGTTGGTTGGTTGGTTGGTTTATTGGTTGGTTGGTACTTTGGTAGGTTGATTAATTTGTTTGGTTGTTAAGTTGATTGGTTGGTTGGTTGGTTGGTTGGTTGGTTGGTTGGTTGGTTGGTTAGTTGGTTGGTTGGTTATTTGGTTGGTTGGTTGGTAGGTTGGTTGGTAGGTTGGTTGACTGGTAGGTTGGTTGGTTGATTGATTGGTTGGTTAGTTAGTTGGTTGGTTAGTTGATTGGCCAGCTAGTTGGTTAATTGGTTTGGCCTCTTGGTTGGCTGGTTGAATGATTTTGCTTGATTATTCATTATCTCTCAATCTTTCCTTATCTTTCTTTTCACTACTATTCCAATTTAAACCTTAATTTTCTGTGGCCACCGGCCAGAGGTTCTGTGGGTACCGGGTGGCCACAGGGTGGACACAGTGGACGGTATTCCCCACCTATGGGCGTTAGTGACAAAAAACTTATTTTTCGCAAGTTTCATGTACATACTTCTTCTCAACTCATTTATCCAGGCTCTCGAACAGCAGCAAACGGTTAAAAATGCGCCTTGTTTGCCTAAAAATGGCTGGCCATTTTCACAGAAGCGACTCAAGCAGACAGTGGCGATCTAGGATTTTCTTAGGGGAGCGTATCCCAACTTTTCCGAAACAGTCAAAAATAGGTCCGAAAATTTGCCCTTGACGCGCAGAATAGCATTTTTTCGGTGTGTTACGTTGTATTATTTTACATCAAATCACTCTTGACGCAATATTTTTTCTTAAAATTTTAAAATTTTAGACAATTTTGCGCGAAAAAATCATTAAATTTCTTTGACTTTAACAAAAATCTGGCGCAAAGCGCTGGAAAATTTGTGAAATTAAGGCAGATAGACGTTTAGAAGCATGATTTACTGCTTGATTTCCTATATTTATAGCATTTAATGCGAAACATCGAAAGTTTTAATTGAAAATAGGAGAAAACTATGCCAAAAGAGCTGTTTCTGCTGTTAAAATTGTTTTGAAACCTACATGAACAGAAAATGGCTTCCAGGCAGTGTTTTTTTGTACAAAGTCCGTTTGTACATGTATATACAAAGATGATTCCTAAAAGTCTGTACATTTTGTACACACAAATTTTTGAGTACTATGATATAGTATGGCAGAGACTTTAGTGTGGTAAAAACAGAGTTGTTGACCTTTGGTAGAGTATTTTAGCTATGCAATTGCTGGTTTTATGAGGGCAAAAATCATTAAGATCGTCTTAAAACGGCGCGAAGCACCGAAAAATTTGACATTTTTCCTTTCGGAATGGATTTCTGCTATTATAAAGATATATAGGATACACAATTATACACAATTACTCATTTCGACGTGAAGCGCCGAAAATGTTTGTGAATTTTAGACCTATTTTGCAGTTTATGTCTTCCGAAAATCTTTGTACATGCACAAAGACGGTTTCGAAAAGTCTTTGTACATCGGTAAAAATCTTTGCCGAATAAAAAAACCGTGCTTCCAGGCCGCCAAGAAAGTAAATAAATGTCATCCGGCGCTGCGCCGGAAAATTTTTAGAAATTATGGTCACTGACGGCTAAAAATCATTGCGAATTGCATATCATTCTTTATCTCGCCAAATATTTTTGGCCAATGGGGGGCAGCCGCCCCCCGCCCACCTTAAATCCGCCCCTGCAAACAGAAAAAATTTGAACGAATTCAAAAACACCTTGACCCTGAATCATTGCCTCTTAAACTAATACAAGTAGATGAATCTGATTGTTTTTGAAATACTATCTGGTATCAATGTGAAGATTTAGGAGTTGGAAATGAAGTGTTTAGTCGCCATTCAAGTCTTTCATCATTCGCATCTTTATAAATTTTTTAATACCCGTTACCCGTTATTTTTCAAGCAAAATTTTACCGGTTCCGGGTCCGGGTCTCGAAAATTTCTAATAGCGGGTCCGGGTCCAAAAAAAGAACCGGGTAATAACGGGTGCGGGTCCGGGTACCCGTTGCATCCCTAATAAGTATACGTAATCTAGCTGTATGGCTAGTTACATCGGTGAAACTCGCCGACATTTTGGGAGTAGAATGGCAGAGCATACTGGCATCTCATTTGCTACAGGAAAGCCGATCCAGGGTGGTAGTTTATCTGCTATTCACAAACATATCTCAAATAGCAATCATCCAATTACATCAGATTGCTTCAAGGTTATCAGTCGAGCATACAACTCTTTTGATCCTTTAATCAAGGAGTCATTACACATAGCACGTGATCGTCCCATTCTCAACAATAAGGTTTCATCATATCCTCTAAATTTGTTTTAATTTACCACATTTTTCTTTTTCTTAAAGCTTTAAATCTTTTATTATTATCTTTATAATTTAATGGTAGGTTTAAACTTCAAGCTCCTCTTAGTTTACAACTCTCGCTTAGCAAGCTCATTTTTCATAACTCGGTATTGTGTGTAAGCAAAAAAATCAACATCGAGTTTTTTAATTATCTATCGATTAAAAAACCATACCTCCCAGGTGTGTGCCGTTGTTGCTGGAGGGGGGCACAAAATTCGCACTCGCTGTGACAAAAATATAAGAAAAAAGATGACCAAGTATATTAGGTACCTATGATTACTTCTGGACAATGAATATTCCCTTCTTATACGAGTTGCAATTTTTTGAGGTTGTCGTCTTGTGATGCTATGATGTAGCGTTTAACAAAGAGATACAATCTTCTGCGCTTTTGCATATTAAGCATTTGTAGTCTAACGTGAAATATTTTAGAAAGAAATAAAATTTTTCAAATGTCTTAATAGTCCCGGACGATGTAAAAGTCTCAAAGACAACAATTATTTTGTGACTATCGCATTTTTATTCAGTTTTAAAATCCAACTAAATTTTATTTGATTCCCCTTGGCGAAAATCCCAGCTTAGAGAATATGACTATGAGCAAAATAGTTATAAATATGTAAAATAAATATAGGTTTTCATAATGTGCTTGTTGCACGCATTTTTTAATCTTATCAATATTAGGATTTTAGTATTAAGTTTATATTGTTGTCTTCGGGACTTTATCCTTTACATGACATAAGCATGCTTTATTATTTTGTAGAAGAAGTAAACATCTTCCTGTATCGCATTTCCACTGAGTGCCTAGCCTATACGTATGAATTCGATTTCTGCTCAATATCTCGCCTCGTCACCTCGATCTAGAGCTTTTTCAGCTGCTGAGCGTTAAAAAACTAGAACAGAAAGCTTTAACTTCGTAGTGTAGTGTAGTCTGATGAATTTCATTCGTAAATGTGGATAACATATAAAATGTATCTGGCAAATTAGCGCTACAACTATCTGGATTAGGTGTGTATACATTGCCTATGATTTTTGCAGTCTTTTGTATATGTACATATTTCGGCTCACGTATTAAACTGTTTTTCTCTAAAGCCCAGCAGTATTTCGTCAACAATGGATACCGATCATACATGCGGATAGGGGGATGAGGGGGTATTATATACTTCCTGAAGGGTCAGTCGGACAGGTACTTCCGGCGATTTTGAGCTGAAGGAACGTTTTTTTGCATGATTTATGAGCAGACATGCACAGCATTGGAATTCTGGGGGTCTGAAGACCTAAAGTGCCTTTTTTGGGCCCAAAAATGGCCGGTACGCGTTAAAAAACATCGTTTTTTGGCGTTTCTGACGATACCCTATCCTTCTAAAGCATAAAATCATGAAAAATTTCGAAAAAAGTCGAATAAATTGACCAATATATCGCTTAAAACATGAATATATGGCGCGAAGCGCCGAAAATTTGGCGATTTTGAGCTAATAGATAGCCAAAAACCCTTAAAAAGACACTTTTGCTACCAATTTTCAGGTAAGTTTAGGAAACTTTTGAAAAATCGCCAATTCTGGGGGGGTGAAAAATTTTTTGCGGGGGTGAAAAATGATTCTGCGGGGGTTAAACAGCAAAGAAAAACCGTGAACGTTAAATTTACTGTTTTGGATTTTTGGCTTTTCACTCCACCTGCCGACCCTGGCCTTGTGAACTTATGATACTGATGGCATGGACAACTTCTCTAAGGAAGTTAAAATGAATTAAAGCGTTTCCTTTTTTCTTTCCCTATTTTACTACGCCTTTTAGACCATAATATTCGGTTTTAATGTATGTGTTGTAACAGTTTCACCTTTTAATTCAAGTCCTCCGACACAATAATACTCAATAATCGACTTTTAGGCTAAACGTGTATATGAAACGATTTCAGGCTGCATTGCATTGGCTCGTTAAATTGTCATTACTAACAATTGTATTTCCGAGCGAAATGGCTTGGCGATCCCATGGCATGTCGAATTCTCAGCTCGTACAAAATCTATTGAGTACGTAAGCAATAAATTTAAAGAAAGAAAGATATTTAAGTATGAAAGAAAGGTCACACTTTCGAAATGATTTTTTAGTTGTATCTGTACCCTAAATTTTGCGGTTCACCACGTTTAATTGGAATTTTTAAGTCGGATGGTTTCTGGACCTTTTTCATAAATTTTCCAATATAACAACTGTAAGACGCTTAGGGGTCTTGATGAAATTGAGCTTTCTTGCGCTGCGCGTAAATGAAGTGAAATGCTAAGAACCATGTTTTTTTGTATTTGGCAAAATTTTTTTCCGATGTATGTTCCTACAAAGACTTTTCGGGACCGTCTTTGTACATATACAAAGATTTTTGGAAGACAAAAACTATAAAAAAAGTGCTAAAATATTTAAAAATTTTCGCTGCGCCGAAATGAGTAATTGTTCGTTCTGTATCTCTTTATATTGGCAGAAATTGTATTTAGAAAGGAAAAATAGCAAATTTTAAAATCCATAAATTGACTAAAAAACACTACCAAAGGTCGAAAAGCCCTGTTTTAACCACTATACCGGAAATTGCTACCATACCATATAATAGCACCCAAAAATTTGCATGTGCAAAATGTACAAAGACTTTTGGAGACCATCTCTTACATGTACCAAGGGACCTTGAACAAAAAAATTGGTTGGAACTTTTTCTGATTTGAATCGCAAATGAGTATATTTGTAGATGAAATAAAAGGTTAGTCAGTAAAATCTCGCAGGATCATAGTCGCACTGCGCTTTGTGTGGTCGGCTCGGTGGGTCAAAAGCATACATGTACAGCATGGAAATTCTAGGGGTTGGGCCCAAAAAATTTTCACAAAGTGTCTCCCCGGGCTAGAAAACGATTGGTACACTACAAAAACACTGTTTTTTTGACGTTTCAGACAATGCTCCTACTTTCTAGAACATAAAATCGTTAAAAAATTCGAGAAAAATATCGTCAAAAATGTGTATATGGCGCCAAGCGCCGCAAATTTGAGATTTTTGAGCCAAAAACGAGCTAAAAACGCTTGAAAAAGCATACTCTTTACTACATTTACTAACTTTTACGAAAAATCGACAATTCTTGGGGTCGCAGCCATTTTACGGGACGGGGGTCAGTTGCTATTCTGGGGGTCAAAAAGCCCCCAAACCCTCAAGAACAAGTATGGTCAAAAGCTCAAAAATTAGCTTCACAGCAGCTACATAAACTGACCTTAAAAAATGATGATAATGTTTTATTTAAACTCTTCAATCACAGACTTTTGCTTTTTCCAAAATAATATTAAAACCTCTTTTTAAAATTTTCCTCCCCGAAAATTTTACTCTTCTATTTTTCTGGGGATTTATATTCAAACGCCCTATTTTTGTATGTTTTATTCTGACCGAACCCAACTTCTTACTCGAGGATCATTCCTCTGAGCAGGTATCCTTATCATGCTTCGTGATAAGATTATGTCGGAGATTTTTATTCATAAGCTGTAATTTTACAAGCGGAGTAATTGTTCAATTTATATAGATCAATTAATTAATAATTTCGCTATTGCGTTAGAAAATGAAGTAATCAAGTCAGAAAGAGTGGTGCAAGCTATGAAGAGCGTTGATCGCGCGAATTATTGTCCGCATAATCCATATTTTGATTCTCCCCAGTCCATCGGCTACGGTGCAACAATAAGTGCTCCTCATATGGTAATATACCTTTTTTGATCGCGTTTTAATTTTTAATTTTTTAATTTAAATTTTTAAATTTTTAATTCCAAAAATTTAAAATTTTTTCAAAATTGAAAAAGAATTTAAAAATTTTGAAATTTTTAAACAATAAATCGAAATTGGGATCAAGGTTTTGGGTGGCGTTAGTCGACCATTTTGAGAATCGGGAGGTTTGATTGACCGATATTTTTCATCAAAAATTTGCGGAGCGCCTAAAATGGTCTAAAAACGCAAGGCCATTCGCTTTTCGGCCCAAATTTGTAAGAACAACAGCCAAATATATCAACTTTTGTTAGTCGACTATATTTAAAGGGCAACTGACAAACTACTAATTTTTTGACCGGAAACGATAGAAAAGCACCTAAAATGGTGTGAAAATTTAGGTTTTTGTTAATTGAATGAAATAATTTTATGATTTATATAAAATTAATTTTAATTATAAGTTTTTAATAGCACGGATACGCCTTAGAGTTGCTGAAGGATCATTTGATCGAAGGAAACAAGGCCCTGGACGTTGGCTCAGGATCGGGCTATCTTACGGCTTGCATGGCTATGATGGTATTATTAATTGATTAGTTTCCTAATCGATCTCTTATTGCCATACATGTGTCGGCTCAAAATTTTGGGTGGTGTCCCAAGCCATTTTCAGGAGCAGGGGAACATGACCTCCCATTTTTGACAAAAAAACGCCAAAAAACACTGAAAAAATGCTTAAAAATGCTATTTTTTCCAAAAATAGGGAGGGGGTCGAACATTTTTCTGATTTTGGGGACGTCTAACTTTGAGTTACGGAATCCATCTGGCTCCACCCGGTTACATGTATGCTTATTGCCTACCTGTCACGTGTGTAACAGGGGATGGAGGGGATCCCCCACACAAAGTTGGCTGTTCCCCATCTCCGGACCCAGAAGATCTTTGACCCCTCCTCCCGATTTTTAGAAAAAACGGATTTTTTTTGTCGTTTTTAGTTGTTTTTCTGCCCCTTGGTCAAAAATTGGCCGTCATTACCCCCCCCCCGCCCCACAAAAAATTGCCCGGTACCTCTACCACGCATGATTTCGAGCCGCTTACATGTACACTCACACATTCACATAGGAGGGAGGGTGTGATTGGGGGTATTACCCCCTCAGGGTCCAAGACTCAAGTCACTGTCAGACGATCTTTCGTGAAAACATTTTGAATTTTTTCGAACTCAATTTTTACTGTGGCAAAAACGCACTTAACTAATACAATTTCATGAAGTAAAATCCAGTATTTTTGAATGTAAGCAAGAGTAAATGGACAAATTATCACTATAAAACATGCATGTAACAGCTCAACATTTTAGGAGAGAAGGTCCTCCGCATACATGTAACGGCTGGAAATTTTGGGTAGGGGGTCCCTGGCCATTTTTAGAAGAAGGGAGGGGGTAAGCGACTCTAATTTTAGGCCAAAAATGGCAAAAATACCTAAAAATAGCCAAAAAGCGCAAGTTTTTGCTAAAAATGGGGTGAGGGTGGTCAAAAATTTTCTGACTTTTGGGAGGGGGGGGGTGGGGCGTAACAAGCGCGAGTGAGGGATCGCCCAAAGCCCTGTTACATGTATGTTTCTCGGCCATTTTTAGGGAGGGGCGGCGGTATGGGGCTCCGATTTTTGACCAAAAGTGGCAAAAAGACATAAAAATAGCCAAAAAGCGCAAGTTTTCGCCAAAAATGTGGGAGGTGGGTCAAAATTTTCTGCCTGGGGGCGGGGTGGGGTGAGTGGGAAGACGTCCAACCTTGGGTGGGGAATTCCTAGAAGCCCATTGCTACACGTATGGTTTTCGGCTATTTTTAGAGGGGGGGGGTAAATAATCACCAATTTTCAGACGAAAATCGCAGAAAAGGCACCTAAAAATGGTCAAAAAATGCAGGTTTTTGCTGAAAATCGATTTTGGCTCGTGCATTCATTTTCGGAGCCATCTTTATACAACGTTAAAATTTTTTCTGGCACGGTTTTTTTGTATTCGGCAAAGATTTTTCCCGATGTACAAAGTCTTTTTGGGACCGTCTTTGTACACGTACAAAGATTTTTGGGAAGTCAAAAATTGCAAAAAAGGTCTAAAATTAGCAAAAATTTTCGGCACTTCGCGTCGAAATGAGTCATTGTGTGTTCTATATATTATTATAATGGCAGAAATTGCATTTTGAAAGGAAAAATGTCATATTTATTTGCGCTTCGCGTCATTTTAAGACGATTTTTAGTGACTTTTGCCCCCAGAGACTCAGAAATTAGCTAAAATACACTACCAAAGGTCGAACAACTTTGTTTGTACCACACTAAAATCGCTACTGTACCATATTATAGTACCTAAAAATTTGTGTGTACAAAATGATACAAAGACTTTCTTATGGACTATCTTTGTGCATGTACAAACGGACCTTGTACAAAAAACACTGCTTTCTGGGGCAAAGTGATAGTAATTTTGACGTTTTTAAAAATTATTTTCAAGGAAATTCCAAACAATTTTCGGCGCTTCGCGTCGAATATCGCTAATATACTGGATTTAGCTTCAAAAAGGGGCATTAAACACTCAAAAATCTATCTTTCTGTAATCTAGGCAGTCTTTGTGCAGATTCAAATATCTTTCGTATCTATTTCTACTGTTTTTAAAGATTTTATGCAAAAATAAGTACTATTTAATAACGTTGCACTTTTTTTGCCGTTCAAAGATAAAATTGACTAATTAATCTTGATGTTGCATTGAATTTATAAGCGCAGCGGCGCTTATTACAAAATTTAATCGGCATATTATAATTTATGTAATATTTCTGATTTTGTATTACAAGTTATTTTAGGTTTCTCCGGTCGATTTTTATATGTAAATTCCATCAAAAGCTCATAAAAATTTCGGCGCTTAATTCAGGCTGAATTATCACATTTAGGACTGCATGCGGGTCGCAGGTCACACACTGATAGTATGTAAAAAGGTGTATATTTGAATTATCTACAAAAATTTGTTCGTACATGTACAAAGAATGTGCGTGTCAGCTAATAATGAACACCACTTAATTTACTGGTCCCCCATTTTGGGATTTCAACCTCCCTCAACTCTGGACTTTGGGAAACTATGATTTTACTTGTCTATCTTTAAATTGGTTTTTTATGCTGTTAAAAACTAGAAATTATTTACGATGCTTAAATCATAATTGAGGTGACACTTGTCGAGTGTTTTCACGCTGCAAATATTAATTTTAAGTATTGAATATCTGACTATAATTATATCAAAATTGTTTTGGCAAAAGTTTTCTAAAATGTTACCGAAATAACGAGTAAATGCGGGATAAAGTGACCAGATATGCATATGTGCGTAGATATATGTTTTTTGAAAGAAAAAGAGGTGTAAATCACTGACAGTGTGTTTAGTTTTAAACATCTTTACTTTCCTATTTAATGTGGTACATGCATAATGTATGCCTTGCCTATGTACTTCCGTTAGCAAAAAATGTCAGAAAACTGCTTGTAGAATAGAGAGGCTTTTTCGGGATTTTGGCTTTTCTTGCGGGTACTATTGAACAAAGATTAATTTGTCCTATTAAATAGAGGAAATCAAATAAAATGAGATAAAACTGAATAAAATTGAATAAAAATTGAATAAAAATTAAATAAAAAATTAAATAAATTAAATTAAATAAAATTCTATTAAATTCTATCAAATATGTAACTTCTATTAAATTCTATTAAAACCTAAGAGTTTTGAAATTTTTTAGATTTGATTTTTTAAATTTTAAATTTTTTTGAACATTACATCTGTGGTACTATTATTATTATTATTATTATTATTATTATTATTATTATTATTATTAATTATTATTATTATTATTATATATATAATTATTATTATTTATTATTATTATTATTATTATTATTATTATTATTATATTATTATTATTATTATTATTATTATTATTATTAATTACTATTATTAATTATTATTATCGAGCCCCCGAAAACGTATGGATTGTTAGCAAATGATTGGTCTATCTAGCTTGGTGTGACTGGAAAGGCAGTCGGCATTGATCATATTAAACAGCTAGTCAATCTCTCCACCAATAATGTGGAAAAAGGTAATCCGGATTTGCTGACCAGCGGCCGCGTCTTACTTGTCAGTACGTGCCTTTTGAATTAATAATAGTGAATAATTATTTAATAATTAATACTAATTAAATTAATAATAATTATTGATTATTTGTTAATAACACTAATTCAATTTATGATAATCAATAATTATTAATAATTAATACGCGAATTTAATAAATAATAATCAATAATTATTGATAAATAATACTAATTGAATTAACGATAATCAATAATTATTAGTAACTTACTGATTAAATTAGTGGTAGTCATTATTAATAATTATTGCTAATTAAATAATTAATGAATTAATTAATAATACCTTAAATCCTATAAATTTTTTGAGCGCTTATGATTTTGTGTAGTTTTTCAGCGGGGGACGGCAGGCAGGGCTATCCTGCAGAGGCGCCTTACGATGCCATTCACGTCGGCGCCGCCGCCGCTACGATACCCAAAGCCGTGAGTTTATTCTTGATACCTTAGGTGGTGTAAACCACTTTAAACTGCCGTGTCACAGTGATTAATAGAAATGTACGATGTAATACGTAGATCATAAAAAAATTAGAATGTAAGTTAATAAAGTAATAAAAGTAATACATAAATAATAGATTAATAATAAATATAATAAATCCATAGGCGTAGCCAGGGGAGACATTGGGGACACATGCCTCCTCCCCGGAAATTTTTCAGAAATATTGTAGATTTTTCTGTAGCAATGATGTGTGTCCAGAAAACTGAGTTCAAAAAGGCAAAAACGTCAACATTTCCCGGCGCTTCGCGCCGAGTCATTATTATTTGTTATATAGATCCAATGAATTTAAAAGCTTGAATCAGCTAAAATAATCCAGCACTTCACATCACTTTAGTAATTTAATGCACTATTAGTTCGTTGAATGAAACTGCTCATGCTTGTTGAGCATAATAGTAAAAGTGCGAAAATGATAGTGTACTCAGTTTGTCTATTCTCTGCTTTGTTTGTTTTTTTGTGTACCAGTTTGTCTAATCTTTGCTCTGTTTGTCTTTCTTTACAAGGACACATAATCCTATTTTTAATGAAAGGAATGGCCAAATTTTCTCACGTTTTTGCGGATTTCCTGTCTTTTGAACTACGTCTTGTTAATAAGAAGGCAACAAATGGGCCTGAGAACAATCAGCACAAAATTTTCATTCATACATTTTTCTATATCATATTGGCGGCGACCCGTTGCTGCGCTATGTAATTAGCAGAGGTCGAAAAACGCATATGTCAGAAGTTTTGTGCAATGTAGGAGTTCATCAATTTTAAGGGTTTTTGTGCTTGATTCAGAACCGAGATTTGGCCAATTTGGCGGAAATCTTAACGTTACTATTTAACATTAAAATGCTTTTTTCAAATTTTCCGGGGCTCTGCCCCGGACCCCGCTGGAAACGCTTGAGCGCGCCACCCCAGACCCCCAGCAGCCGTAAAATCTCGTTGTACATGTGCAACGAGATTTTAGGGAGAACAAGCCAGGTAAAAGGGTTAAGAATTTCTAAAAATTTCCGGCGTTTCGCGCCGGCATTAATTTGTCTGTTTTGTATGATTTAAGCTGTACCTATAAATTGAGATTAAAGTGCAAAAACGTCAAAATTTTCTCGGCGCATAGCGCCGCCAGTTACTGTTCTTTCTTTTTTGTAAAGCTCCAGCATTGCGTTTAAAAGCCTGAATTACTCAAAATATCTTCATACAAAGTTAGTAATTCGCAGTTTTCTTCTTAGAAGCTTGAACTGTCAAAATTGCTTTATACAAATTTCACAATTTTCTGCTCTGTCAGACTATTAGTATTCGCAGAGCCACAAAATGTTAAGGGCGGTAAAAAATGACTAAATTTCTTGGCACTTTGCGCCACTTATAATTTCCGAACTGTGTGTCAATAGAAAGGCCGTAAATTCTACGCTAAAAGTGTAGAAATTTAAAATTTTCCGGCACTTCGCGCCGCTTTACACTTTTTGTATTTTTGATCGTCAGAAACCCATAAATTAGCTAGGCTACACTACTAAAGGTCGAGAAACTCAGTTTTACTATACATAACGTTACTGGCATACAATGCAATAGTAGTCTTGAAAAATTTTGTTTATGCCCCCGAACCAAAATCCTGGCTACGCCTCTGAATAAATCACGATGAATTACTTACCTACATAGTATCACACTCCGTGGTTGGATGTTAATCTAATTTTGTTCAGTCGCCATTTTTATCACGTATTCGTGTTTTACATAATTTCGTTTATTTCTACTGGGCTATAAATATTTTCTTGTCCATCTTGTCTAGGATAAAACTACTAATTAAATCTATTTGCAGGCATTTGGGAGGGACTAAAATTTTGGAGTCAAATATCCCAACAAATACTTGCAGATAGATTAAAAAATGGTATTTTTGAGCGTCCCTGAACGATCTCTAGTTATTGGAGAAGAAAAAGATCGAAAAAATAAATCATTTATATTTTGGAAGCGCCCGAATATTCTGGGCCTATCGGCTCAAAAGCCTAAAATCTATTCTAACGGTCTTTCTAATACGCGTCGAGGATTTTCAATTTTTTTCTTTTGGGGGACCATTTCAAAAAATACTCGTATTTTTGAAAATTTGGGGCTAGTCCCTCCTATCTCCCCACAGCTAAGTGCCTGGCTATGTATGGTTATGATGCAATAAGTTCATTCAAGAAATATCAGGGGGTGTTAACTACTTCAAATGACTGGATTTAAAATAATTGATAAAAAAGTGCATATGATATGGTACATAGAAGACCACAATAAAAATTGCAATAGAAAACTATCTCAAGCTATGCATGTACATACAAAGCAGTAATCTTATACAAGATAAATTAGGTGGTTTAAAGTACTTTTTAAACTGCTGGAGTACGATGTGATACATAAAAGACTACAGTAAAAAATTGTAATAAAAAATTAATTTAAGGCTATGCGTAATGCTGTAAACTCATTCGTGATCAGTGGCGGATCCAGGATTTTCCTTAGGGAGGCGGTATTCCTAAGGGGGGGCGGAACCTGACTTGGGCGGAAAAATTAGCCGTTTTGGCCAGAAAATCGCTAGAAATCGCTCAAAAATCGTTAATTTTGCGCACTATTTTGGGGCCAATGGGCGGGGAGGCTGCCCCCCCCCTAAATCTGCTCCTGTTCGTGATACATATGCTAGCTGGTGCAAACTACTTTAAACTGCCGGATTAGACAGATTGCAACGCACCGTACTCTTTGATAGGTGCATATGTCATAATATCGGCTTCAGTTCATTATATCGTTTATACGCAGACATGCACAGCATGAGAATTCTGGTAAGGTGAAATTTTAAAGTGCCAATAGATGGCTAAAAACGCATTAAAAAAGCACCTTTTCTGCAAATTTTCAGGAAATTATTCAAAAACTTGAAAAATCGCGAATTCAGGGGGGAGGGTGAAAAAAATTCTGGAGAGGGTGAAAATTTTCTGGGGAGGGATGAACAGATTTCTGGACAGGAGGAAAAAGTTTTTCTGAGGGTGGGTTAGAACCTTTCTAAACCTCCTAGATCATGTATGTTTTATGAGTATATGAAGCGTTTGAATTTCATATCTTCGCCAGTTATAATTAAATTAATTGAGGACTCAACAGTCCATTTTTGAAGATTGCCAGTGGGGTATGTAGCTTTCAAACAAAAAGTTCAAAAATAAAATATGATGGATAAAATTTAATAATATTATCAACTTTCAGACGGACCCTTTTTGCATTTTTCGTTCCCTATAATAAATGGGCTAGGTGAGAATGTCAGAAATTGTTGTTAGCTCCTACTACTAATATTTCGCCCTTATTTGATCTTTAAAAATTTTCGGTCTCTAGAGTTTAGACGCTGCTCTGCCCAGTTATTTGACTCCCATCCAGAAGCCCTCAAACTTAAATGGTTAGTTTCCGAAAATTCGATTTTTGAAATTAACACAGATTTCTTTTCAATTTTTGATCCTAGCTTGATGAGAGATGTCGAAAACTGGTTTTCCCTGCCATTTGAAAATTTAGGGATTCCGCAGAATTTGAGCCTTATATCAGTTTAATATTCCATGTTTTGCTGTTTCGTCCAAACGTCTCAGAATAATAAGTATCCTTTTTAGTTCTTTTGAATGTGCTCAATTTCAAATCCCAAATTTTATCCTAATTTTTCTTGGTTGAGGTATGGTTTTTATCCGAATAAAAAAAAACTGAAAAATTTGTATATCAAATAATCGAAATTTGAAGAAAACATTTCATGGTCAAAAAATCTACTCATTTGAAAACAGTACGATTCTCTCCAACTTTTTTCGGGCTTGATTTCTTAAATTAAGCTATTCCTGCTACCGCTATCGAATAGGAACGCGTAGACTTAAGATCTAATAAATTTCTGCTCTGTCTACCCTCATAAATTTGCCGAATTACGTACATGGGTCTAAAACAGGTAAAAAGGTTGAAAAAATTTCGTCTGCGTCGTAGCCTTCTTGCGTGGGCGGCACCGAATTTCTGGGGGTTGCAAGATTTTTCAAAGGTCAAAAAATGGCCCTAAGAATTGTGGTATGGCGGAAAAACACCATTTGTCAACGTTTCTCATCGAGCACTATCTATTGGCAATAAAAAATTGCGAAAAAACAAAAAAAAATTCGAAATTGAATTCTGGGGGGAAGTATTTAGGTTTCTGAGGGGGTGTTTTGGTTTCTCGGGGGGGGGTGCATACCCCCAAACCCCCAACGCCCAGGCGTGGTAGCCACCCGGAATGTCGAGGCTGGGAATGGAAAAACACCCTCATCGAAACCAAAGTCGGCCTTCTATTCTCATCCCTTAGTTCTTCTAATTTTAGCATCTTTTACGAATACCAAAATACGTATATACAGTTAGGGTAACACATAAGAAAAACGTACAAAATAGAGACGAATTGGGAGAAAATGTTGGCCAAAAAACGGGAGAAGATAAAACGCAAAGACAACAGATCTGAATAATAGGCTCCAAATTGTACTGTTTCTGAGGAAAATAGACAAAATGAAGCAAAAAATGCATGAAAATCGAAAATGTTCTTCAAAAATCCTCGAAATTGAACAGGAACTGTGAATTGAGATAGTTTTTACGATGTTATATTTTTTAAGGTGATTTTGGCCCACGAACTCACTAAGCTAACCCTCAAACCGGCTTAACCCCCTCAGACCGGCCATGCTGCGTACCATATAATATGTTCCTGATTGGTGTTTTTTTCGAATTTTTTTGTTTTCTTAAAAAATAGCTGGCTCTAATGTCTGAAAAATTCTGTTTTAGCTCATCGATCAGTTGAAACCGGGTGGCCGGCTAGTCCTACCGGTCGGCCCTTCGGGAGGAAGTCAGGTTTTTAAACAAATCGATAAACTGGCTGACGGTAGTACGAAAGAGCGCGACCTCATGGGGGTTATGTACGTTCCGTTGACCGGTCAGCAACAGCAGTGGTCGGATGGATCGAGCACCACTACCGGGTCAGTCATGATTGCAAATTACAATAGCTTGCCTAACCTATACTCAATAAAAATAAAAGTTTTATATTTAATAATTGAATTAAAATAAAAATTTGATCTAAATTTAAATCAAAATCGTCACAATTGCGGAAATTGGCTGTAAATTCGACTATTTTTCCGTTAATTTTGCTACTTTTTTCGAAGTTTAACGATAGTGCATTTTGGACAGCAATAACTGTTTATTACATTACACTTTACACCATACATGATTTTGGCCATGTACGCACATAGGGAGGAGTGAGAGCGGAGCGGGATATTACCCCCGCTGATGGGTCCAAAAGTTAGATAATGTCAAGCGATTTGAGCCGAAAATACAGGCACGTAGCTGGCCGTCCTATTTTGGGGGGACCATCACTAATTTTGGTGGGACTAAGCCCAAAAAGGCCATAAAATAGCACAAAATAGCGTTTAAAAAGTCCTATTTTTCAGATTTTTCTGAATTTTCGGGTTATGCCTGCAAAAATAGTTGATTTTCAAGCGACTTTGAACTTTAAAAAACCAAAAATTTCAATTTACTGTAGTTAAATCCTGTATTTTACCCTGCCCTGACCCCAAAATCTCGATTTTAGCTCTCTCTGGGCAACATTCAACTTGTGCATCTATGCTCGGGCCCCAGAAAAATTTTCACTAACCCCTTCCTCCCTTTATAGAAATTTATTCACCTTCCCCAGAATTCGCGATTTTTTCAAAAGTTTTCGAAAATTTTCTGAAAATTTGCAGGGAAGGTGCTTTTTCCAGCATTTTTAGCTCTCTATCTGCTCAGAAGTGTCAAATTTTTGGCGCTTCGCGCCATATACTCATGTTTTAACTATAATTTGTTCTAATTTATTCAAGTTTTTTTTTAAAATTTCTTTCGAATTTTTTGTTGTTATGCTATAGAATGACAGCGCATCGACAGAAGCGCCGAAAAACGATGATTTTGACGCGTACTCATTATTTTTAGGCCCAAAATAGGCACTTTAAAATTTCAACCCCCTACACTCCAGAATTCCTATGCTGTGCATGTCTGGTTTACACGGTACCCATAGGAACGTAATTGCCAAATTCAGTAAAAATTCTGATGCTGTTTTACGCGCGACTGCAATTTTCTCAAATATACATACTCGTATATTATTTTACGTGCGAGTTTATGTAAAGCGTACCTATTCGTGAGTTTCGGCGCATTGTTAGGAAGAGTGTAATTTGAAAATTTGATTTTTGAGAAAATAAGATCTGATTTATCCATGTTAGGCCATTACTGCATATTTTCTCCTAAGTAGGTACATATAAAGTGGGAATTAGTCGCATTCTAACTTTATTTATCTTTTTCTGGTCCTATAATCTAGAAATCCAACGTTTTTAATGATTTTGATTCTAGATGACGAGAAATTCTCATGCTATCAATTTAAGAAGCATAACAACTTTTATTAGAAATGAGTTAACACTTGCGCTGAGGGATCTCATTATATAAAAAATGGCCCGCAAGAATCTAAATTAAACGTGGCACTTTTTCGCAAAAATAGAGGAAAAAATATAAGCTTCTAATAAAAAATGGATAAGGCAGTTTTTTATTCGTAAATTGTAAAAAGATCTATGGATTTGAGGAAAGCAAGCATAGGTGGGCAGCAATGAAATTCTGAGGGGGTGAAAAAATTTCTGGAGGGGGTGAAAAAATTTTCAAATGTCAAAAAATGGTCTTAAAAGTGGTCGTATGGTGAAAAAACCAATTTTTCGACGTTTCTCATCGAGCACTATCCAATGGCATCAAAAAATCGCTGAAAAAGCAAAAAAATTTTAAAAATTGAATTCTGGGGGGGGGTATTCCAACTTTGGGGGGGGGGGTGCATACCCCCCAACCCACCACTTCCACTTGTGAAAGCAAGCCTTTGTTCATTAATCGATAGACTAGCTTGATTTTCAGTTCTTAAGATTGTTTGTCCTTTCTGAATTTGGAGCCCTCTTACTCATTTTTTGTATACCGTGTTGTTTTTAATGGATGGAATGGTCGCCCCTTTGCAGACAAATAATTTTACGCTCCTTGGAAGTAATGCCTACGAATATGGAACTTTATTTAATTTTCACTTCAAAAAGACTCGAAATTTTCACGATTAATTTTGTAGCTTTTAAAATTTAAAAAGTTACAATTTAATTGATTTCCCGCATTTCCGCCTAGAGACAACTTGCAATAGTTTGTTATAAGTACAAAAACTCATTTTGATATTTGTTGTGCCAAAAAAACCTGATTATCACCGAGAGAAACTTGAGTTTGATTATTTCCTTGAATAAATGTACATAGTTCAGTGTATTTTTTAATGCATTTTATCTTGGCTAGTGTAAGATGGTATCTGTCTGAGAACCTAAAATTAATTTTCATATCCGTTGTGTTTATTATTTATTTATTTTAAATTTTTTATTTTATTTATATTTTATTTTATTTTTTAATTTGATTTCAGCTTTAAGATTTTGTTTATTTTTTATTTATTATGCGTTACATTTATTTTCTGTACTTTTGAAATATTTTTCACCTTTTTGTGTCCCGAATTATTTCTTTGGCAAGTCTTGTTTGTTTTTTACCCGCTTGGATTAATTTCGGATAAGGCCATGCCTGCTTAAATTGAATGAAACTAATTAATATTTATTAAAATCATACGTGCTTATTTGGAATGGATCGCGGGACCCCCCATTCAAGGTTGGCCGTTCTCCATCCTCCCTAAAGCTGAGATTGAAAACTTGAAAACTGCATATAAATTTTAAAAGAACTAAAAAGAAATTTTTCTGAAAAAAACTGAAAACATGCGTTTTAGGTTTATTTATGTGTTTTTAGTTGCCATTTTTTGGCAAATAAATAGACAGTCGTTTTCACCTCCTGAATGGCCGATTACAAGCTAAAGTCAATCCTTATCGCGTCCCATACGTACATGTGATCCACGTGTTACCTACGCACCTGGGCGTGGGGAGGTTTGGGGGTATGCAGCCCCCGAGATAATAAATACCCCCCAGAAACCAAATTACCCCTCCCCAGAATTCAATTTTTGAAATTTATTTGTGTGTTTTTCCCAATTTTTTTGATGCCAATGGATAGTGCTCGATGAGAAACGTTGAAAAATGGTGTTTTCAACCAAACCACCGTTTTTAGGGCTATTTTTTTACCTTTGAAAAATATTGCACCCCTTAGAATTTAGGTGCCGCCCACCTATTGGTTACATAGCCTTCACTTTGTATATTTTTGTCAATTTTTGATAAAAAATCAAAAAATAAAGAGTCAAAAATTAAAAAATTCACTGCAACTTCAAAGCGATCGGAACGATTTTGTGCCTTGCAAAAATCTCAATTTTCAGTTCGATCGGTCGTTGCATAATTTATTAAATGGCGAATTATATTTGCTTCTAGCGATCTATGATCAAATGGGCGATTGTTTTGCCTGAAAAAAAACACGCTTTTCTGGGCGAATGGAGTGATTATTTTAAAGGTGCTCTAATCCGCACCATCTCGCGAATTATTAACACATGTTTGTGATCGATTCTTTTCCTTTTAAGTACCTATTGTCGATATTATTCAAAGTTCTTATTGATTTCGCTGAAATCGTGCTGAATTTATTAAAAGTAGAAATAATCTTTGAAAAAGTGGGACAAATAAATGAATTAAAAAAAGCTTGAAATAATACATATATGTACAAAAAGTCGAAATTATTCATCAATAAAAGAAAGTCTTGTCAAAATTCATTCGAATAAGGCGGAAATATTGTCTTATACGATATATCTTGCATTCCCGTTTTCGTTGCGAGACCGAATCAAGATGGTTAAGATCTTCAATTTTGAATTTTTTTGCTGATTTTTTTAAAATTATATTTTTTGGCACCTATATGAAAGATTCAACGCCTGGGAAACTCCTGAAATTACCTGTCTCAAATTAAATGTAAGACGATGCGATTTTCGTTGAACTTCTGGTTTTTCGCCGAAATAGTGTAAATAAAGCATTTCTGCGGCAATCGATGCATTTTAAAGATCTAATGAGCGGAAAAATTTATCCTCACAGGCGTCATTAATATTGCTATCGACTTCTTGACTTCGAGCGATTATTACTCTATTGTTGTGAGTATATTGTATGTGGAAAGATTATTTACTTCAGAACTAACAGAATGGTTTCTGATGAATAATGAACAAATGATGAAGAAAAATTATTTAAAAAACCAAAGGATTTACAAAACAAAATAACTAAAAACAAACAAACAGCTCATGATTATTTATGGCCTACTTTCTTCATTTTGCGTAGGTACCTACATATTCATTATGTGTGTAAGAGTTTGCTGCCAGTTGCTCTATTTTAAATGTGTATAATGTGTTTACATACTTACACCGTGCTTTCTTTTCGTCGATAGCGCTTTTGTGTTTTAAATTCGTGTGAAATTTCAAGCAGCGTAAATATAGCTTTCATTGCAAATTGTATTATATCATACGCACATATCCGGTCAGCATATTAATAAAACTTGCTGTGTGCATTTTGTTTACACTCATGCCCTTCAGTCAAGAATTGACTTATGTTTCTTATACCTACCTAATGTATATATACATACGTTATTCGAGTGGAACGTTTTCTTGGGTTTGGCCTTTTCATGTGTGCATGAGCAAAAGATTGAAGCGTTTAAATTTATGTGTTATTTATTTATGAAAATTTGAGCTTAGTCCTTTGTGTAGGACAAACACGTTTATACTCCAGTAGGATTCAGTTCTCGAACAGACTTCTTAAACTTATTTGGTTATAGATCCAGTGCGGTAACTGCGACTGTAACAGATCAATTTTGATTCATTTTGAGTGGTACGGATCGAGCTAAATTGTGCTAAATTATACGTCCTCAGTAGTGTTTTTTGTATTCGGCAAAGATTTTTCCCAATGTTCAAAGACTTGGGGACCGTCTTTGTACATGTACAAAGATTTTTGGGAAGACAAAAACTGCAAAAAAGGTTTGAAATTCGCAGAAAATTTTCGGCGCTTCGCGCCGAAATGAGTAATTGTGTGTTCTATATATCTTTATAATGTCAGAAATTGCATTTTGAAAGGAAAAATGTCAAATTTTCCGGCGCTTCGTGCCGTTTTTAGATTATTATTAGTGATATTTGCCCTCAGAAACCCAGAAATTAGCTAAAATACACTACCAAAGGCCGAACAACTTGTTTTTGCTACACTAAAATCGCTACAGTACCATATTATTGTACCCAAAAATTTATGTCTACAAAATGTACAAGGACTTTTAGGACCATCTTTAGAAAAACACTGATTCTCGGTCGCCAAATGACGAGAGTAAACGAGCTTATTCGAAAACACTAATGATTGTAAACTACCAAACGTTGCTAGCGTTCGAGCAGCTCGAAATTCAAGGGGATTGTTTAGTGTAAGCGACCGAACTACAGTCAAGACCACAAGTAACGTCACGCAGGCGCCTGGCAGTCAAAGTGACAGGCATCGCACAGGCAATTTTCTCTGACGCGCATGTTTACCAATATAAAATTTTGGCCGATTCACAAGCAGGTTACAGGCGCCTGTTGCCTGTCGTGCCTGCGCTTGAGCGACGTTACTTGTGGTCTTGACTGTAATTAAGCGGTAAGATTTACTCGATGAAACTTACAGCAAAGCTTATTTTTCCTACGTATGTATTCAATAGAAGGATTTTTCGCGCTTATGTGGCATTATTTCTCTCTTTTTGCCTGTACCTAGCCACCTCTGCGACTCACATTTTCGTAAATGTATTCACACCTTTTTTGAGAGTCATTAATTACGTCAGGTAGGGTATGTGAATTCATAATTGTATTGGCTCGAAATTAAGGACCGAGGTATTCGGCTGTTTTGAAGGAGGGGAGGATAACATTCAATTTTTGATCAAAAATGGCAAAAACCACTTTAAAATGCCCAGGAAATGCGAATTTTTGCCACGGTTCTGGTCGGGGGGGCAAAAACCTGACCTTGGGTGGATGAACGGCTTTCTGTTGGGCGAACCCCCAACGTCCCTGTTGTACATATGTATGCATTAATTGGTTTCATAGCTGAATTATTCAGCTCTATTGAGTGTAAGCTCCGCGGGAGAGTAGCATGATGGTTACGTACGTAGTGCGCGATCGATATCGACCCTGTGTACGTATCTGATAAACTTATTCCAGCTTTGCTCTCTTTTTTAAGCATAAGGAAGTGATGACTTGCAGCTCATTTAATCATACTCTTTTGCCCGCCAGCTTTTAGCGTGCTTTAGCTTTTAAAAATGTTAACCATCGGATAATAAAATAAATTGACCGTAATAAAATTTTGTTAAGTGTCGAAAATTCCTTATGTCCTGCAGACTAGTGATCGACCGGAGATCCGGCCTCCGGCAAATCCGGCCATTTTTTCCACTCCGGTGCTCCGGCCGGAGGACATCCAAAATTCGGCCGATGGCCGGAGAATTTTTTTCGTTTTTTGCATAGTGACCAAATGTACTAATTGCTGACATTATGCTTATTAAATTTAGTCAGAGCACAATACAATAGCAGAAAAAGGAAATAGCACCAAATAAAGTGTCTATCACCACCACAATAGTAAAATATTCATTTTTAGGAGGAAAGGAAATTACTCTATTGATCGATTCATGCAATCGCTGTGAAAATCGCTGCAGGAAATTCCTGTCAACACTGGAACTCATAGAGTAGTACAGGGGCGTAGGCAGGGGGCATTGGGGCATATGCCGCCCCCCAAATTTTTCAGAAATTTTGTTGATTTTTCTGGTGCAATAATTGTGTCCCGAAAATTGAGTTCAAAAAGTCAAAAACGTACAAATTTTCTGGCGCTTCGCACTGAGTCGTTATTATTTATTGTTATGTACAGATCCAATGAGTTAAAAAGCTTGAATCAGCAGCACTTGACATCACTTTAGTGATTCAATGCACTATTTGATCATTGAATGAAACTGTGCATGCTTGTTAAGCATAATAATAAAAGTATGAAAATGATTGTGTACCGACCAGTTTGTCTATTCTCTGCCTTGTTTGTCTTTTTTACACGATACAATCTTTTTTTAATGGAAGGAATGGTCAAAATTTCTCGTGTTTTTTGCGCATTTTCTCTTTTCTGAAGTACATTTTTTTAATAAGAAGGCCACAATGGGCCTAAAAACAGTAAGAACAAAATTTTCATTGATATATCTTTCTATATCTTGTTGGCAGCGGCCAGTTGCTGCGCTATATTCTTAGCAGAGGTCAAAAGACGCATTTAAGCGCAGAAGTTCTGTGCAATTTAGGCTTAATTCAGAACCAAAATTTGGCCGATTTTACGAAAATTTTAACGTTGCTAATTAACATTGAAGTGGGCGCTTGAAAGCGCCACCTAGACTCCCGAGTCGTAAAATCTTGTTGTACGTGTGCAACGAGATTTTTGGGGATGACAAAAAGGGTAAAAGAGTTAGAAATTTCTAAATATTTCCGACGCTTCGCGCTGGAATCAGTTTGCTTATTCTGTATGATTTAAGCGTTATAAATTGAGTTTAAAGAGCAAAAACGTCAAAATTTTTCGGCGCATAGCGCCGCCGGTTGTTGTTCTTTCTTTTTGTAAAGCTCCAGCATTGCGTTTGGAAGCCTGAATCAGTCAAAATATCTTCATACTGAGTTATTCGCAGTTTTCTTGTTAAAAGCTTGAACTGTCAAGATTGTTTCGTACAAATTTGATAATTTTCTGCTCTCTCAGACTATTAGTATTCACAGAGCTACTTAATGCTAAGGGCGGTGAAAAATTACTTACTTTCTTGGTGATTCGCCACTTATGATTTCCGAAGTCCGAACTATTTGTTAAAAAAGGCCGAAAATTCTACATGAAAACCGTAAAAGCCGCTTTACACTTTTTATATTTTTGATTGTAAGAAACTCATAAATTAGCTAGGCAGCACTGCTAAAGGCAGAAAAACTCATAGTGAATAACATTCAGTGCAAAAGTGTTCTTGAAATTTTTTTTGTATGCCTCCCCGAACCAAAATCCTGGCTACGCCTCTGGAGTAGCATAAGATACAGTTTGGCTTGCACTGCACATGCTATAATGATTTTCTAGATAATGTTGCTGTCCATTCTGTACATCATATTCGCGGTTCAATGAGCATACCTATGTATATACAGTCACACACAATCATGCTTTAACATCAAATATTGTCTTTTGACGCTTTATTTAGGGCAGGCTATGGAGACGACAGCGTCTCAAATTGCTGCATTAATTATCTAAAAATAGATGGTTACGATCAGTGTTTTTCTTGTACTCGGCAAAGATTTTTCCCTATGTACAAAGACTTTTCAGGACCGTCTTTGTACATGCACAAAGATTTTTGGGAAGACAAAAATTGCAAAAAAGGTCTAAAATTCGCAGAAATTTTCGGCGCTTCGCGTCGAAATGAGTAATTGTGTGTTCTATACATCTTTATAATGGCAGAAATTCCATTTCAAAAGGGAAAATGTCAAATTTTTCGGCGTTTCGCGCCGTTTTAAGACGATTCTTAGTGATTTTTGCCCTTAGAGACCCGGGCATTAGCTAAAATTCACTACCAAAAGTCGAACAACTCTGTTTTTACCATACCAAACTCGCTACTGTACCATATTATAGTACCCGAAAATTTTTATTTACAAAATGTAAAAAGATTTTTGGGAAGACAAAAACTAAAAAGGTGTATATCCCAAAAAAATTTTCGGCGTTTCGCGCCGAAATGAGTTTGTTTGTCCTATATATCTTTAAAATGGCAGAATTTGCATTTAGAAGGAAAAATGTCAAGGTTTTCGGCGCGTTTTGAAACAATTTTTAGTAATTTTTGGCGTCAGAAACGCAGAAATTAGCTAAAATACACTACCAAAGATCGAAAACCCTGTTTTACCACACTAAAATAGATAGTGTACTATATTATGGTCCACAAAAATTTGCATGTACAAAATATACAAAGACTTAGGGAGACCATCTTTGTACATGCACAAACGGACCTTGTACAAAAAAAGCACTGGGTACGATCAATGAATGTTTTTCACATATTATTCCTCATACACGCTCATATAATCATGCCATTTTTGATGTTTTGTCCGCGTTTATTTTTGTGATCCTACTATTATTCATACAAGCTCATATAATCGTGCCATTTTTGTTGTTTTGTCCGCGCTTCTTTTTGAGATATAGTATACGCCAGAGATTTAGCTAATGGGCAACATAATCGCTTAAAGCCGCAAAACTTGCGTAAGTTTCTGTTTTTAAAATACAATTTTAAAGCAATTGGATACCACACGTTAGATCTTCCGAGTCCAAAAACGAACTAGCAAATTGCTGGCGCAGCTCGGATAGTTATGATATTGATGATTTTATAGATACTGCGAACAGTGAAGATGTTATAGACACTTAGCTGCAAAATGATGGCAAGATTGCCGAGTAATTTTGAATGAAATTTTGTTGAATGTAGTCTATTTTACATGAGTAACTAGCTGGCATGCAGTTGAGATGCATGTTCACTATGGTCTAGGTCTTGGTCACAAAGATGTCCTATCTACCCGCACGTGCTAAATAGTATTTCTCCGGCCTCCGGCTCCGTCCGGAGCAACATGGTCCAATCAGGCTCCGGCCGGATCTCTGGCTCCGGCCATTTTGGCCGCTCCGGTCGATCACTACTGCAGACTTAAGTTTTCGAAAAGTTAGTCGAAATATCATTTATTGTCCTCATTGACTGTGTACATACAAACCACTAAATGCGATATAAGTAGGTACCTATCGAATATATTCAGATACCTGTCCTGTATCTTGATTCAGAATTGTAAAAATTGTGTGAGGTTTTGTCGAACGTGGTGGGGCAGAAGAATTCGTTCACGACCGCCTTACGCTACTGATTTCTGCTAGCGGTCCTGATCGGTGTTACCTCAGCAAACTGCTTTGAAGGGTCTCCGACACTTAATATGTTCAGCAAAATACTTTACGGTAAGTGAAGTGCTTTCTTCATCTATTCATAGTCATTCTAAATTCGTAAAAGTGCATACCATGATGATAAGGACTGTTACATTTAAGTGTTTGCTTAAAGATCATAAAATTTTCGTACAATGTTTCTAAAGTTATTTATTAATCTAATTTTTATTGAGACTCAGCAGAAGACACGATTTTAAGTTCAAATTCGGAATATTTATGTGGAAAACTTAGTAATAATCTAACTTACTATTTATATATAGTTTACTAAAGGCAAATTTATAAGTCAATTTTAATAATTTATAAATCATTCCTCCTTTTGTATCATTTCGTTTAAAGTTTCGAAGGCTTTTAATAATTATTTTCAAACTAAGAAGTATGAGCTGGTCTTCATCACGCTTAGTTCATATGTAATCAGTTGAATGATGAAAGTTTGACTTTTTAAATGAACACACAAAAATTAAAGTAACTCCGGCTGGTTGAACTTTTTGGGTTAACTGTGCATCCATCAAACTCTTACTTTGATGCGAGTAATTATAAAATATGCGGGGTTAATAAACTTGTCATGCCGAAAGAAAATTTATTATACAGGTTTTTATCGGAAGATTTTTTGTTTGTTCACGATAAAATGAAATATCTGTTTGTCCCTATGACCATTCAAACTTTTCCTTGCATGTAAACTGCGTTGAGTTTTCTCGCCAAAGCATCGTAAACATGCTGATTGGACATTTTTATGTGTCATTCTGATTTTCTCATAAATAAGTGCGATACTTGCTCAAATTTATTCCAGTTGGTGAGATCCTTACGTCGACAACTATATGTATACATAGTTATCATGCCTTACCATTTGTACAATTTTTGACTATTTTTAAATTTTATTGCTTTATTCTTTATTATACGTATTTAGTAGTTCTATTGTACGGTCTTTTTGCCTTTGTATATAGTGACGTGTGCATGGGCTAGTGCCTGGTCTACTCATTAAATCGACATTAATCGAATTATTTTCCGTTCACAAATTTTAAAAAACCGATTCTCTTGTAACTCGAGGAATTGTTCTTTCGTCCAAAAATTCTAGACTTTTGAGAATGAGAACGGCTCATGTACGTTTAAGAATCATGCTCTAGATTCCAAAGAGAAAAATGAAGAAATACGAGCAATTTACGTCAAAAAGCTTGTTGAAGTCGATTTATTTTACAAAACTGCCCGTAATAAGCCTCAGAATTTTAATTAATACAGCTTTGTGTCATTTCAATCTCTATACCAATCTTTGTTTGGGGTCAAAGGATATCGATAAAGCCAAAATGTTGAACATTGTATTAAAAAATATTAAATATACAATATTCTCTGCCTACCTAATCAGACTAAGTTATTTTGACTTATATGTAAATTTCTAGCTATAAATAACAGTCCTCTCCTCAATTGTTTGAATCCTTATCGCTCTAAATTGTTCGAGCTGAATGTTGAACGTGTAAAATTCAAGTGTAAACACGTAAGTCTGGCCGTTTTTTTAGATTTTTTCAACTTTAATTCGAGGTTTCATGTAGGTTCAGTATTTTTAGTACTTGATATTTTTGTAGATTAGTACCTAACTATTGTACATTTTTATTTAAATTTTTATTTAAAATTTTTATTTTATTGTACTAATATGTTTCGTCTAGTAGGTGCTGTACATTGTCGGCCAAAGATTAACGTGGTGCTACTTCGGTGCTCAAAAATTCTAAACAATCGTGATGCATTTGAGCGAAGTGCGTAGGCGGTCAATTGGCACAACAAATGCACGCTTAGTTCAGGATTTGAGGAGTAATTTGTTTGAAATTTGGCAGTTTTATTATGTACTCTCCATTCTATTTCTATATCACTTCATTATCATCGTTTGGAATTGTTCTTAAATGTACGGCGATTGATAGTTTGACACTTCGATGACTTGAAAATTTTTCTTTACCCGCGTTTATTTAAAATATCGGATAAGGTGGACCAGATAAAATTTTGGCCAATAAGTTCGTTTTTGGCGAATTTCAATTATTCCAATTTGTCGCAAATAGTCAAAAAACTGTCTTTCTTGTACACTGTAAAATTTCATGTTAAATTCTGATTTATGGAATGTAGGGCCGATACAAGAGCATGGGGGTGACGGGGGTAATACTCCCCTGAGCTCTGAGAAAGAGATAGCTATACAGTCAGGCCCGTATAGAGGATTTTATTTGGAGGGAATGCCGAAGATTTTTGAGGCCAGATATCTCGAAAACCGTTAGATTACAGCAAATCTATCATTTAATCTGATATCTTATCACTTAATCGACGAATTATTTCTTATCTATTGCCTTTGTATTAAATCATTGTGCTTTACAGAGAAAAGCAATACAGATAATGAATATTTCAACGCGCGCCGAAAAAATGGACATATTCTGCCTGTCAAGCTCAAATTTGAGCGGTTTTGAGTTGGCTATAAAAGATTAAAAATAATATAATCAATAAATACCGCCGAATTCTATGTTTCCCGTGTCATAACTCAAGTTTGAGCTGTTTTTTGGATAGAGCTAGAAGGCAAAAACTATAGCTGAGCAATGAATCCCGTGCACAGCGCTGTAAAAAATTGACATGCTCTCTATGTCTAACTCAGATTTGAGAGATTTGTAGCGAATTAGAAGAAAAAACAATAAATCTGGTGCGAAGTGCCGGAAAATTTTGAGTTTACTAGCTCAAAAGTACGCTAAAATCTGTTTTGGCGGTGTTTTAAGCGCACTTCGCCTATTTGCTATTTTTCTATTTTGGGGACCTTGAGAGGAAAAAATTTTTTTTCCATTCCGTGAGGGAGCGGCCCCCGCTTTCCCCTAAATACGGGCCTGTATACAGTAATTTTGGCTGAAAAAGCATTGCTATGCAGCCTTTTTTGGGCTCAGAAACTGGCTATGTAGCCTTTTTTAGACTCAGACACATACCGTGAGAGCTCAGAATTGCTATATACTTGTCTTTTTCTGAGTTGCATGAGTTTCGAAAGGATACATAGCTATTTTATAGACTCCCAAAAGGGCTAAATAGCTAATTTTAGTCCAAAAAAGGCTATATAGCTATGCTTTCTGAGCCCAAAAGGCTATGTAGTTAATTTTCTGAGCCTAAAAGGGTAAATAAACCGTAGGCCCCCTGAAAGTTTGACCTTGCGCATCTATGGTACTGGGAATCATGCAAAGGAGGTAGTGGACAGGATTCTGGGGGGTCCGTGAGATTTGATATATCTAAAGTGGGCAAAAATCTATGCTAGGAACAAAAAAGCATAATGTTTTTGACGTTTTTTTAATCGAGTTCAATTTGCAGGCATAAGAAATTGTGAAAACAGAAAAATGGCAAAAATGGATTTTTGGTTTTATGGCTAATATCTTGGTCAAACTGCCCTAAGCTCTTCGTACCTATGCACTGGCGGATTTAGACGGGGCGGGGCGGCCGCCCCTGTAGTCAAAAAATATTTGAGCGCGTGTATTTTTTTGATGATTTTAGCCATTTTTCTATGATTTTTTCAAATTTTTCATACTCATTAATGACATTTACCGACTTTCTAGGCGCTCTAACCTACTTTTACGTCAGGAGATTATTTTTAGTTCTTACAATGATTTGCATTAATTTTGCGATTTGTCATAAAACATTTGCCAAATTTTTCAAATTTTAAGCATTTTATCATTTAAGAAATTATTCTGCTTATCAAAAGATGGCAAAAACCGTTACATTAAGCGTACGCTTTTAGGGAAATTTGGGGCTGCGACACCCCCTTCCACCTGTCAGAAAATCCTGATTCTGCCACTGCACATATGTTTGCTGGAGATTCGCCGAGCTTTCCATTCACGTGCTCATTTTGGAGAATTTGGGGGTTTTTAATTCCAGAGAATGGTATAATTGAATCGGATCGAGTTGTGCAGGCCATGGAAAGTGTGGTTCGATCTAAATATTCGCAAGACGATCCTTATTTTGATTCGCCTCAGGCTATCGGATACGGCGCTACAATCAGTGCTCCACATATGGTAAATAAAAATGAAGTAGATAAATAAATAAATATATAAATTTGCTGCGCACACTGATATAGTACTTTAAATATTGATAGATTGGGGTCAAACGTGCTATTGGGGGGTTAGACCACCAGAATGGCTATCGAGCGCAAAATGACTGCAACCCTCAGGATGATCGGTTTTCAAAAAAAACAAGTCGTTGCGAGTTTGCTGTTTTAACCGTTTTCAGCTAACTTTTCGCACGAAAGTGTCAAACTTTTTGCACTTCGCGCCACGTTGTACCACTATTTTTTCATTATATTTTCTTCAATTTACTCAATTTTTAATTTTTGAATGTTTCAAAATGTTTTTAGGCTCTAGAAAGAACAAGCATCGTCAGAAACGTAAAAAACAGCGGTTTTGACGTACATATACCCATCATTTCTAGCCCAATAACTATGACAGTATATAGAAATCTTTCGAGGAAACCCTTAGAACCATAGATGCACAAGGTCAGGGTCGGCTGGGGGTAAAATGTCAGAAATCCAAAACAGAAAATTTAAAGCTCGCGATTTTCTTTGCTGTGTAAACGACTAAAATGGCCAGACTAGCCTTTACAACATTTTTCGTGGTAATATCGCATTTTTAAAGCACTTTTAGTCGATTTTTACTGCATTATATCTGTTTTAACACTAAAAAATACAAAAATTGATCAATTTTTGGTGCTTTTTGAGTACAAAGTACATAAAAGCACTAATCCGGAAACATTTTGACACTCTTACTGCTTTTGACCTCAAAAATGATACAAAAAACGTTCCGCCAGCTCAAAATGGCCGGACAGTACCCGTCTGAATGATCCTACAGCGGGTGTTATACCCCTCACCTCCTACTTGTATGTATTCCTAGAACTCTTGTGCTGTGTATGCTTGCTGAAACTAGATATAGGTCCGGATTCGAACTGTTCTGTCTGATTAGTTGAACCGTAACAGAGAATGAAAATGAAACCATAGAAAACCGAATACCTTCAAGTAGACATCATCTGGGGATGAGGGGAGGATTTACCTCATACCAGGAATTTCAACCCCCGCAAAAATTTTTTGACCTTCCCTTTCCAAAATTGGCGATTTTTCGAAAGTCCCTAAAAAAATCTAAAAATTTGTAGAAAACGAACTTTTTTAAGCATTTTCAGCCATCTATTTGCTCAAAAGTGCTAAAAGTTTTGGCGCTTGGCGCCATTATACTTATGTTTTTACTATGTTTTGTCCCCCCCTTTCTCGAAATTCCTATGCTGTGCATGTCTGCCACAAGGATTTGTCCAAAATTTTTGGATCATTGAATTTCGACCTTGGGGAGAAAGCGAAACGGCTGTCTTCGGGTGGAGTGGGATACATTCTCTCTATGTCCCTCTTATGTGTATGGTGAATAAGGTTGGGAACATATGTGATCTTAGGTGATTCGGGGGTTTTTCACACCCCCTTCCTCCGCAACTCACATAAAGTTCGCGATTTTTCAAATATTTCGCAGATAAGGTGCCATTTTAAGCGTTATTAGCTATCTTGCTTCCTCAAAAGTGTCAAATTTTCAGCGTTTCGCGCCCTATGTATATATACTCATTATTGGACTATGTCTATATTTCGATCAATTTACTCGATTTTTTATGTAATTTAGAAATTTTTCTGCGTTTCCACGTTCTTAAAGGTAGAGCTTCGTTAGGAATGCCCAAAAGCGATGTTTTCGACGCGTATCTAACATTTTAAGCCCAAAAAGGCACTTAAGAAATATTCTTTGCTTTCACCCCCCTGAGTTCCCATGTTGTGCATGTCTGATGCAGAGGCGTAGCCAGGATTTTGGTTCGGGGGGGGGCATAAACAAAAAATTTTTAAGACTACTTTTGCATTGAATGCCAGTGATGTATGTACAGAAAAACTGAGTTTTTCGATTTTTGGTAGTGTAGTCTAGCTAATTTATGGGTTTTTAACGATCAGAAGTACAAAAAATGTAAAGTGGCACGAAGTGCCGAAAATTTTGGAATTTACCGTTTTCATAGAGAATTAATGGCCTTTCTATTGACAAACAGTTCGGAAATAATAAGTGGCGCAAAGTGCAGAGAAATTTGGTCATTTTTTACCGCCCTTAACATTTTGTAGCTCTGTGAATACTAATAGTCTGACAGAGCGAAAAAGTGTCAAATTTGTACAAAACAATTTCGAGAGTTCGAGCTTCTAGCAAGAAAACTGCGAATTACTAAGTTTGTCTGAAGATATTTTGAGTGATTCTGGCTTTTAAATTCAATGCTGGAGTTTCAAAAAATGATGAACAGTAATTGGAGGCGCTATGCGCCGAAATTTTTTTGAAGATTTTGCACTTTAAACTCAATTTATACCGCTTAAATCATACAAAACAGACAAATTAACCGGCGCGAAACGCCAGAAATTTTTAGAAATTTTTAACCCTTTTACCTAGCTTCTTCTCCCTTAAATCTTGTTGCACAAGCACAACGAGATTTTACGGCTGCGGGGGTCTGAGGTGGCGCGCTCAAGCGTTCCCAGCGGGGTTCGGGGCAGAGTCCCGGAACATTTTGTAAAAAAGCCATGTTAAATAGTAACGTTAAAATTTTCGCAAAATCGGCCAAATATCGGTTCTGAATCAAGCCTGAAAATACATAAAATTGATGAACTCCTACATTGCACAAAACTTCTGAGCGGAAATACGTTTTTCAATCTCTGCTAATTACATAGCGCAGCAACGGGGGTCGCTGCCAAATGATATAGAAAAATAAATCAATGAAAATTTTGTTCTTACCGTTTTCAGGCCCATTTGTGGCCTTCTTATTAACAAAATGCAGTTCAGTGAACAAGAAATGTGTAAAAGCATAAGAAAATTTGGCCATTCCTTTCCTTTTCAAAATAGGATTGTGTGTCCTTGTAAAGAAAGACAAACAAAGCAAAGTTTAGACAAACTGGTACACAAAAGACAAACAAAGCAGAGAATAGACAAACTAGTACACAATCATTTTCGCACTTTTACTATTATGTATGCTCAACAAGCATGCGCAGTTCCATTCAACGAACAAATAGTGCAGTAAATTACTAAAAAGATGTGAAATTCTGGATTATTTTCGCTGATTCAAGCTTTTAAATTCATTGGATCTATATAACAATAAATAATAATGACTCGGCGCGAAGCGCGAAAAATTTGACGTTTTTGCCTGTCTGAAGTCAGTTTTCTACACACACATTATTGCAACATAAAAATCAACAATATTTCTGAAAAATTTCGGGGGGGGGGCATGTGCCCCCATGCTCCCTCTGGCTACGCCTATGGTCTGATGAAAACGTTCAAGTTTTAAGCCAGGGCGATCCGTGCCAGGCACGTAGCTGGCTGTCCTATTTTGGAAGGACCAACACCAATTTTTGTGGGATTAATACCAAAAAGGCCAAAAATAGCACGAAATAACGTTTAAAAAGTCATTTTTCGATTTTTCTGAATTTTGGGGCTCCGAACTCCTCATCCACTCCCCAGAGATACGTGCCTGATCTGCGTATTTCTACTCGTACATATATACGTATTCTTGCTTGGTGCATTTTATCCCTTTTGATTGTCCTACATGTTTTACACTATGCAGCTTTTCTTAATTAGCATGGCCATACATTGGAGCTGCTTAAAGATCATCTAACCGAAGGCAACAAAGTTTTAGACGTTGGATGCGGATCCGGATATTTAACTGCATGCATGGCGATCATGGTAACTTTGGTTCGTTGTCCATATTGCGGAGTAGGGTTGTGCCGGGTCCACTTTTTTCGAAAATGCGGGTCCGGGTCCGGGTCCAACATTTTAGGAAAGTCGGGTATGGCTCCGGGTCCGGGTCCAAAATTTTTATCAATCTCGGGTCCAGGTCCAAAAAGTCGGACCCGGCGGGTCCGGGTCCGGGTCCGTTAACATAACATTGTGTTGTACATACCAAACCACCATATCCTATCAATTTTTCCCACATGTCCGTATGATTGCACATTTATTTGTTAGTTTCTTTGTTCCAGGATAGGTTCAGTTCAGGAATGGTGCAACAAAGGAATAAGCAAACAAACAGCAGTGCACTAAGTGGCGACTGTGTGTCTGATGCCTGTTGGTGTGTGCAGCACAAGCCCAAAAGAACGTCTCCATAAACGCTTGTAATATGCTAACGCACAGTGGCAAATCTAGGATTTGTCTACGGGAGGGCGGTATCCCAACCAGGCACGTATCTCTGGGGGGAATGAGAGGGCCGGACTCCTCACTCAAAATTCAGAAAAGTCGGAAAAATAGGACTTTTAAAACATTATTCTGTGCTATTTTTGGCCCTTTTGGGCTTAGTCCCCCAAAATTGGTGTTGCCCCCCTCCCCCAAAATAGGACGACCAGCTACGTGCCTGATTCCAACTTTTCCAAAAATAGTCAAAGATAGGTCCAAAAATTTGCTCTTAATGCGTGAAATAGCGTTTTTTCGGTATTTTACATCGTATACTTTTACATAAAATCACTTTTGGCGCAATATTTTTTCTAAAAATTTTGAAATTTTTGACAATTCTGTGCGAAAAAATAATTAAATTTCTTAGACTTTAACAAAAATCTGGCGCGAAGCGCCGGAAAATTTGTGAAATTGAGGTGGATAGACGTCTAGAAGCATGATTTACTGCTTGATTTCCTGTATTTATAGCATTTGATGCGAAACATCGAATTTTTAATTGAAAATAGAAGAAAACAATGCAAAAATAGCTGTTTATGCAGTTAAAATTGATTTGAAACCTACATGAACAGAAAATGACGTCCAGGCAGTGTTTTTTGTACAAGGTCCGTTTGTACATGTACGAAGATGGTCCCTAAAAGTCTTTGTACATTTTGTACACACACATTTTTGGGTGCTATGATACAGTACGGTAGCGGCTTTAGTGTGGTAGAGTTGTTCGACCTTTAGTAGCGTATTATAGCTAATTCCAGAGATAACGAGGGCGAAAATCATTAAGAATCGTCTTAAAATGGCGCAAAGCGCCGAAAAATTTGACATTTTTCCTTTCGAAATGCGATTTCTACTATTATAAAGATATATAGGACACACAATTACTCATTTCGGCGCGAAGCGCAGAAATTTCTGCGAAGTTTAGACCTTTTTTGCGGGTTTTGACCTCCCAAAAATCTTTGTACATGTACAAAGACGGTCCCGAAAAGTCTTTGTAATCGGGAAAAATTTTTGCCGAATACAAAAAAACCGTGCTTCCAGATCGCCAAGAAAGTAAAAAGTAAATAAATGTCATTAATAGGTATCATCCGGCGCGTAGCGTCGGATAAATTTAAGAAATTATGGTCACTGACAGCGCCAAAAATCATTGAAAATGCATATCCATTCTTTATCTCGCCAAGTATTTTTGGCCGATTGGGGGCGGTCGCCCCCGCCCCTGCTAACGCGTATTGTTACTAAAAGTGCATCTATAAATAACTTAAACCATGCTTTATATTGCTATTGTGTCACGCCCAAGAGACATGGCTTCAGCTTTAATATAGCGCCAATATTTGTCACATTATTACTATTTGTCACCTTGAATTTTAATGTTTGATGAGGCCATCAGTTTGTTGCTGAGTTGATTAAAATGTTGAAAATGATCCATTTCCCTGTTTTTAAGCCTACGTCATTTTTCGTTGTTTTTCAATATGTCTGCAATGCAATATGCGTGCATTATATATTTGGACCCGGACCCGGCACCATATTGAAGGCGGGTCCGGGTCCAAAATTTTAGCCGGGCACCCGGCTATTCGGGTCCAGGTCCGGGTACCCGGCACAACCTATTGCGGAGCTGGAATAAAGATATATTTATTTTAATTCGAGTTTTAAATTCCAAACGTTATATTTTTGACTTCAGATGTATTCATTGCGTAAAAGTTGGTACTTATGTATATTTTTAGTATTGCTAAAACCGGGCATTAATGGCTGGCTTTAAGGGCACGAAACTGTAGCAACCTAGTTCCTCTCTGATTACCTCGTCTGTTTATATGATTTTTTACGTTCCGTTTTTCATTTTTCTTTTTTTGCAAGTTTTCTGTTTATAATCCTGCCTACTTTTTCTGTTTCATTTATATTCTTGCGCCTCGTAAAACATGTAATCTCTCATAATATAATTTTTAAGTATACTTGTGCTATTTCACGCGTCCTTTTTGTTTCTTTCTTACTAATAGCATGCTGCACTTTTATATCTGTCTTTCTTTCTTTTCTTTCTTTAATGATTTTTTCGCTTTTCTTTTCATTTAGTATTTGCTTTTTTATTTATCCATTTATTAATTTATTTTTTCATCATTTTCTTCTTTCTTGCTTCTTTCTCGTATTGATAACTTCTTACTATATATAAGTTCCAGCTTTACACTGCATAACGTAATCGTAAGACCAATGTACGGTTTTTAATTAGGTGAGGATTCGAACTTTGACCCACATCAGGAAAATTACTTTCAATTGTCGACAAACAATAATTTATGTAAAAAAATCATCTAAAAATGGCCAAAAACGCAATTTTTCGCTAAAAATGGGGGAGGGTGTCAGAAATTTTCAGACTTGGGTATGGGAGACGGCCTACTTTAGGTGCTGGACCCCCACCTCACCCCCTTACCCGTTATTAAATCTTTCCTATAGACTCCTTTCAAGTCAAATCATTGAATAAAGCTCTCTGTAATGGCATTCAGGTAGGCCGAACAGGAAAAGTGTTCGGCATAGATCACATGCAAGAATTGATCGATATCTGTACCCTTAACATAGAAACTGGAAACCCGGATTTGTTGGACGACGGCCGAGTGACATTAATCAGTAAGTTGCTTCAATTTTTTGTCGTTTTCGTTTATTTTTTTCTATTTACGTACTATTTTAGGTGAAAACTTGTTTTTATTTGTTTTGTGTATTTTGCTACAAGTCTACATTGAGTTTGTGGCAATCTATGGCTTAGCACCTTTGAGTACTTTACTAGTGCTTAATTATTATTAGCAATAGACACTTGAATAGTTGGTTATACTATTCAAGGAAGACACTGAACAGGTTTACCATACAAGGATTGTGCTGAATGAATGTGCCGCTAGGTTCCTTAGGCTAAATAATTTAATACCGTAAACGCTGGACTGCGCGACTGACTCGCTGCACTTTGACACGGGTATTTATAGCCGGCCAATGCGCAGCTTCAGTTACAATTAATTTGAAAAACGCATCGAAAAAGGGTTAAAGAAGGAGCCGATTTGAATGGAAAACCGCTACAATGACTAAAATGAATAAACGCGTAGGAGTCGGGTTATATCCATACCTGGGCATGGGGGTTTGGCGTATGCAACCCCCCAGAAACCAAAACACCCCGGAATTCAATTTTTTAAATTTTTTTGAAGTTTTTTTCGCAATTTTTTGATGTCAATAGATGGTGCGCGATGAGAAACGTTGAAAAATGGTGTTTTTTCTCCATACCACCATTTTTAAGGCCATTTTTTGACCTTTGAAAAAATCTTGCACACCCCTCAGAACTTCGGTGCCGCCCACATGTTTATATCACTCCCCCTCAACGAAAAATAAAAACCAGAATCATTCAAATCAGTCATTGCTGGAGTCACTTCTATCATCAGCAATTTCTCCGATGACTACACCAGGCGTCTTTGGCTAATTTTAGTCGGAATGCACCGGTACGCTTCTTCCTATTCCTGATTTGCCGACCTTTTGGTTTGACGCGAACCTAGATCAGCTCTGAAATATGTGAACAATTTATTTCACCATTTTATTACGAAAAGTCAAATGTTAAATTTGATCGTTTTATTTATCCAGCTGCTTTACTAAAGCAGGAAGTGCTTTATTCTATTTTGCTGCTTTTACTTTGTTGTAACTTGTCCCAGAACGGGATAGAAACACTAGTAAATAATCATTAATATTACATGATTACTTATGTGTCTGATCGATGAATTATTTTTTTATATTTTCCTTACATTCGAAATATTTCTGCGCTTGTTCATTTGTACTAGGTATTTTGAATATTTTGATTTAAATTGACCTATATCTCTCTGCATGCGCTTTTTCGCGACTTTTCAGTCATACTTCTACATTTTTATCTTCATCTACTACTTCTGGTCGGACAATGTAATCAGGCACGTATCTCTGGGGAGGGGGAATGGGGGGGGTTGGGACCCCCAAAATTCAGAAAAATTGGGAAAATGGGACTTTTTAAACGTTATTTTGTGCTATTTTTAACTTTTTTAAGCTTAGTCCCCCAAAATTGGTGTTGGTCCCCCCAAAATAGGACGGCCAGCTACGTGCCTGAATGTAATGAACCGTGATCTCAGCAGTGTCTATTTCTCGTTAACCTTATCAGTACGATAAGGCTACTACAATTATTAATTGTTTACTTAGTGCGCATGCTTCGAAATTAGCATGGATACATTTTGTAACTAATACAATATTTTATTGACGATCACGCGCGTCTTGCTTGACTGATTTTCATTTATTATGAGCGCTGAATTGAGTTATAATGATGGGCAGGCAGTTCCTGGCGCGCTATACGCTGGAAAATTCTCCCCACGTAATTTGATATAGTGCTTGTCAAAATTCATCGTTGCCTTAATTTTTTCGTTGCATAGGAAATCATTCTCTGGTATAAAATCATTACGATACTAGCACAAATTGGAAACACAGTATCGCCTATATTAAAATAAAAATCGATGATGCTAAATATTTTCATTTTTATGCCATTGGTTAATTCTGCTCCTACTTTGCTTGTATTTGGTTCATAGTTTAGTTCGAATGCGTCTCTTAAGAATTTTATACTCACAAAAGTGTGTTGTGAGCATACGTGGACAGCACCGAAATTCTGGGGGTGCAAGATTTTTCAAAGGTCAAAAATGGCCTTAAAATTGGTGGTACGGCGAAAAAACACCATTTTTCAACATTTTTCATCGAGCACTATCCATTGGCATCAAAAAATTGCGAAAAAAACAGAAAAAAATTTGAGGAATTGAATTCTGAGGGGTATTTTGATTTCTTGGGGGGAGGGAGGTACATACCCCTAAAACTCCCCTCCCACGCTCAAATGTGGTTGTGAGCCCATATCACATAAAGCTGTGACAGATTTGCTACATACTTTGCCTTTTAACTTTATTTCGTGCAGTTTCACTGGTGAACTGTTTTTCTTCATCAAGTCTTTGACATCGTACGTTTAACTTATCATTTTTGTACGAGATGTCAGATGTAAAATGAATTTGGAAAAAATTGAAAATTAATTTTCAGCAGGACTAGAAACGGATTACACAGGATTGCATTTTTTATTCTCATTTTAGTTCCTTTTTTATTTTGTTTTTATATTTTGTATCTTTTCCGCATTTTTTTATCATCGTAAACGCTTCATAGCCGGCGATGGCAGACAAGGCTATCCTTCCGAGGCTCCTTACGACGCAATAAACGTCGGAGCAGCTGTTCCTGCAGTACCCAAAGCTGTAAATTAATTTTTTAAATATTTTTAGCATTACTGTAATATATAATAATAATATTTAATAATATATAATGATATAATATATAATAATATAATATATAATAATAATAATAATACTCCTTTTTCCTTTTGTACTGAGGACTTTAATATTCGCAATTTGATCGATATCAGTAGCAATTTGTTCAATATCTAATAAAATTGCAACCTGTTTTTATATATTTTTTTAAGCAAGGTAATTTATTAAATGTGTATTGCACGTGACTTTATATGCTCTTACGATTTTTGAAGGGAAAATCGTTCATCTTTTCAAATTCTGAATCAATTATTACGAAAATTAAAATTACAGCACTCAACTCTGTGAGTCCTTTTACTACATTTCTAATCTATAGTCTGTTGCACATAACTTAGTGCATAAATTTTAAAAATTATTTCTGACAATAAGCTGACAGATTGCAATTATAGCATTGATCCGATATACAATTATCGAAACCTCTCGGCTTACTGTCGATAAAAATTATTCAAATTTATGCACGAAGGTGTGTGAAACAGACTATAACTATTATAATAATTTTTGCAAAACAGCAGATTGTACAAGATAATATGTGTCCCTCATTCCAAATATTGTTTCGCATTTTTTATCTTTCTTTTTTTAGTTTCTCTTTAGTTTCTGTTCCGCTCTCCTTTGCCTTTATTATTCAAATATTTTAATATGTATGTCAAATAAACTTCTCATCAAGTTCTCATTTTCAATCCTTCTAGCTCTAATTTTCTAAATTAAATATTTTATGCGTTTCAATTTTTGGAGAAACCGAGATTTTTTAAATTTTAAATTAAGTCGATCAATTCCTTTTGTTGTTGTAAGAGGCGGGCTACCCATTAGCCCAACATTTAACGAGCTGAAGAATGAATATTTAATTTGTAATGATTTTAGGCTATTATTTATCGTAATTTCTTAAAATTTTTAATGGCATTCGTTCACTTCAATCGCGGCCTGGAAGCCAAATTTTTGCACCTGGAACAGGTTTATGTAGCAACAATGACTCCAATTTCTCGAGCATTAAAACAACTATTTTAGCATAGTTTTCTTGCATTTTAAAGCACAAATTTTGAAAATTTTTAAGCACAAATAAATTGAATCGAGCAGTATTTCAAGCTTCTTAACGTCTATTTGTCTAAATTTCACAAATTTATCAGATTTTTCCAATTCCCGCCATTTCACTTCGTCGAATGAATCTGATTATTTTTTTCGCGCAAAATTGTCAAAAATTTCAAAAATTTTCGAAAAAATTTTAGAGTAAAAGTAGACGACGTAGAACGGCGAAAGAAGCCATTTAGCTCGTGAAGGGCGAATTATCCTATCTTTTTTTGACTTTTATGGGAAGGTAAATCACTAGTTGTTGTTTTTTGTTGTTGCTGTTATTGTTATTATTATTATTATTATTATTATTATTATTATTATTATTATTATCATTATTGTTGTTGTTGTTTTTATTGTTTTTTTAATTGTAATTTGTTGCAATTACTTAAGCTTATCGACCAGCTTAAACCGGGAGGTCGGTTGGTTTTGCCTGTCGGACCGGCGGGAGGTGACCAGGTATTCAAACAAATTGATAAATTGGCCGACGGTACAATCGAAGAATTAGATGTAATGTCAGAGATTAGATACGTACCGTTGACCAGCCAAGATCAACAATTGTTCGATGAATCAAATTTTATTAGTGGAAGGTAAATTTGATAAATAGTAAATATGAATAATTTATAAAATGCAAATAGTAAGTAGTAAAGCTAGTAGAAGATAGAAAAGAGTAAAGATGAGTAAGGTTGAAGTAAGGATGAATAATAATAATAATAATAATAATAATAATAATAATAATAATAATAATAATAATAATAATAATAATAATAATAATAATAATAATAATAATAATAATAATAATAATAATAATAATAATAATAATAATAAAATATTATATAATCACGAATTTGCGAGTCGCTGTTGCTCCATAAGTTCTGCTGTCCGCTTTCATTGATTTCTCTTAAATTTACTCTAAAGTACATAATTAATAATTATGCGTATAAACTTTGTCATATGTACCTAAAAGTTCTTTTAATAAGTATAAAGAAACATAGTGTTTCATAAATAAGTCACTTAAATGATTTGTTTGACAAGTATTCACAAATTTTGATTTTTTTATGTACTGGCCTTCGATTTTAGATAAAAATTTCAATAAAAAAGTCCAGTGTCGAAGGTGTTATTATCAGGGATATAGCCGTGATGGTTATAATCATACGTGGGCAGCAAGAAAATTCTGGGGGGGGGTGCAAGATTTTTTTGAAGGTCAAAAAATGGTCTTAAAAATGGTGGTATGGCGATAAAAACACCATTTTTCGACGTTTCTCATCAAGCACTATCCATTGGCATCGAAAAATTGCGAAAAAAACGAAAAAAATTTCCAAAAATTGAATTTGGGGGGGGGGTATTTTGGTTTTCTGGGGGTGCATACCCCCGAACCCCCACGCCCAGGTGTGGTTATAATACTATTCTGAACCTATGGATTTAAAGCATTAATTGCATTCGACGTATGTACAATAAACGCCGAGTCAACTTATGACGTCATTTTATTTCTGAATTTTCACTGTTTTACATAGTTTCCTGTATAAATAAAATATGGTAAAATTCTATGTATTAATAAAATCTTATTTAACTAATATTCCGATTTTCGCACGTTTACTAAATCAACGGCATTTTTAGCGGTCGGATCAATTAGCCGAAAAAACAATGACATTTAGCCGGCGAGGGTGATTCTATTTCGTATATATGGCTTGTGGGCCAAAAAAAGGCGGCACTCCTAATGTTATGTTGTTACAGGTTATAACTTTGTCTAATATGAACATAGAAAGTTGAGACCAGATGCATTTGTTAGATGAGAATGTTTTAACGCGTAAAAAATTTGGCCGGCCCCCTTGCTGGGTTCTGTCGTCAATTTGCTCTTTTTTTGACGATAGTTTACACTTTCTGCTCTTCATAGGAAGAGTGCATACTATGGTACTGTGGTATTAACATTAGTTATTGAAGGTATTATCATAAAAGTTACCTTACATACTCAGTAACGCTATACAATGCAGAAACTATGGGGTTTAAACAATAAATAAATCGTGGGTGTAAAGAAGCCGCCGCAAAACTGGGAAAAAACGACAGCTGGCCAAATTTTTTTACACATTTGTATAACGGGATTTTTATCTACGTCTAATGAAAAATGTTTCAAAATCATATGTTCATTTTAGCCCTAGTTATTGAATGCAGTCGGCGTGTATTGTTTTTTGGTCCATCCTGTATGTCCGGAAACGGATATTCCATCTGCTCTTTGAGTTCTTCAAATTAACTGAGCGCTATCTTTCTTGCTCTTCTTTTCATTTTATTTTCCGTGTAAATTTAGCAGAAAGTTTTGCTATGCATATATTTAACGCATACGTCTGTTGACAAGCGTGTTTCGTCCGATGCATATTTTTTTATTCCTTGCGTTAATATAACGTATTGTATTTATCTACGTGCTGCGAATAAAATCTTTATATCGTGCTTATTCAACGCGTACTGACGAATTATAATTACTCTAGCTTATTTTATGCGGTGATATGTTTCTACTTTCTGCACGCATAAAATACATAATAAAATGCAAATATGCTATTGCGTATGTACACTTGGAGGCGATGTGGAATCCCCGTAGTGCATATGTTGAGAGTATAAGCACACCTGTGCGTGGGGGTTTGGGGGTATGCACCCCCCGAGAAAAACCGAAAAACCCCCCAGAAATCGAAATACCCCCCAGAATTCAAATTTTTTTATTTTTGTTGTTGTTTTTTTCGCAATTTTTGATGCCAATGGATAGTGCTCGATGAGAAACGTTGAAAAATAGTGTTTTTTCGCCATATTACCATTTTAAAGGCTTTTTCTTGACCTTTGAAAAATCGTGCACCCCCCAGAATTTTGTTGCTGCCCACGTATGAGTATAACCCTTTCCCCGCTTTTCGTACAAAAACTTGCCTTCGCAATTCTTTACACATTTTTAGCAATTTTTGATAGAAAAACCTAACATCTTAGGTAATTGAGCTCGTAAAGATAAAACAAGCTAGGAATGAACAAATAAATCGACATTTCCATAAGTGTATTTCACGAAAGGTGCATGGTTTGTGCTTACTTAATCAAAAACCGACTAAAAAACATTTTCAAACTGTTGCAGTTGTAGGGTCGCTGGCAAACGTTGGCATGGGGGTATGCACCCCCAGAAGTTTAAATACCCCAGAAAACAAAATACCCTTCCCAGAATTCAATTTTTTAAAATCTTTTTCGCAATTCTTTGATGCCAATGGATAGTGCTCATAGAGAAACGTCGAAAAGTGGCATTTTTTCGCCATACCACTATGTTTAAGACCATTCTTGACCTTTGAAAAATCTTGCACACCCATCTCCTCAGAATTTTGGTGCTGCCCACCTATGGTTGCTGGCTGTGCAAATAAGCTACATAAGTGTGTCTTCCTTTGAACATTCTTTTGTAGCCAATTTTAGATGTTCTAAAAAATGAAAAAATGCTTTCCTTGCTGAAGGTTTGATGAAACTTATGTGTATGTATAAGTTAAAGAAGCTCTACTTAAAACATTTTTATTTCTTCGTATCTCGGGTAAAATTTTATTACATACCGCGAATACATTTAATTCCTACGCCATTTAGAAACATGAAGTCCATTCAAAACGCGTTTCAGGATTTTGTATTATACTGTTTACGTAGTTACCTTCCTACTTGTTCTATTAGTGTGTCTGCTTATTTTAATGGAGGAAAGTTTAGAATTGTTGAGTCTTAAGATGGCGAAACATTTGCGCTATCAGACATTAACAGGCGTAGCATAGATGCACAGCATCACACCTGGACGTAAGGGTATGCACCCCCAGAAACCAAAATATCCCCCAGAGTTCAATTTTTGAAAATTTTTGTTGTTTTTTTCGCAATTTTTTGATGCCAATGGATAGTGCTCGATGAGAAACGTTGAAAAATTGTGTTTTTCGCTCATACCACCATTTTTAAGGCCATTTTTGACCTTCGAAAAATCTTGCACTCCCCCTAGAGCTTTGTGGTATTATCGTAGCACTTGCACTGTTCCTAAATTATGTGAACTGTGTTAAGCACGCAATCGTAGCACGTGCACTATTGACCAAAAAATAGTCACTGAACATTTACATTATTCAACTGACCCAATTAATCTGCTATTGTTGACTATTTATCATTTTTTTATTGTTATTATTAACGGGAACAGAAGCACCGCCTTATGAAAATAGCAGATTCATTCATAGGCGTAGCCAGGGGGACATTGGGGCACATGCCCCCCGAAATTTTTCGTAAATATTGTTGATTTTTCTGTTGCAATAATGTGTGTCCAGAAAACTGAGTTCAAAAAGACAAAAACGTCAAAATTTTCCGGTGCTTCGCGCCGAGTCATTATTATTGTTATATAGATCTATTGAATTAAAAGCTTGAATCAGCTAAAATAATCCAGCACTTCACATCACTTTAGTAATTTAATGCACTATTTGTTCGCTGATTGAAACTTCGCATGCTTGTTGCGCATAATAATAGTAAAAGTACGAAAATGATTAAGTACCAGTTTGTCTATTCTGTGCTTTGTTTGTCGTTTGTGTACCAGTTTGTCTATTCTTTGATTTGTTTGTCTTTTTTTATCAAAGACACATAATCCTCTTTTGAATGAAAGGAATGGCCAAATTTTCTTATGTTTTTGCGCATTTCCTGTTTTCTGAACTGCGTCTTGTTGATTAGAAGGCCACGAATGGGCCTGAAAACGGTAAGAACAAAATTTTCATTGATACATTTTTCTATATCTTATTGGCAGCGACCTGTTGCTGCGCTATGTAATTAGCAGAGGTCAGAAAACACATTTCAGCTCAGAAGTTTTGTGCAATGTAGAAGTTCATCAATTTCAAGTGTTTTTGGGCTTGCTTGATTCAGAACCGAGATTTGGCCGATTTTGCGAAAATTTTAATGTTACTATTTAACATTAAAATGCTTTTTTTACAAAATTTTCCGGTACTCTGCCCCGGACCTAACTGGGAACGCTCGAGCGCGCCATCCCAGACCCCAGCAACCGTAAAATCTCGTTGTACACGTGCAACGAGATTTCAGGGAAAGTTGAGAATTTCTAAAAATTTCCGCCTTTTCGCGCCGGCATTAATTTGTCTTTTTTGTATGATTTAAGCGGTGTAAATTGAGTTGAAAGTGCAAAAAGGTGTTAGAAGCTTGAACTGTCAAAACTGTTTTGTGCAAATTTGATAATTTTTCTGCTCTGTCAGACTATTAGTATTCACAGAGCTACAAAATGTTAAGGGCGGTAAAAAATGACTAAATTTCTCGGCACTTTGCGCCACTTATAATTTCCGAAATGTTTGTCAATGGAAAGGCCTAAATTCTGCATGGAAACGGAAGAAATTCCAAAAATTTTCGGCACTTCGAGCCGCTTTACACTTTTTGTATTTTTGATCGTCAGAAACCCATAAATTAGCTAGGATACATCAGTGTTTTTTGTATTCAACGAAGATTTTTCCCGATGTACAAAGACTTTTCGTGACCGTCTTTGTACAGGTACAAAGATTTTTGGGAAGACAAAAATTGCAAAAGAAAGGTCTAAAATTCGTAAAAATTTTCGGATGAGTAATTGTGTATTCTATATATCTTTATACTGGCAGAAATTGCATTTCAAAAGGAGAAATGTCAAATATTTCGGCGCTTCGCGCCGTTTTAAGACGATTATTAGTGATTTTTGCTTTTAGAGACCCAGAAATTAGCTAAAATATACTACCAAAAGTCGAACAGCTGTTTTTACCACCCTAAAATCGCTACCGTACCATATTATAGTACTCAAAAATTTGTGTCTACAAAATGTACTAAGACTATTGGGTACCGTCTTCGTATATGTACAAACGGACTTTGTCAAAAAAAACACTGGGCTACACTACTAAAGGTCGAAAAACTCAGTTTTACTATATATAACATTACTGGCATTCAATGCAAAAGTAGTCTTAAAAAATTGTTGTTTATGCCCCCGAACCAAAATCCTGGCTACGCCTCTGGATTCATTCCAAAATTTATATCGGAAAAAATCGGTAGTTTTCATGGCGAATTGTCGTGATCCAAACCTATTTCGAATTTTGTTCTCTAACTAATTTTTGCCGCTTTATTACCATTTTCAGTGACTATTAATAATGGACCGGCTTAAACAAGGTATGCTATGTATATCTATATATCGTGTGAACAGTGCACGTGCTACGACTGCGTGCCTAACGCAGTTCACAAAATTGAGGAACAGTGCACGTGTTACGATAATAACGAGCTTTTGTGCCGCCCACCTATGCACAGCACTGCCAATCTGGGGGTCAGTCAGGGATTATTCAAGCGAAAAGGGCCTTTAACACAGATATAAATGCTAAAATAGCGTAAAAACTGCAATGTTACGAGTAAAACGATCGTTTTTCGGGTACCTTCGCTGAAAATTTCATTTTCGTCATTTTTTGGCCTTGAGTTTGCATCATTTTTCCCTGAAAAATTGTCATTTTTCTATTCGAGTATCTATGTTCGTTTGCACATAAGACCACACATACATGGGCATGGAAGTTCTAAAGTCCTTAGAGTGTGCAGGCCCCAATAATTGGATTTTTACCTTTTTGACTAGTCTGATGGTGTGAGGTTTGGATAAAGATTAAAATAATGTGCCAAAAGTATGAGTAAGCAAATTAACAGTAATTTCTAGGAATTTTATGGTTTTCCTGGGGTTAAAAAATTTGTTGCTGGGTTGAACTCTTTCCAGTGCCTTTAGTAGCGGATCTAGGATTTTCCTAAGAGGAAGGCGGTACCCCTACTTTTCCAAAAACAGTCAAAAATAGGTTAAGAAATTTGCCCTTAACGTGCGGAATAGCGTTTTTTCGGCGTTTTTCATTGGCTACTTTTATTTAAAATCATTTTTGACGTAATATTTTCCCGAAAAATTTCAAAATTTTCGACAATTTATGCCAAAAAAATCGCTGAATTTCTTTGGCTTTAGCGGAAATTGAGCGCGAAGCGCCGGAAAATTGTGAAATTTAGGCGGAAGAGCATTAGAAGCTTGATTTACTGCTCGATTTCCTGTAATTGTAGTAGAGCTGTGCCGGGGTCTGGCCGGGGCCAATAATAGCGTGCTTTACCATGCTCATAGTATGACCCTGCCCTACCCCTTATATGTACCTATGCATATATTCTTGCTTGTAGATATGCACGTCAAGCGTTAATATTTGTTGGGATTACAAGATATAACAGAACATGGGCATCGGGGGATCTAGACCCCCCAGAATTCACATTCTCCCCCCCAAAAAAAAATCCGCTAGACCCCAGAAATTGATTTCTTAGAATTTTTTCTGTTTTTCTGCGGTTTTTTGATGCTAATGAATAGCTCTCATTGAGAAACGCGAGAAAACGGTGTTTTTTCGCTCTACCATATATTATCAGGCACTTTTTGACTTTGAAAAATTTTGGACCCCCTAGAATTTTTGAGCTGCCCATATATGGATTTAACTCCTCTGACTTGGATGCGTTTTTCAATGTGCTTTACTTTGCACTTTTTTAGGCTTATCAATCTATTTGTTCTGATAGACGTAGCTGTCTGCTACCAAGCAAGCTGGAAATGCTCGTCTATATGAATTGCAATTTAAAATGTCAATTTTGATTATTAATTAGAAATTTGCACCAATCTGACATGGCGAAATAAAGATTTGAATTAGCAAGATCTGTGGTTTGCTTGAAAATGAGTTTGAAGGTAAATCCGCCCAAAACATTATCAATTTTCTACATTATAATCAACTCTAACATTGGCCCCGGCCCCGGTGCCGGGAGCCAGCCTGACTGACCCCGGCACAGCTCTAAATTGTAGTATTTGACACGGAACGTCGAACATTTTAAAATTTATGCTTGAAAATAGAAGAAATCTATGCTGAAATACCTGTTTCTACCCCTGACATTGTTTTGAAACCTATTCCATTAGCAAAAAATGGCTTTGAGGTTGTTAAGATAGAATGTCATTAATTGGTATTATCCGGCGCAAGGCGCCGGAAAAATTTGAAAATTGAGATCATTGACGGCCAAAAATCACTACAAATTACATATCAATTCTTCATCTCGCCAAATATTTCTGGCCATTGGAGGGGGGGTTGGGCGCCCCCACTTCTCCTCAAATCCGCCCCTGATTGCCTTAACTCGGGAACGGAGTTAATTTTATCTTATAAATCACAGGTTGTATCCCTACCTCTATTCATATCGCCGAACCTATCGTGTCAATTAATATGGATCTTCCAATTTCCAAAATTAAGCGTATGGCGAAAATGGATCCCGATATCAACTTAATTAGCTCTGAAGCTGCATTTGCATTAACCATTGCAACGGTGAGTAATTTTAAATTTTTACATGAACAAGTGAAGAATTACTTAAACGCTAGTTCAAGTGTTCAAGTAATGATTATGTAACAGAACATGCAGGGGTTCCGGAACTCTTCAAAATCGACATATAGACACCGAGTTAGATGTTTGACATGTTTTTTTGCGATTTTTTGGATATTTTCCATTCAGACCCTAGAACTTGGTCGCTCCCCTGTCCATGTACATATGTTACGTACTTTAATTGCCGAAACTATTATCTCAAGACGAATAAGTAAGGTTTTTGGTTCTTCTGAAGCATTTGGCACTGACATGTTCTTTTTGAATTATGACGAGGATAAAGGCAGGGGCGGATTTAAGGGGATGGCGGGGGGGGGCGGCCGCCCCTAATGGCCAAAAATATTTGGCGAGATGAAGAATGGATATGCAATTTGCAATGATTTTTGTACGTCACTGACCACAATTTCTCAAATTTTTCCGGCGCTACGCGGCGGATGATACCTAATAATGACATTTATTTAGTTTCTTGGCGACTTGGAAGCCACTTTCTGTTCTTGTAGGTTTCAAAACAATTTGAGAGCAGAAAGAGCTTTTTTTGCATAGTTTTCTTCTATTTTCAATAAAAAATTTGGATGTTTCGCTTCAAATGCTATAAATACAGGAAATCAAGCAGTAAATTATGCTTCTAGACGTATGTCCGCCTTAATTTCACAAATTTTCCGGCGCTTCGCGCCAGATTTTTGTTGGAGTCAAAGAAATTTAATGATTTTTTTCACACAAAATTGTCGAAAATTTTAGAATTTTAATAAAAAATATTGCGTCAAAAGTGATTTATGTAAAAGTATACAATGTAAAACACCGTAAAAACGCTATTTCGCGCGTTATGGGCAAATTTTTGGACCTATTTTTGATTGTTGTTGGAAAAGTTGGGATACCGCCCCTCTTCCTCAGGAAAATCCTAGATCCGCCACTGGATAAAAGTATTGCTATTGATAAGAAGCCTTATTTGTCCCATGACATGCGCATGGGTTCTGAGAGGTATGGGGTCTATTATAAACTCTATAATTAAGAGAATGAGAAGTTTTTCGGGGAAAATAGTGCGAAGTAAAGGCTAAAAATAGATGAAAATGAAAAACTTCCTGAAAAAATGTCTGAAAATGATCAGCAACTGTTCATTAACATAGCTTTTATGCTATTTCAGCGTTCATTGTTTCAATTTTTGATATTATTTTGGCTCAAAAAACTTACCGGCCCTGCAGTGCATCTGTTTCTCAATGCTTGGAGGAAATGGAAAATATTACAATAAGACACTTTTCTACGAAAGAATAAGCAGGAGATATTTTTTAATTTTTGGGTTTTTCTAAACGTGTGCGCTATTCGCGTATGTTGCCCATTTTATCAAAATCGATTAATGATGTGCCCCTTATGTAAATAAATAGATGAACAAATAAATTGTCAATCAATGAATAATGAATAATTGATAAATTTAGATGTCGAAGAATATTTGAATAAACCGTAATTTCATGAACCGAATCAATTAAATTGATTTAATTCATTCAAATGGATAGTTCTATAAATTTTCAGGAATTATTCATAAAAGACTTCGCGGTGCATTTGTTCGATGAAGCTCATTCAAAAAAGCGCAAAACTATTCAGATGAAGGATATCGATTCGATTATAAAATACAGGCCTAATCTGGATTTTTTGGATGGTTAGTCATCATTGCTATTAAATCATCGGAATGATGAATAGCTTAGAAACGAGCTGAACTGAAGTTTAATTCTCTTTTGCAAATTTCTTGCGGGCTAAATCCGAGGAAAAGTCGCAAACTTATACTAACTAAGAACATATAGATCGGTTCCGCCACAGAAGAACGAAATAAGGAAATCACATCATGCAAGGGCTTGGCAGTGAGCAGTTCCAAAATTATGGGGTATAAAAATTTTCGAGGTCAAAAAGTGTTCCAAATTAATGGTATAATTAAGAAAAATACTATTTTTCGACATTACTTATGGATCAATCCATTTACGCTAGAAATTCGGGAAAACTGGAAACATTTTGAGCATTTACTCTCAGGGGGTCTTCCGGATTCTTAGCATAGATGGGGCAGCACCGAAATTCTGGGGGTGGGGGTGAAAAAATTTTCAAAGGTCAAAAAATGGTCTTCTAAGTGGTCGTATGGCGAAAAAACACCATTTTTCGACGTTTCTCATCGAGCACTATCCAATGGCATCAAAAAATCGCTAAAAAACAAAAAATATTAAAATTTGAATTCTGGGGGTATTTCAACTTCTGGGGGGTGCATACCCCCAAACCCCCCACGCCCATGTGTGATCCTTAGCCATCCGGGCCAGAGATGCATGCGGCGGAACATTAGTGTCTAGGTCCCCATGATGGAAAAAATGAAAATTATTTGGGGAAATGTTGGAAATTAGGGTCACAAAAATGGATAAAAATCACCCATGTTCGTCAAAAGTGCTTGAAATTGACTTGAAACTGATGATTAACATGGTTTTCATGCTATTTTAGCATTTCGAATAGTTTCGAGGTCATTGTAGCTCAGAAAACCTCAATAACTGACCCGGGCTGATCCCCCACACCGTAGAGATGCAACGGATCCGGGTTTTCCAATAATATCGGATCCGGATCCGATCGATCGTACAATTCAAAATAACGGATCCGGATCCCGATACGGATCCATAAAATTTAAAATAACGGATCCGGATCCGGATGCTTTAATTATTAAAATAACGGATAATAACGGATCTGGATCCGGATCGGATCCATGAATATGCATTATGAACGCTTAATTTTTTTAATACTTAAATTTTTGTTCGCAAGTACGGTGCTCATTAGTTTCAGAAGCAGAATAACTGTAGGATTATGAAATAAGCAAAGCTGCATGAGCTTGGTTCAGTGGTCCGGATTGATCTTAATTCGGCTGTAGCTTGAAAAACTGCGAATCTGGCGTCTTCCTCTCGTTAATCGGAAATGACAAAAAGCAATTCTAGTCCTATCTGAAACTATTTTACGCTAGCTGATAACGAAACTAAATCGCAATGTAATCTCTGCGCAGCAAAGCTTTCCAGAAGCGGTGGAGGGGTACCATCCAGTGTTTTTTTTGTACAAGGTCCGTTTGTACATGTACATAGATAGTCCTCAAAAGTCTTTGTACATTTAGTACATGCAAATTCTTGTGTACTATAGTACAGTAGCGATTTTAGTGTGGTAAAACAGGGTTTTCGATCTTTGGTAGCGTATTTTATCTAATTTCTGGGTTTCTGACGCCAAAAATTATTAAAAATTGTCTCAAAATGGCGCGGAGCGCTGAATAATTTGACATCTTTCCATTCTAAATGCAAATTCTGCTATTTTAAAGATATATAGGACAAACAATTACTCATTTTGTCGCGAAGCGCCCGAAATTTTGGGGAATTTTACATCTTTTTACAGTTTTTGTCTTCCCAAAAATCTTTGTACATTCTGTACACACAAATTTTTGGGTACTATAATACGGTACAGTAGCGATTTTAGTGTGTTAAACACATAGTTGATCGACTTTTGGTAGTGTATTTTAGCAAATTTCTGCGTCTCCAAGTGCGTAAATCACTATCATCTTAAAACGGCGCAAAGCGCCGGAAAAATTTGACATTTTTCCTTTTGAAATCCAATTTCTGCCATTGTAAAGACATGTATATACAACACACAGTTACTCATTTCGGCGCAAAGCGCCGAAAATTTTGCGAATTTCAGACCTTTTTTGCAATTTTTGTCTTCCCAAAAATCTTTGTACATGTACAAAGACGGTCCCGAAAAGTTTTTGTACATCGGGAAAAATCTTTTCCGAGTATAAAAAAAACACTGGTACCACCTGTATGAAAAAGCGTCTGCAAACGAAGCATGCGGCGGATTATAAAAAGTTCAAAGCAGAGGAGTCCCAGCAGATCGAAGAAAAGGAAAGAGGTATTCTTGTTAAGCACAGATTGTAGAAGATTCGCGTCAGGCATGTCTACTTTCCTTTGCAGAAAAAACGCGCAGATTGCGAAAAGACTGCTTTGAAACATGAAAAATAAAAGGTGCGAATGACAATGGAAGCATGCTTACTTGCTGTATGAAATATTATATTTTTATGAGAGGATTCTTAATTAACTTATGTACGATTCAAGAGTAAAAAATGGAATAACGATGATGCAAGATCAATTGATATAGATGAGCGGTTAGTTGAGCTTATGACTTTGAGCAATATACCACTTTCTTTGGTTGCAGAAAAGCTGCTGTTTCTTAAATACAATCTGCCTGTCATTGAATTTGAGTATTAAGTCAATCAAAGTAAAGCTTTTGTCTCATAATGATGTTGTTTCTTCAATACAATTCAAGGTTTAATGATCTTTTATCACAATCTCTTGGATCCGTTTAGGATCCGTTTTTAAGTGTAAAAATAACGGATCCGGATCCGGATCCAGGATCTTATTTTTTAAAAATACCGGATCCGGATCCGGATCTTAATTTTTTAAAATACCGGATCCGGATCCGGATCCAAAATAATACCGGATAATAACGGATCCGGATCCGAATATCCGTTGCATCCCTACCATACCGGTCGTGGTATGCATCTGAGGTCCAGCCAGACTATATGCACGGACGGTCTCGGGGGAGGTGGTTGGTCAGCCTGTCTGGGGGAGGGGGTCAGTCAGGCAGGTTTTTATGCCAAAAATGTCCTAGAAAACTGGTATAGGTGCTAAAATAGCGTAAGTAAATAATTTTTAGTCCACAGTTAGGATTAATTTTAAGAACTTTTGCAGGAAAATTTTTTGAGTTTCGGTGATTTTGGCCTTAATTTTGCATTATTCTCCCGAACACTTTCGCATTTTTTCTATTCTGGACGTTCCCGTTCCTACGTGCATGTCTGGTCCAGAACCCTACGATCACATATGATATCACTCAACGCCTTGCAGTGGTACAGTGACATTTTCTTTGCTTCTTAGCGACACAGACACTGTATAGCTCGTTAGGCTGATAGTTGAAATTTTTTTCAACGTAGGTATTGGCTGAAGCAAAAAATGAATATGAGAAAACATAGCAAAAGTTGGGCACCAAAGTGCGAGATTTCGATGTATTCATACAAAGAGCGGAAATTAAAGCCCGCTTCAGAAGCAAAAGTCGCCAATATCGCTGACTTTCCAAATTTAGTCGTGGTAGTCGCCGATATTGCCAACAAAAAATCGACAAAAATCAGCGATATTGCCGATGAAAATCGTGAGAGTCGGAAAAATCGGCAATATCGCCGACAAAAAATCGGGAAAGTCGGGAGAGTCGGCAATATTGCCAAGTAAAATCGGGAAAATTGGCAATGTCGCATTGGGCATGTATGTACAAAGCGATAAATACACATGTCTAGTTTTTTCTGCAAAAGTGCCATTAAAAATGACTATACCTGTATTGATCACAATGCCGGTTACATAATATTAACACTCTCATGTGTGCATCTATATTGACGCATACTTCAATGCGCTAAAAATCGGCAATATCATAAGAAAATAGGATGGGCTCCTATTCTTACGATTTTAGTTGTTGGTGTTATGGCCAACACATGTTGACATCCATCGATCGATCAAAGGTCCAGAGAGGCCGCTACCAATTGTGGCCCTTTCCGTAGGTCACTGGCATGGGCTTGTGTTGGTCGGACAGTTGAAGAGGTGTTGTATATCTTCTGTTGCCGCCAAACAACGTGGGCAGCTGTCAGGTCCGGCAAGGTAGCGATTTCTCTTGTGAGGAGATGTTGGGAGGGCGTCAGTTTATCATTGGTTTTTGCGTTGAATGAAACAAAGGTGACAGCTCTGGATAGCATCCTGATGGAGCTTTTGCAGTTGTTGTTGCAGTGAAGCTGTTGGAGGCGTAGTTCTGAGGTGCCATTTGACTCTGTCGTTTGAATACATTTTGAGTGTGTTTTTCAGCCAAAAGTTCCATTGCTGCCGTAGGTGGCCCTGGACAACCAAAAAGTTGCCTACAAGGATGTTGGTCATGGAGGCAAGATGCATTTAATTGGTCTAACAAAGGTCGATTGTGGACTGGGACTGTCAGCATACGCGTTTCACTGCGCAGGTGGTTAATCACCAGCATTTGAAGGCAGCCAGTAACAGTTCTGAGCACACATGGGCGTGGGGGGTCTGGGGGGGTCTGGACCCTCCCCCAGAAACCAAAAACATTCCCCCAGAAATCAAAAGACCCCTCAGAAATAAATTTTTAAAAATTTTTTCGTTTTTTTCGCAATTTTTTGATGCCAATGGATAGTGCTTGATGAGAAACGTCGAAAAATGGTGTTTTTATCGCCATATCACCATTTTTAAGGCCATTTTTTGACCTTCAAAAAATCTTGGACCCCCTGAATTTTCTTGCTGCCCACGTATGGTTCTGAGTGCAGTGTTCTGGTAGATTTGGAGTTTGGCAAGATTTGAGGATGTTAGTGTTGGCGGCAAAACTGGTGCCACATAATTAAGAGCCGATCTACAGATCGCCTTGTAAGTGAGGAGCAACGTTTCTTTATTAGAGCCCCATGATCGACCAGCTAAAGCTTTGATGATGTTGTTTCGTTTCTGAATATGAGATATCAGCGCTTCGACGTGATGTTTGAAACAAATACTTGGGTCAAAGAGATCCCCAAGAATTTAGGGGTTCTTAACGGTTTGAAGTTGATCATCATTAATGAAAACGTTTAGTTCCAGCGAGTGTTAGCGTGTCTTGGGAGTGAACAATGTACAAGTAGATTTTTCCGTCGAGATTGTGAGATGGCGCTGCTCAAAAAAGGAGGAAATGTCTGTCAGATAGTTGTTCAAGTTTGTTTCCATTGTTTTCACATCCGAGTCACTGGTGAAGGTGGTAATGTTGTCAGCATATGATACGATATGAATGTGTGGTGGTGGCCAAGGATGCTCACAAATGTAAGCATCAAACAGAGCTGGTGAGATCACTGAACCTTGAGAAGTACCCATTCTGGTGATGGCGTTACTTGACGGTGAGTTTCTAAACTGACATTTGGCTTCTCTTCTGCGCAAATATGCCTCCAAACAGCAACAAGTCCAATCAGGCAGAATGGAGTCCGCCAATATCTTGATTAACGTCGTGTGTTCAATCGAGTCGAAGGCTCTACTGAGGTCTGGAGCTACAGAAGTCGTTCATTTAACTGGTTTAGGGCAGTTGAATCCTTGGCACATTGCTGTGGTCAAGTTATGCAGGGCAGACATAGTTGAGTGACATGGTCGGAAACCATGCTGATCAGCTGCAGGTGGAAGGTGTCCCACAATTATTGGTAGCAATAAACGTTCCATAATCTTTGCTGCTGGGCATAAGAGTGAGATGGAGCGATAAGAGGAAGCTGTGTGTCACTTTTGTCGTCAATCAAATACAATCTATGCAAGTATGCTTGTCCCAACTTCAATGTCTACAACTGGGTCAAACAACGAAAACCTCTCCGCATATGGAGAAATCCATTGATCGATTTTAGGATTTTATTTGATGATATTGCCGACTAAAATTGGGAAAGTCGGCGATATCGCCGACTTAAAATCGACAAAATCGGGCACTTTTGAACCAGAAGAACAGTAGGCAATATCACCGATTTTTACTGATGAAGCGGGCTTTAGTATTACGGTATAATGTGAGTTGAATTATGACGTTCAAACAGGTATTTGTGCGTGTATTTTTATTATATTTGTGTATTTGCATGTTTCATAAATAATAAAGACAATAATCTCCATAATTAGAACAACAGTACTAAATAATTAAACAATAACAGTCTCTAAATATAAACAGCAATCTCCATAATTCTTTTTATAAGTATGTACCTAGGTAGGTACTTATCTTAGGTAGCGCGTTAGCGCGTACCTATAATATACTTGGGTACCCCCAACACCTGTGCACCCCCCTACAGCTATAACGGGACACTTCTGGAAGGTGCGGTTTTTTTAAAAGAAAGATAATGAAAAAATTCGCTGCCCGTGTTTTTTTTGTTTTTCTTGAAACTCAAAATTGACTGTGTAAAGAAAGTGTAAAGTTTTTGTGTAACGTTTTAACATAGGACAAATTTTGGGACCTTTTTACTGCGGCATGTGGACAACTGAGTATTGATGACTCGAAGGATTGAACAGGATAGGATAATAGAGGGATGAATTCTACAGATGGCACTTTTTTTGTTTTTTGAAATTCGCATTAGTTATCGAACGGCAGTGTAAAGAGTGCGAAAATCTGGGGGTGAAAAAGCACTTTTTGGTCGAGTTTTCAACCTGCCTATGTCCGATACTAACTCCGATTATGAGGTTTTTAAAATGTTTTCTGACAGAAATGTAGAGCGGATCAAGGGCTACATTCTGCATATAAGCAAAGTCTTCTATGCTCTATGGTGAGTTAGATCCTGGGGTTTAAAGTTTACACTCTAGTGGATGGTGTAAAAAAACGGATTTTAACTAAAATTTCTCTGCCAAATTTTTCCGCTTATGAGTCAGTGTAAATCGAAGACAGCATTAATAAAGTGCCTCACAGGGGCTAAACATCGCAGCAAACCGCATTTAAAAAACGCAATATTGAGTTATTTATGGGGGTGTAAAGTTCGAAATCAGAGGTAAAAAATGGGCGAAAAACACGTTTTTTCCGAATTTTGATCAATAAATCATACCAAATAATTTTTGCAAGAGAAATTTGGCACACAGGAATGTAATACGATTTAAAAGCTACAAATTGTACCAAACCGAATTTCTTTAAACTCAATGGGGAGTTCGGTACGGAATTTTAAAGTTTACAGTGTTCTAAATGATGGAAAATACGTTTTTGTTGCCTTTTTTGTTCGCCACTTTCTCCGTCCAGAAGTCGGGATAAGTCTAATAGAATAAAAATAAAGTGCTTTATATCGTGTGCATGTCAAAGCAAATTGTCTATACATTAATATTTAGCGAGTGTAAAGTCAAAAATTTGGAGTTTAAAATGCGTTTCTGTCTTGTTTTTTCTGCCTGCTTCTCCGGTTACGAGTCAGGGACACGTTTATCAAGTCTGGAAATGGACCAGGAACCAAATTTGATATGCCAGTCTGGCGCATATGTTTACACTCTACGGTGTTGTAAAGTAGTTTACACCGATTGTTAGTTTGCCCATAGCACATTATGTAGACTTAATTTTTTCATAAATATTAATCGTAATATCGGAACAATATCAAAATTACGAATCTGACTAAAATCTTCTTTACACTAGGTGTTTACATGAAGTTTACACTACATATGTATTTATCTTTGTTTTTGAGCATTCCAGAAACCTAATTTTTTCCTGGAGTCTAGAAGTTTTCAAAGGATCAAATGTGAGACGTCACGTAGGCGCGTTTGTTTACATCCAACAGTGATGTAAAGTAGTTTACACTCATTGTTTATATGTCCTCAGACCATTGTAGAGACATAATTTTTTCATGAATGTTGATCATAATATCCGAGTAATTTTTTACACTGCATGTTAGCCTTTGTTCTAGAGCATTGCAAAAACCGAAATTTTTTCCTGAGATATAAAAATTTACAGGGAATGAAATATATACGTCAGTTGGGCGCGCTTGCTTACACTCAGCAGTATTGCAAAGTGGTTTAAACCTAATGTTTATTAACTTTAAAACATTATGGAGACTCATTTTTCCATAAATGTTGAAAGAAATATCGGAGCAATATCAAAATTACGAATCCGACTAAAATATTCTTTACGCTATGTGTTTGTGTAAAGTTTACATTACGTGTTAACCTTAATTCGATAGACTTGCAGAGACTTTGTAACTGAAGTCAAGAAATTTTCAAGGATTCATATGTGAGACATCAATTAAGTGAGTTTGTTTACCCTCAAAAGTAATCTAAAGTGATTTAAAAATTATGTTCAAGTGTCCTTAGATCATTGAAGAGATGTAATTTTGTCTTAAATGGGTTGCATTAAAGTTAAATCCTTCTTAGCCGTGTTTATAATATGTTTCACAAAATCTTGCACATGGAGAGCTATCCTTTAATTGATGTAAATTGCCTGCAAAAGTGGTTTAAAATGAACCAGCAATCACACTACTGTGCACAGAAGTCGACAAAGATATGCAGCTTTATTGTAATCATGTACATTAATAAGCCGTAAACTGTTAGTATTCTCTACACCTAGTAGTTGTGTAAAGTTTGCACTATTCATTTGTTGTTGATATGTAGTCTATACTACAAATTTATTTTACTACCAAATCAAAGCGTTAGTGTTCCTCACATTTGATATTTGCGTGAAGTTTTTGAATTTTTGCCGAAAAACTTTGCCTTCTAATTTACCAACATCCCGCCTTTTCCATTTTCTTAAAGTTTAAAATCTTTTATAATTCTCTTAATAATTTAATGGTAGGTTTTAACTTTAAGTTTCTCTTGGTTTACAACTCTCGCTTAGCAAGCTCATTTTTCAAAACTTTTTCATAGTGATCAGATTAGTCGCGTTTACTTTGGAATTGGTGGACGGTCGTTATTTTATTACTCGGCTTAAATAAACCAAGTGACTATCTTTTGATTTTTTCTTTATCGCAAATTCAAACACCCAATTTTCAATTTGAAAATTGACCCAATTTCAATTTGAAAATTGATCCAGTTTTCAATTTGAAAATTGAAAATTGGGTGTTTTAAATTTCAAAAGTCACAACACATTGTGCTTGTGTATTGATTGAGTGAGGATTTGCAATGTGAATTCGTTGGTTAAATATTTGTGCTTGATTATAAGTGAACTGCACATTAAGAAGAAATAACTTAATGCAGTTTTAATTTGAAAATGGATGGTGTCAATAAGGTTGTCTTGTTTAAAAAGGATAATGCTGATGTTAAGAACAATATTGTTTTCCGCGTTCTTGGACTGTTGTCATTATTGTGGCATGTTACTGATTGTGTTTACTGACTGATGTACTGAAATCACGCTAATTAAAAGTAGTGTACTAGCAAAGAAAAATGCTCCGATGGAACAAAAAAGATGAATATACTTGGAATTGTGGATTATTATAGATGTAAAAGGAGGGGACTAGAAAAAATCTACCTAAAGTCGGAAAATCTGCTAAAAATCACACTTTCTCTAAGCAACGCAAAAAATCGATGTATATTCTGCGGCCAACAGATTAAAATAAATATTCAACCATAACAATGATTGAAACAGCAGCACGTTAGCTATGCAGTAGCTATGGGAAATGATATTAAGTAAACTAACAGTCTTCCAAGCCAATTGAATGAAATAGCAAACATCGAAGACAATTGAAGACATGGTTGGTTTAAAACAGTAGGAAACGCGTAAGTTGACTTGAAACAGACTTAATGTAGATACACTAGCATGCCCGAAACGATTGTGTGCACTAATCAATCGGCTCCTGCTTTGCTTGCTATAATGCTCATAAAATAAAACAACTTTAAATACAATACCTCTTAGTTTTCTATCAATCAGGTGCCAGCAATTTAAAAAAGTAACCTTGATAGATTTCGTTTATACACTCTTATCTGAAACTTCGAACATTATTTAAAAAGGACACTTTTTTAGAGGCCGCAGAATATACATCGATTTTTAGCGTTGCTTAGAGAAAGTGTGATTTTTAGCAGATTTTCCGACTTTAGTTAGATTTTTCCTAGTCCCCTCCTTTTACATCCATAATAATCCACAGTTCCAAGTATATTCATCTTTTTTGTTCCATCGGAGCATTTTTCTTTGCTAGTACCTAAATAGTCCATATATCCTAGGTGTATTAGAAACTTTTCCGTTGGCCAAAGATAGCAAAAAAGATGAATCAAACAGCAATGAAATTCGCAACGTGAGCCAATCTATTGTTGAAAATTGTGAGACCTCTGTTCATACTCCGGATGTGATTCATTCAGCAGATGAACAAGAACAGAGTCAACATGCTGATGATATTGATACTACAGGACAAACAGTGTGAAATTAATAATTGTAAACAATTTCAAAATTTGTATCGTGTTGTGTATACTTAAATATTGCATAAACTATGTTAAGGGCATCGTACTGTAAAACGTACAATTGTTTATTTTATAGACACTTCTTTAAAACATTTGTTCAAATTTTGTTTATGTACTGTAATTTAGAAGCCCAAAAACTGGGCAGGTCCAAAGACCAGCCACGCCACTGGCCAATGCTCGGTTACTTTCACGAGCCAAACCAGTGCTCAGTTACCTAAAAATTGCGCTATCTAATCTAGGGATGAAACATCATATCGACGGGTTAGAGCGCAAAAGCTGTAACTATAGTCTGTTAGTGGTACACCGTGTCTCCCTAGATAGATTTTTATTTTTTATAACAAAAAATAAATTATAATAATCAATTATAATAAACATGCCCGGACATTCCCAGGGTAAGTGGGGGTAGTCCCGAGGGGTAGGTTGTGCCCAAACATGCTCAGGGAGGGGGCGCGCGCCAGCCCAGGGTCAGGGGAGGAGGAATTTCCCTGGGGAAAACTTGAAATAATATAACTCAAGAACCAGCGGTCGGATCGGGCTCAACTTTTTAAAGAATGTTAAATATATGTTAGGTATGCTATGTACAAAACTAGCGCGCAAACTATCGTATACCAGCATTAGTTTACACTCTTGCATACCTCAAGAATTAAAGCTTGGATTTTGTTCAAATTTTCAGGACATGATGTATATAGGCGAGGCATGCTATGCACAGAATTTTAGCGTGCAGCCTACAGTATACCAATTTACTTTACACTTGCTCAAATAGTATTATAACTTTAGAAATAGAGAGCGGGTTGGGTTGAAATTTTAGGGGTAGTATACATATCCTATTAGAAAACTATTACAAAAGTTTTGTGGGAGTATCTACAGTATACCAATTTTTGTTTACACTGCTTGATTTTTAGCCGTGCTTAGGCAGGGGCCCAGAGTCCGATAGGGGACTACCAATGGGGTCACTACCGCTACTTTACACTGTTTGATTTTTGCCAATACGAATGGATGACCATGCAGGTGGAAATTTCTCCGGTGGAAATTTCCCTGGTGGAAATTTCCATGGTGGAAATTTCCCTGGTGAAAATTTCCCTGGTGGAAATTCCATACATGATTTGTGTATACATATAGATAGTGGTTTACGGTGTGGGTTATTATTATAAAAATACGAGAAAATGGGGACGTTTTTCCGGTTTCATTTCATTCACAGTTGAATTAAAGTATGAATAATAATTTTTAAAATTTTTTACATTCAAAAAACATGGATCAAGGACAAAAAATTTACAATCATTTATTGTTACACCTGCTCCACCTGAACAGTGTATCCACATTTGCCTTAGGCAGATACTTTTGGTCTAAACTCAATGCTGAGTACAAACAAAGTTTAGTCGAAAATGATGCTGAGACTTTTGGCAATTTTTCCAAACTTGTCAAACAATGTTTCACTGTTTGTGATATGTCCACTCTAATTAATCTGTGGCAACATTTTAGCGAGCAAGCAAAAGAATATGCATACTTTCATGAGCAATCAATCGATGTGTGTTTGGCGTGGGGGCCCTGGGCTGGGCTGGCGCTGCTCCCCATGCATGGTCATCCATCCGTATTGGCAAAAATCAAACGGTGTAAAGTAGCGATAGTGACCCCATTGGTAGTCCCCTATCTGACTCTAGGCCCGTGTCTAAGCGCGTGCACGCAATTTTTCTTGGGAGACAAAATTGATCCTTAAAATTGCTAAAAATCAAGCAGTGTAAACAAAAATTGGTATACTGTAGGTACTCCCACAAAACTTTTGTAATAGTTCTCTAATAGGATATGTATACTACCCCTAAAATTTCAACCCAATCCGCCCTCTATTTCTAAAGTTATAGTACTATTTTAGCAAGTGTAAAGTAAATTGGTATACTGTAGGCTTCATGCTAAAATTCTGTGCCGAGCATGCCTCGCCTATATACATCATGTACTGAAAATTTGAACAAAATCCAAGCATTGATTCTTGAGGTATGCAAAAGTGTAAACTAATGCAGGTACACTGTAGGTTGCGCGCTAAAATTTTGTACATAGCATACCTAACATATACTTAACATCCTTTGAGAATTTGAGCCCGATCCGACCGCTGGTTCTTGAGTTATAGTAATTTCAAGTTTTCCCTCAGGAAATTTCCCCCATGGAAATTTCCCCCAGGTAAATTTCCCCTCCCCTGACCCTGGGCCCCTGGCCTGGGCTGGCGCGCGCCCCCTCCCTGAGCAGGTTTGGGTACAACCGACCCCTCAGGACTACCCCCACTTACCCTGGGCATGTCCTGGCATGTTTATTTTAATCGATTATTATAATTGATTTTTGTTATAAAAACTAAAAATCTATCTAGGGAGACATGGTATACTACTTCTGTTCCATTCCAAATGGCCCATTTTCGCAAAAGTTGTATCACTGTATTATTTTTAATTGCACAAATTGGCTTCTTCACTTATGTTCTCTTAGGGGTTGGTTGCCTTGAACTCTTCTTTTTGATGTTTGAAGTGCTAAGCTTATCATTTATGTAAATGTAGGGGTTCGCACTGTACATACAGAATCAGCACAGATACGAACATGCCTAACATTTGCCTTTGGGACTTATGTAGATACCTAAGTTGCTAGCGCTGGTTAGATTCGCGTAATTGCAGGGCAACTTCGAATTTATTGACTATTGTAGACCTACGGCTTCAATCCCCTCAGTCATAATATTGCTGATCAAAACCTCACGGGTGATCTCAGCAGCTACGCCCTAATTCCTACTGCGTACCTACCTAAAATATCGGTATGCTCGCGAGGTCAGTTGACCTATCTCAACCCAGCTCAAGTTGATAAATTAGCTTATTTTCTGAGGTCCGGGTAATACGGAAAAGATTTGGTTCCTAAAATGTATAGCAAAATGAAATTTGAAAACAACAACAAGCTCTCAACTGATCAGTCGTCATAAATTATTAAATAACTTTTTAGCTGATTTTTGTGTTGATAAAAGAATTTTGAACTTTAACAAATGATATGATCAAAAAGTTATTCATATTTCCA
>JAVLUZ010000145.1:13674600-13758270 GCA_036768485.1 Mermis nigrescens | reverse complement strand
TATCTTTTTCTTAACTTAGAAGCCCAGATTTTACTTAAAAATGAAGAATTTGTCAAAAAATTTTCCGGCGCTTTGCGCCGAATTTCTTATGTTCTATGTTTTTTCTAACCTTAGAAGCTCAGATTTTACTTAAAAATAACGAATTTGTCCTGGATTTCTTATGTTCTATCTTTTTTCTTAACTTAGAAGCCCAGATTTTACTTAAAAATAGCGAATTTGTCAAAATTTTCGGCGCTTCGCGCTGGATTTTTTATGTTCTATGTTTTTCCTTACCTTAGAAGACTAGATTTTGCTTTAAAATAACGAATTTGTCTTCGCGCCGGATTTCTTATGTTCTATGTTTTTTCTTACATTAGAAGCCCAGATTCTACTTAAAAATAGCTAATTTGTCAAAATTTTCGGCGCTTCGCGCTGGATTTCTTATGTTCTATGTTTTTTCTTACCTTAGAAGACTAGATTTTGCTTTAAAATAACGAATTTGTCAAAAATTTTCGGCGCTTTGCGAAAGATTTTTTATGTTCTATGTGTCTTCTCTTACCATAGAAGCCCAGATTTTACTTAAAAATAGCGAATTTGTCAAAATTTTAGACGCTTCGCGCGTGGATTTCTTATGTTCTATCTTTTTTTCTTACCTTAGAAGCACAGATTTTACTTAAAAATAGCGTATTTGTCAGAAATCGCGCCGATTTATTATGTTCTGAATTAGTTTTTTTTAACAAAACTGCAAAATTAAATGAAAAGAAAAGAATTTCGAAATGTTTTGGAGTCAAGCTTTAATTTGATATTGAGAAATTAGTCATACCGATAGGTTAAAAGATAGGATTTTTTATATCCAAATTTGAAATAAAGCAAGAAAATTTTTGAAATTTTTAAAAATTTTTTACTTCACCATAATATAGATCTTGTTATCTTGTTGAGAAACGCTCAAAAATGCCATTATCTTCACGTATATCCTAATGGTTCCCGAGATATAGGACTTCAAAAATTTCGCCCCCCCCAAAATAAAATCCTGGTTACGCCCCTGGTTACACGTATGGTTTTCGGCCATTTTTATGGGAGAGCGGGTAAATGATCACGAATTTTCGGCCGAAAATCGCAAAAACGCTTCTAAAAATGTGCCAATAAATGCAGGTTTTGCCAAAAATCAATCTCGGCTCAACGAATTTTTTTGGAGCCATTGTTATATTATGTTAAAATACATTCTTGGACAAAGTGATATTAATTATATCGTTTTTCAGTATTTTTTAGGAAATTTCAAAAATTTTCAGCGCTTCGCGCAAAATATCGCTAATATAATGTATTTAGATTGAAGCAGGGGCATTAAACACTCAAAAATCAATTTTTGTATAATCTAGGCATCTTTATGCAGATTTAAATATCTTTTGTATCTATTCATACTGTTTTGAAAATTTTATGCAAAATAAGTACTATTTAATAACTTTGCGCTTTTCTACCGTTCAAAGATAAAATTGACTAATTTATCCTGATGTTGCATTGAATTTCTAAGCACAGTAATGCTTATTACAAGATCTAATTGGCATATTACAATATCTGTAATATTTCTGATTTTGCAGTACAAGTTGTTTTAGCTTTCTCAGTCGAGTTTTATATGTAAATTTCATCAAAAGCTCATGAACTTATCAACTAAATTCAGGCCGAATTATCACATTTAGGGCCGCGATTTTTGTATTCGGCAAAGATTTTTCATAACGTACAGAGACTTTTTCGGGACCGTTTTTGTACATGCACAAAGATTTTTGGAGAGACAAAAATTGTAAAAAGGCTGTAAAATTCCCGAAAATTTTCGGCGCATCAGTAATTGTCTGTCCTATGTATCTTTAAAATAGTAGAATTTGCATTTAGAATGGAAAAATGTCAAATATTCAGAAACCCGGGAATTAGCTAAGATACACTACCAAAGGTCGAAAAACCCTGTTTTACCACACTAAATCGCTACTGTACCATACTATAATAGTACACAAAAATTTGCATGCACAAAATGTTCAAAGACTTTTGGATACCATCTTTGTACACGTAAAAAGGTATCTTGCACAAAAAACACTGTTTAGGACTGCATGCCGGTTGCAGGTCACACACTGGCAGTATGTAAAAATGTGTATCTTTAAAAATATAATAATATAAGATATCTACAAAAATTTGTTCGCTCACATATAATTCACTGGTTCCCCATGTTGGGATTTCACCCTTCCCTCGACTCTGGACCTTGGGAAACTATGATCGAAAAGTACAGTGCAGTTTCCGTCATATTACCTGCCACACCAGAATTGGATGACTGAAAAAGCGTGTTTAAACATGCATTACTGCAAAAGCGAGCACAACAATGGCTACAGTTCTGTCTTTACTTAGCTTATTTCGTTTGTTCGTTCATTTCTTCGACAATGTTTTCTTATTTATAGTAATAAAAGTTTTTAAGTGCTTGTTCAGCCATGTTTTTTATTAATTTTTTCAAGTCTTCAACGTCAACTTGTTAAGTTAAGTATGCTTTCATTGCTGCTGACTTTATTCAATAAATCCTTCACACATTTAATCTACTATTATTGAAAATAAGAATGAATTGTTTGACATTCGATAAAGTGCTTAATATTACGATTATTCTCTAGCTCATGAGCATACAAAATATCCTAAGCGTACTATTTATGGGTATAGGTATACAAGCTTGACCTCGGCATTACCCTCGGCCTCCGGCCCTCGGCCGAGGCAAGGATTTGAAGTCGCCTCGGCCTCGGCCGAGGCCGAGGGTCCAAAAAGTAACCTCGGTCCGATCACTGCCTATGGGTAGCGCTCTGTGTATTGTGTCTGATATACACCTACAAATAACATTAAGAACTATTGCTGAGATTGTCGTCTAGGATTGCTTGCATGGATAAACTACCGAAAAACTGTTATTCGTGAATTTTAATTTGATAGAAACCAAGTTTAATGACGACCAAAGAAGCAGTGTTTAGCATTTTATACGATATCATTTGGCAATCGTTTTGTGAAATAAAAAGATTAAAAATTCACGCGAATCGATTGAAAAATACCACTCAATTACTTAGTCATTTATATGTACTTGATAACTACATGAAATTCAGCGTTTCAGGGTCGAGGAAACTGAAAACGGCACAAAAAGCCGAAAATTTTTGAATCTTTGACACACCATTGTGGGATTTTAGAGCTTAAGAATATTCGAATAAACCCGAATAAAAATCCATAAAATTCGGGTTCGGGTTCGGGTAGTCGAGTTCAGTTTATTCGGGTTCGGGTTCGGGTTCTGAATTTTGTTCGGGTACCCGAGTATTCGGGTTCGGGTTCGAGTTCGGGTACCCGTTGCATCCCTATTATTGATTATACATTACCGTTCTGTAGAAGTGACATTTTGCTTAATATAAAGGCATGTAGAACGGAAAATCATGATCCTGGAGCAAACAATGAAGAAAATTACTTCAGGTAAGTTAAAATTAGATTCTGCATACTTAGTGGTAATGAGTTCGGTGCGATGTTCAAGAAATTGCGAGAAGCGCTGGAAAGTTGTCGCATTTTTAACTTTTTAGCTTGAAATCGAACGTTTTTAGACCATTGTTGATCTATTATTTATCGCGAAAGGCCAAAAATGTCAACTTTTAATATGTTATTTGCAAATTTTAGCTGTATATCTGGGCTAGTGATAGGTAAATATGTTCAATAAAAAGCATTTAAAGTAAATTCATCCGGTATCCCAAAATTTTTTTCTACATCTCGAAATTTGAGTCCACAAAAACCTCTAAATGTGGAAAAAGCGGTATTGCTCTTGCAAAAAAAATTTGAAAATTTTAAAATTTTGAATGTTTATTGTGACAAATTATTTTTTATACGACGAGGGGGGGGTTGGGTGGCCGCTCCTCCTTAGTCCGCCCTTGGATATCTATGAATACGTGTAGGTAACACATGATCGAAAAATATGCGAAGACATCACACGCACGCACGCACAGCACGCGCGCACACACACCCACACACTTACTCACTCACTCACATACACACACACACTCACACACACACACACACACACACACACACACACACACACACACACACACACACACACACATAAACACGCCTCTCTTTGATGAACGACTATGTAGACTTCGGATGTCTTGTTTTTCGGAAAATCAGAAGTTACATGGGGACAGCCGCATTTTGCGACTGTTCGGCAGTCATTCTCATAGGATCACAACTAAAAGCCCAAACTCCTCACAGAAAACTTTTGCTATGTACATCAGTATTTTACCTGTTCCAGATGTTCACGATGTCTACATATACAGAATGGCCCAATAAAAAAGGTTGCATGAAGTCCTCATAACTTTTGCTCTGTTTCATTTAGCAGTGACGCGGACATTTGGTTATCGAGCCTCGAATTTGTGGTTTCGGATTGCTAGAGTTAGTTAAATGTAACGAATATTTGTAAACTGATTTTTTTATGAAACAGAAATTAATCAAAGTGTAACATGATGAAATGCTCACAAAACTAAACTAGAACAAGTGATAAAATTCTTAATGCTTACTCTGAAAACAATAAGCAACAAAGTAAAGACGTTTTTAGCAATTTTGAGAAAATATCTGAGCTTGACGTCTTAAGTAGAGATTCACTAAGCATTTACAATCTCATCCCCGGCACCGGGACCGCCCTGGCTCCAGTTAGAGCTCGGGCTAGGCCCGTTCCGTTACCCTCTAAACTGTTCCTTTGCAGAACAAAAGACTAACATGCGATTGCCATTCTCATATTTGAATGAGTTCAAACCTTGGTTTTTATGTTTATCCACATTCATTGTCCGTGCTGTTAATATAGTTCACACATATTAAAAGGGGGATCAAGAGGGTATTCATTACCCCTACCCCATGGTCCAAGACATGAATCAATATTTTCACATGATTCTGAAATGTCAAACTTTTTCTGCATGATTTTGGGAACGAAAGTATCAAAGCAATGATGTTATAATTTTTTCGGCGCTTTTCGCTAAATAGTGCATTTCTTTATTGTTTACACATAAAATGCCTGTGATGAATTTAAAATGATGTAAAACTTGAAGATTTTTGACGAATTCTTATATTTTTCATTGAAGTGACAAAACGAGTAAGAAATGGGTAATAAGTACTAAAAATGCTAACTTATTCATTAAAACATCTCGTATTGGATGTTTTAATCATTGTTTACACTCGACTTGCTGTAAGAGGCTTGAAACATAACGTACATGGGCAAGGTAGAGGTGGCCAGAAAAGGGGTGATATCCAGAAATGGTCATAAAGCAAATTGTGGTCATTATGTTTGGTACAGGGTTTATTTTTACATGAAAAAGGTGGTAACCAAAAATCTGCTTAGTGTTTTCACTAACATACCAAAATGCGTTTTGTGTGCTTAAACTGCCTTTTTGATCTTTACTAGTGTATATGTGTAAATTTATGCATCTCTAAAATGTATAAAAGATTACAGAGATTATCGATACGGTGCTTCGGAAAATTCTGATAATTTTACCGTTTTCAAGTAGAATTTCAGCATTTTTACTACACCAAGCTCAAAATTGTCTTGCAGCACCTTCCGTTTTCCCAAAATCGCCTGACAGTACCTGATTTTCTAACCCCATTGGTAGGAGTAATACCAATGATTTTCCAAACCCATTGGTAGGGGTAATACCACCCCCTCACTACCTATGTGTGAAACATAAATTTCTGATTCATAATTTCGGGAATTCACCCGCCTTTCCTCTGAACTATGGACCCTAATAAACTATGATCACATGTTTGCTAATTGTTAACAGAGACCTTAAATGAATTTTCTTTAGACAAAGAACTCTATGTGGTACCATAATTTATTTGCGTTTTTGTCTTACTTGACCTTGTTACACATTTTTATGTGTACTGTTGAGTGGTGTCAGCATATGCTTGGAATGGACTACTTTATTTCGCCATTACCTCTGAATTCGAGGCAGCTACGTTCTTTGCTTAGCTTGCGGGGCATTTCTGATACCGGTATATTCGAGAAAACCGACCTTGTTGACTTAATTCAGGAAACGGGTATGTATGAGCTCAAAGATGATCAGTTTGGTATTGCTTCAATCAGATTGCACATAATCTTAAATTTATAATTAAACTCTTTTTCAACTTGCATATTCATCTTTAATGAATTTGTGGTTTTAATAGCGTTGTTTTACGATTAAGTAATGCATGCAGCTGACATATATATAGATGTCAAATCCGCTAATTCACACGTCAGGAGGTTAGGAGCTATTGGCTGACTTTAAAATAAGCCTGGCAGTTTAGTGCTATTTTACTGCGAAATTTTTCATTAGTTAGATTGAAGGCTTATATAATACTAAAGCTTCGTTTTAGCATAAGCCAATGCTTGTTTAGCACTTCGACTATTGTAAATGGAGCAAACGTAATCCTGCAAATTTGAACTTAACACTTGATTGTTTTCTGTAGTTCCGCTGTTTTCTCTAAAAAAATCCTACAAAAGGGGATACCTTCTCATTTTGATTCCATGAAGCAAATTTCTTTCGAAATATAAACTTCATGGAAAAATCGCAAAAATTTTATAAATAGCTCTAAAATTAAAACTAGTAATATTGTAATGGTCTATACTTGTTAACTGGGTAGATGGAATTCTCGTCCGCCTGCATTTGCCAAAATCAGGTTCGTTAGACCCACCATTTCGGGCAAGGATTTGCATTTGAAACAATTGGAAAGAAGCAGGTCTGCCTAGGTAAAGATGGCAGGCTAAGCCACCGCATATAATTTTGATTTTTGCATGCAAATCAACCTACATATATCTTATCCTAAAATGCAATTTAAAGCAGATATTACCTTTAATAATTATTTGGAATTGAAGCGAAATTAGTTTTTAGTGAAAAACCGTATCAAATTACGATTTTTCCGTCGCAAACGACTTTGCGAATTGGAATTTTTGATTCCACCCTAGCTTAGACCTTTCAGATCGTTAAGTGTAGAAATCAAGTGCAGCAGGAGGGAATTTCCCGCGCAAGGTCACTACTCCCACACCCTGGTTTGAAATCAGTCATCTCAATCCTCGAATCTACGCGTAGAATAAATTACTTATATACATAGTCAGAGACTAGCCTGGCCTTTTCACGGACCTGCTGCCGAGTGCAGAAGTTCATTATAAATTATGCACGAGCACGTAATCTGCTCAAATATACTTCGTACTAAGCAGCAGTACCTATCGTATACAATTAAGGATAAAAGTAAAGAGCAGACATGTACAGCATGGAAATTCTGTGGGATGGAATTTTACAGTGCCTTTTTGGGCCCAAAAGTAGTGGATATATGTCAAAAACATCGTTTTTCGACGTTTCTGACGAATGCCAAATTTCGCAAAAATTGAGAAAATTTGACGAACTTGAACGAAATATAGTCAAAAAATGAGTATATTGCGCGAAGCGCCGAAACTTCGGCACTTTTGAGCAAATAGATATGTAGCTAAGAACGTTTAAAAAGCACCTTTTTCTACGAATTTTTTTGGGGTGGGTTGAAAATTTTTCTGGGATAGTAAGAAAAATTTTTTGGGGGAAGGTGAGTAGCCGAACCCCAACCCCCAAGATCATGCATGGTAAAGAGCACCGTCTTCGTTCATTCTACGCTCTGCGTCTAAAATCTTGCGAAATGCTAAGTCACCGTTTGGCCATGTTTTCATTTGGTTCTATCTAAAATTAAATTATTTTTATGCTTAAGTTAAATTAGCATTATTTGCTAATAAGATCCATTTTTCGCGTGTCTGGTGTAAAACAGCCTGATAATGCTAAAGTGCTTTATGTGAAATGACTAAACTGCTAAATTTTTTTAAGTACAGCTAGTATAGTTAAGCTAACTAATGTCGATTCTCTTCAACAAAATGTTTAGGCGGTGCTAAAACATCTGATATAGAAGAAGTTCCGGTACAGGATTCATCTGAAAGTAGAATCGACGATGACAGTATTGCTGAGCAAAGTGGCACTTTAGAGTTCAACAGCGGCGAACACTTCATCGAACAAGTACTTTTATTGTCTTTCTGTTTAAATTTGCGTTTTTAGATCATTTTTAAAGTTATGTTATAACATGGCACTAAAAAGTGTTTTATAATTTAAACTTAATTTTGTGATACAGCCCGGTCTTCAAATTTACTCGAGGCCTTGATCATGCTATTAGCCTGTCTTGCCCTTATTATTCTCCTCAAATCTTCGCGTATAAAAACACTTATAATCATACATGGACAGCACCAAAATTCTGGGGGGCTAGGATGGTTCAAATCGCCAAAAATGTTACTGAAAATAGAATTCTGGGGTCTACAGTAATCTGCGGGGTTTTTCAACTTCTTGGGGTAGGAAAACCCTCATCCAAAACACCCCAAGCCCTTGTGTGCTTACATATAACTCATTTATTTCAAGGACAATCGCAGACTTTCTTCTGAGGGCATTCAATTACTATCTTCAGCAACGTATTCAACAAATCCACCTTAAAGCTAAAGATGTAAATAACTTTCGTTCGACTAAAAATTTAAACTTCGAATTTTCTGCCTGCGATTTAAAATGAGCTCACAGTATTACCGTGAAACCGGGATTAATCGCATATTTTGGTTGAAATAGGCTGGAGCGCTACAGGTTCTTGTTAAAAGATCAACTACTTGTGAAAAAACCATAGGATTAATTGCTTCCATTTAAAAATATCAGGCTCATACATGATCTTCAGGGGTGTTGGGTTGGGGGTTTTACCCCTTCATCACCGCAAATTTTCACCCTCTCCCCAGAAGTTTTTTCACCCTTAGAATTCGTGATTTTTCAGAAATTTTTTAACAGATTTTGTAGCAAAAGTGCTGTTCTAAGCGTTTTTATCTATATGTGTGCTCAAAACTGTCAAATTTTCGGTGCTTCGCGCCATAGACTCATTTTTTTACTATATTTTGCTTAATTTTCGAATTTTTCCTACATTTTTGGAAATTTTTCAGTTTCTTTGCTCTAGAAAGATAGAGCATCGTCAGAAACACCGAAAAAGGATGTTTTTGACGCGTGTTCGTTATTTTTAGTTTGAAAAAGGCACTCTAAAATTTCATCCCCTCAGAATTCCCATGCAGTGCATGTCTGGTCAGAGTGCTTCTTTTAAATTTTGAAATGTGCTTGTAACACTGTTCTATTTCTGTTCAGGTTGAAGACAATGTGGACACAATCTGGCTGATCCAGATTGTATCTCTCAATGGTCATTCACCGATCAAGCCAACTGTTTGGCTAGATTTAATTGCCAAATTTTCCTCGTTAGGGGTCCGTTTCGGCATTTTGTATTGCGATTCGGATATCGGGTCAGTTGTTTGCAAGTTTTCATTATTTATAATTTGCTAAACTGTCATTTTACCTTAGCTAAAGGCATCTACGGGAGTTCGAAACCTAAACTCGACCTAAACTTCCATTCTAGCACCGGCACCGGTAAAAAAAGTGGCACCGGGACATCACCTTTGGTGGGCGGCACCAAAGCTCTGGGAGGGGTTGCAAGATTTTTTCAAAGGTCAAAAAATGGCCTTAAAAATGGTGGTATGGCAAAAAAACCATCATTTTTCAATGTTTCTCATCGAGCACTATGCATTGGCATCAAGAAATTAAGGAAAAAACAAAAATTTAAAAATTGAATTCTGGGGGGTACTTTGGTGGGGGTGCATATGCATACCCACCAAACCCCCCACGCCCAGGTATGGACATCACTAATTAGCCGATATTATTGAATTATTAGGTACGCAAAATTACGATCCCATCCAGGCCTGTATCCAGGAGTTTATCTCGGGGAAGGGGGAAAATTTATATGTCAGATATCTCGAGAACCATTACGAGATGGGCAAAAATAAAGGCATTTTTGAGCTCATCTCAACGAGCTCTATGCAATGGTGAAAAAAAATTTCAAGAGAAAATTTCGAAAAGTTTTCATCTTATTTCTACGATCACAATCTATCGTTTAAACAATCTACACAACTGATTTCTTATCATTCAATCGACGGTTAATTTCCTAAATTTCTGTCGTTGTAGTTAATCTTTGTGATTTACAAAGAAAATCAAATTTGAGCGATTTTGGCCGGGCTAGAAGACAAAAACTAGAAATAATCGATAAATCCGGCGCGGAGCGCGAGAAAATTTTGAGTTTATTAGCACTAAAGTACGCTAAAAACCTGTTTCGGTGGTGTTTTAGACCTACTTTTAGAATTTTTACCTTTTTGGGTGACCCTTGTGTGTTTCAAAAATTATTTTCAATTTCCGGGGGACCGGCCCTCTTCCTCCCGCCCCCTTGAATACGGGCCTGATCCCATCTATATGTAGCGCTCGTAATCAATTAGCGTGAAGTTTTTCCGGTTTTCTTTTACAAATTTTGTCCTAATTCCTAATGTTAACGCACCGATTAGCAGGTTTAACTCGAAATTTTGTAGGATAAAGCTTCGTACAAAATAATATTTACTGTAATGACCGTCCTGTTGTTTCAAGACGATCGGGCTTTTTGCCCCTTTTTCCATCTCTTTTCAGATTCGTTATTTGGCGTATATGTAGGTAGCATTGCAACATGTTTTTAAGGGGTTTTGAGGAGTTTTTACTCGTCAGTTTATTTGCTAATCCTTGGCTTAATAGGGCTGACTCATGAGAAAGTGCTTTTTTTGCAAAACAACTTAGAAAATGCGCCGTTTTGAGCGATTTTCGGCTGAAACAATATATTTTTTGGCGCTTAGCGCAACCAAGTCTAATTTTTTACCATTGTCATTCGTGCTATTTGAGCATGCATGTACCTATTTTGATCGTCTGTTTTTAGCCCACAAAAGTCAACCAATAAAGGCTTTTTCGATGACCCCACTGTAGTGCATGCCTCCTCACTAAAGCTTTCATACTTTAAATAGGAATGGGGCCGTTTGTGTGCACTACGCTGTTCTTAATGATTCGAATTCTCAATGCTTTTTTTGATTTCAAAATTTAAGTCGTTCTAAATTATTAACTGGTAAAAAAATACTCGTACAGTCGCCTCAAATTTTAGCTAATTAGCATTTTAATTAGTTTTTAACATGCATTCGCTAGATTAAATTGATTAATGCTTGTTCGTGATGACGAGAATCGCAAAACTTTCGTTAAATATTTGCATAAATCCACTATGAGCTTCAGCTTATGTTTTTATTACGGAGATTTCAATTGATTCATATACATTCTAGTCCCGTTTTCGCCGTCGAATCGGGCTCGACACACGTTTTATCACGAATCGCGTTGTCGCGTTCCGCGTATTACGCTATTTTTGCGCTATGTCGTGCAATATTAACGATTAGCCGCCTTTTTTCTATACCAGCGGGTGTTTTCTTCGGTTTATTGACACTTTGTGCTTAATTGATCGGGCTAAATAGACTGCTATGCCGTCGTGGGCATTGAAGATATCGTTTTCAAGCGATATATTTATGTATATACATGTAATTCATTTAAAATGATGTCCACGTATGTTAAAATATCGCGATTCGTAATTAAAAATATCGCTCGTCGTGCGTGTCCATTTACGAGTCCATTTTTAAACGTTGCTTATTCAAGCTGTCGCTTAATATGCATCGAACAATGCATATGCTAACGAAATCGTTAACCCGTCGAGATGGCGTTTTTTGTTTTCGAAAGGTATCAGCGTTCGTTTATTTGACACTTTTCAATATATAACATTTTTATTCTCTTCATTTCAACAGTGTGTTTATTATATACGCGTATATCGTTTTATTTATCGTTGATTTTATCACCGCCGCTTGCGTTACTTGGGTTCCCGGTTTTCTCTCTCGTTTTTTCGAAAAGAACGTGCATTTTTTCTCCTCAGTCGTAACGACAAAATGTGCTAATGTCAACGCGTCATATCATTCGTACTTTATGCCATGACAATAGAAAGCCTTTTTATTATATTTTGATAACTCATTAAGTATTACCGAATGACGTCATTTTTTGACTAGCAACGGATGTTAATCCGAATCCCATTTAGCTGTTATTTTTATAAGCAGGTAGCATTCATCGCAGCGGCGCATCAATTATCCAACTATTAATCATTTTCCCAGCCCATTACGATAAACTGGCCTTTGCAGTCCGTCCAATTTTCTTAGAGTGAGAAAATTCGCAGTGTGTGTTTTTTAGCAAAACAAATGATTTTTTCGCTAAATAGATCGTCTCGTGCCAAATGGGCTTTTTCATCATAATTGTTCTTCGCGTCGATTATAATTTCCTTCCGGCCTTTTTCGTTTTTCGTCAACTTTTTCAATCGATTTAGATGGGATTTATGACATAATTTGAAAATTAAGTTGAAGTTGATCATTCTTCGGGAAAAGTTGTTTTTTCCGGCATGCATATGAGTTTATTGTCTATCTTCGTATCTGCGTCATTAGAACATTTATTAATTAGAACAATAAAACATTTTGTGCAAAGATTATCTAGCACTTCTTGTTGAGTTCTTTATTCGTAGGGAATTTCATTGTACGTTATCCCAACAAAATACATTTCCTTCATCATAGGAAGCGCTTTAGCGCGTACCTATAATATACTTGGGTACCTCCTACAGCTACAACGGGACAGGCCTGGAAGGTGCGGTTTTTTTACAAGATAGGCAATAAAAAAAAGGTTTTGTGCTCTCTTTTTCTGTTTACACTCAATAGGTACCGAATTTGTAATGATCGTCTAAAGTTTTGGCGTAACGTTATAACATTTACAAACTTTTGACGCATTTTTAGTCAGCGTGTACACAACTCAGTGTAAATGCCTTATACAATTCGATGGAACAGACTCGTAGAGAATCGAATAATCTGAAACCGGATTTTTTAGTTTTTTGAATTTTGCTTTAGTTCTTGAGGGGAAGTGTAAAGAGTGTAGAAAAATGCGGGTGTAAAGGCAGATTTTGGTTGGGTTTTTCCCCTTGATGTCAGCCAACAACTCCAGTTTTGAGTCTCAAAAATCTTTTCTGATGGAAATGTACTAGGCTTAAGGGCTACTTTGTGCTTACCAGCAAACTTTTTTACACTCAATACGAAGTTAGATCTATGGGTTTAAACTTTATACACTAGTGGATAGTGTAAAAAACAAGTTTTGTCTAAAATTTCTCCGCTCAACTTATCCACTTATGAGTTTGGACAAATTGTATATAATAAAAGTTAGGTACGTTTCAAGGGCTATACGTCGCTGTAAATTGCGTTTAAAAAACGCAATATTGAGTTATTTATGGGGATGTAAATTTCGAAATCAAGAGTGCGAAATGGGCGAAAAATGCGTTTTTTCCCTATTTTGATCGGTAAGTATCTCAAATATTTTGCGAAACAGAAGTTTTCCGCATACAAACTTACTGCTATTCAAAGGCTACAAACTGGCCCAAAGCGAATTTCTTTACACTCAATGGGGAGTTAGGTTCAGATTTTTCAAGTTAATGTGGTGGACGGTGGAAAATACGTTTTCGTTCGTTTTTTTGTTCGCCACTTTCTCCATTTAGAAGTCGAGATAGGTCAAATTGAATAAAAATAAAGTATTTTCTAAAAGGTACATGTCACAGCTCATTACGTTTATTTACATCAATATTTAGCTTTTTCGTGGGATGTCAAGTCAAAAAATTGGGTGTGTTAAACGTGTTTCTGTCTTGTTTTTTCTGCCAACTTCTCCGGTTATGAATCTGGACATGATCTCAAGTCTAAAAAATGTACCAGGAATCAAACGTGATACGCCTCTCGGGCGCATTTGTTAACATTCAACAGTGGTGTAAAGTGGTTTACATCTCATATATCTTTGTCTTCAGGCAATTGTAGAGATTTAATTTTTACATAAATGTTGATCGTTATACTGAAGTAATATCAGAATTGCGAATCCGACTAAAATCTTCTTTTACACTCTGTAGTTGTGCAAAGTTTACAGTGCAAATTCCCCTTAGTTTTAGAGCCTTGCGGAAGCTTAATTTAAAAAAAAATGCTCTACGTAATGTTAGAATTACGAATCTGACTGTTAGTTTTCTTTACACCCAGTAGTTGTGTGAAGTTTGCACTATACATTCATTGCTAATGTGTAGTTTACACCATAAATTTATTTTACTTTCAGAGCGTTGAAAAACGTGAATTTTTTTCGAAATATGTTGCGTGAGGTCAGGATCACGAATCTGACTATGCTTTCTTTACACCCAGTACTTATGTAAAGTTTACACTGAACATTAAATTTAGTTTCAGGGCGTTGCAAAAGCTTAATTTTTTCAAAATGTTCCGTATAATTTCAGAATTACGATTCTGAGCGTAAGCGTTCTTTACACCCAATATTTGGGTACAGTTTATGCTGAAAACCTTTGATCTGTTTAAATAAGGTAAGGTTGTCTTACTCAGATAAAATGATGCTGATGTTCGGAACAATATTGTTTTCCGCGTTCTTGGACTGCTGTCATTATTGTGGCATGTTATCGCATGTGCTTACTGACTGATTTACTTAATTCATGCTAATTTAAAGTAGGGTATTAGCAAAGAAAAATGCTTCAATGGGACAAAAAAGACGAATATACTTGGGATTGTGGATTATGAAGAATGTAAAAGGAGGGGACTAGGAAAAAGCTACCTATATAAATATGCCTAAAGTCGCAAAATCTGTTAAAAATCAGTTTTTCTCTGAGCAACGCAAAAATCGAAGTATATTCTGCAGCCTCTGAAAAAGTGTTACCCTCTTCGAATAATTTTCAGTGCTTCACATTAGTGTATAAACATAATCTAAAAGTTTTCTTTTTGTAAATTGCTTGCATGTTTCAACGCTGACTTGCTTCGTATCGTGATTGATAGAAAACTAACTGCAATTGTATTTGAGGGTGTTTTATTTTATTATCATGAGCATTTTAGCAAGCAAACCTGGCGACAATTGATTAGTGTACACAATCGTTGCGGGCACGCAAGTGTACCTACATGTAGTCTGTTTCACGCACGTAAGCTTACGCGTTTCCTACTGCTTTAAACCAACAATTTCTTTGATTGTCTTGAATGCATCGATGTTTGCTATTTCATCTAAATTGGCTTGCAAAACCTCCTAGTTTACTCGATCTAATTTCCCATTGCTACTGCATAGCTCACTAGCGCTTTTTCAAGCATTTTCGGTTCAATAGTTTATTTCAATCTGTAGGCCGTAGAATATACTTCGATTGTTTACGTTGCTCGAGAGAGTGTGATTTTTGATATAGGTGGCGTTTTCTTAGTTCCCTCCTTTAACATCCTTAATAATTTACAATCCCAAGTAAATTCGTCTCTTTTATTCCATCGGAGCATTTTTCATTGCTATACTTTGATATAAATAAGTTAAGTGTACGTTCAACTTTTCGTTTATTCATCCCTGATCTATTTTTTTCGTTTGACTTCTGGTGCAAACGTTTTCAGCATTTCTACTAAAGATGTTTGTAGGTAGGTGCTAGAGCAAGGGCTTCTATCGGATTTGCTTCATGACGAATTTCTTTCATTTAATAGCTAGAGCTGCGTCCAACATTTGAAGCTTTGCCGGTAAAACATAAAATAACTCAATGTTTAGATATTTCTATGTAGGTTAGAGTAGAGCTGTGCCGGGGCCGCCTTTTTTGCCGGGGCCTAGGCCCCGGGGCCGGGACGGGCCTGACCGGGGCCAATAATAGCGTGCTTTACCATGCTCATAGTACGACCCTGCCCTACCCCTTATATGTACCTATGCATATATTCTTGCTTGTAGATATGCACGTCAACCGTTAATATTTGTTGGGATTACAAGATATAACAGAACATGGGCATCGGGGATCTGGACCCCCCAGAATTCACATTCTCCCCCTCGAAAAAAATCCGCTAGACCCCCCAGAAATTGATTTTCAGAATTTTTTCTGTTTTTCTGCGGTTTTTTGATGCTAATGGATAGCTCTCATTGAGAAACGCGAGAAAACGGTGTTTTTTTCGCTCTACCATATATTACCAGGCACTTTTTGACTTTGAAAAATTTTGGACCCCCTAGAATGTTTGAGCTGCCCATGTATGGATTTAACTCCCCTGACTTGGATGCGTTTTTCAATGTGCTTTACTTTGCACTTTTTTTAGGCTTATTATTCTATTTGTTCTGATAGACGTAGCTGTCTGCTACCTAGCAAGCAGGAAATGCTCGTCTATATGAATTGCAATTTAAAATACGTCAATTTTGATTATTAACTAGAAATTTGCACCAATCTGACATAGTGAAATAAAGATTTGAATTAGCAAGATCTGTGGTTTGCTTGAAATTGAGTTTGAAGGTAAATCTGCCCAAAACATTATCAATTTTCTACATTATAATCAACTCTAACATTTGCCCCGGCCCCGGTGCCGGGGCCAGCCTGGCCCCGGCCCGGGCCGGGGCCTGGCCCCGGCACAGCTCTAGGTTAGAGGTACCTATCTTATTACGTGTTGTGGATTTTTTTATATGTAACATTTGCGGCCTTGCTCTCTTTTAAATATGGCCCGGTCATACATGGGCAAGGCAGAGATGGCCAGAGGGGGCAGGCGAAATCCAGGAATGGTCATATAGTAAATTTTGGTCGTTTTTTGTACACGGCACGTACAAAGACGATCCCCAAAAGTCAGTGTACATTCTATATGTAAATTCTAGGGTAACTATTATAATATGGTAAAGTAGCACGTTATGTGCGGTAAATGGGTTTCTTGATCCTTATCAGTAAATTTTAGACAATTTATGGGTTTCTAGCGACGAAAATATGAAAATTTATCAATGCGGCGCGAAGCGCCGGAAAATTTCGATATTTTAACCGTTTTGAGGTAGTATTTCCGGCCTTTTTTCGCAGTGAGCTCAAAAATTGTCTTACAGCACCTTTCGTTTTCTCAAAATCGCCTGGCAGTACCTAATTTTTCCAAACATTAGGTAGGGGTAATACCATTTCTCAACCCGCTCCTTATGCTTATGTGTGGGCCCGGCCCAACGAATGGGGGATAAACAGCCGTCCTGACCCTGATTGCGGACCGCCTAATACGTGTATGTTTGCCTGTTTATGTGAAACGTTGCCTTGCCCCTAAATTTTTTTGTTGATGTTACGATGTAAGAAAATTAACATTTTTATTCGACTCGATAGGAGAATTTAGTTTTGCTTTTAATGTTATTAGAAGGCATGCTGACGTCATGCTCAACTTTAATTTCTGTTTCGATATCTATCATGTTTTTGCTGTTGAAAACATGTATGCTAGCTTAGAATGAAAAAGTGCCTATATATAAACGACAAAATATTTTTATTTGCTAGCGACCAATTTAATAAGCAACAAGAAGCCGTTATTTCTTGAAATTGTCTTCTAAGTATAGCAGCATGCTTTTTTATCGCCCCATCCAAAACAGAATCGTTTCAGTGTACATGAGAACTCTTTGCTTAACTGGCATGTTCAGATATTTTTCGTTAGTCTTTTTATAGGATGATTATCTGATGCAATTTATCTTCTGTGATCGATTGCTCATCGTTCTTGTAATTGAAATATATAAGGCAAGCCGCTAACAATGCCATTTGTCATAGCAACTGATCCATCTTCACATTTCTTTGAACCATTACTTCGTGCCTTTTATTTCAATATTAATTCCTTAATTATGCGCATAATACATAAATAGCTTGAGCCTGGTTTTCTAGTTGATTCGGAGCACTTATAATTTTCACGCGCACTAATTTCTTCCTGGAAGCATTTCAAATTGTCTTCCACAAGTTTCTTACCTGTTCGAATTGGTCATTATTGTTCTATAAGAAAACCGTTGATTTTGAAGCCAAAAATTTATTGCTAGGAGCCAGCAAGTCTTGTTTTGCATTCATTTTTCTTGTTCGCATTGGCGTCATAATGGATTTTTTAAACCTGTTATTTTTTTAAAACAGCAGGGCTCAATGATAAATGATGCAATACAGGTGGGCTGAAAATGGCGAATTTTGGCCTAAGAGAAAAAATTTTTGACAGCTTTTATTTATGAAATAGTAGATGCATTGAGTCTGCTGGACGAGGAAGGAAGGGTGGAATTAAATTTTTGATTTCAAATGATGGATGTTTTATTCGAAATTTAGCTGACCTGCGTTTTTGGGTTGTAATAATTTGGAGGAGTATGATGACAGTGTGCGTTTCGGATCACGTGATGTTCGAAATTTGCCGATAAGTTTATTTACCGTAGAGCGACTGACGGCTGAATTTTTATATTACATACATTTGTTTGTGCGTCTACTTTTCGATAAGCAGCTAAACTTTTTGTCTAGGTACTGATACGAATTGTGCAAAAGTTCAAAATGTGTTTTTATCGTTTGAGCCTACTTAAATTGAAATGATTATGAATTGTTGGCGAATTTTTGTTCTCATTATTTTGCAATATTTTAGAGTACAATTATTAAAACAGAAAATCAAAAATGCGGAGCCTTAAGGATTCAATCATCATGTAAAAACTTGTAAGTTCTCCAAATAAGATTCCTAAGCACCTGAGAGAGATCTGGTTTTTTTAGGAATCAGTAAACTCCAATATAAATACGGTCTTTCGAGAGTAGGATTCGGAAAACAGTAAATGGCCAATAAATTTCCTTTGCATCAAGCCGATGTGGCATCAGAATATAAGATAACGAAAATTACCAGTCTTATTTGAGATGCTTAGTTACGCTGTTTTTTAAATAATTTCTTGCACCAAGTCAGCCAAATTTTCAGGCAAGATGTCGCTTATTTGATAAAGATTACATCTATGCATGATTTGGGGACAGGGGTTCCCTTTCAGAAAAATTTTCACCCCTCCAGAAATGTTATTACCCCTCCAGAAAAGTTTTCATCCCTCCAGAAAAGTTTTCATCCCTAGATAAGTTTTCATTTTCCCATAAAGGTTTTCTTCCCCCAGGAGTTCACTATTTCCCAAATAAAATCGTAGAAGAGGCACTATTTAAGCATTTCTAAGTATCTGCTTGTTCAGTGGTGTCAAATTTTCGACCATTCGTGCATGTACTCATCTTTGTCTATATTTTGTTCAGTTTACTTGAATTTTTCTAGTATTATTTGAAATTTTTTTATGTTTTACGCTTTAGAAAAATAGAGCATCGTCAAAAATGCTGAAAATAATGATTTTGACGCGTCGTATCAACTTATTTCGAGATACAGAAATGCATTTTAAAATTTACCTCTAAAATTCTTAAGCTGTGCATATCTGATTACATCACTACTATAAGTAGTACGGCCGGGCACGACATGTAAATATGCTAGCAGAAAATAAACGGACGACCAATTTTGTCAGAATACGGATTAGTTGTAAGATGAAATACGTAAAAATATGAAAAACATGTGAAATGGATATCCAAGAAAACCCTTTCTGAATAAATTTTCTAGCTTAGTATCATAGTGAATAAAATACACCAGTAGGTACGAAAAATGATCTTGCACTGCAAAAAACACAATATAAATTAATTCGGGGTGCAAAAAAACGGAGAAATGTTAGAAATACAAAAAAGTGCACGAAAGCAGACGCGAATTTTAAAGTCAGTGTGATCTTTTAACATTTTGAACGAGCAAAACTTCGAAAAAAATCCCAAATAAGTGAATTTTATGTCCGGAACCTAAACCACTGAATATTTAAATGCTTTCGTGTTTCCTAACGACGACGAATAATGGTTTTCTCATACAGCTCTTATGTACTTAAGATTTTTTGATTGTGGGCATATTGGAAAGAGAAAAATATTTGTTTATCAGACGCATATGTTCAAGCATATTGCACTCAAGAAATATATGACAAATATGTGATAAAGATCATTTGAATTGCTGCTAAAATCGCTCTGAAAAATGCAAGATTTAAGGATTCTATCCTTTCAGTATCCTAATGCAGCTTTACTGCCTCAGCTGCCTGGCGAAAAGCCGGTTCTGGACAAATATTAACCTCATTAGCTCTTTATTACTATTGACTGGAGAGTCGGTGCTTCCGTAATTTTTTTGAAGCTGAACCAGCTACGTGCGTCGTCGAGATGAAGTGCTTTGGATATGCTTGCAATTTCATATCTCTTAATCGGATTCTCGTAAATCATTCTAAAATTGATGCTTTTTTCAAATTTTTTTCCGCTTCTGATTTAAAATTAGAAAAAGCATTGGTGTAATACCGTGAAGTGGACCTAATTTGAGCTAGGATTGAACATTCTGCCAGTTCTCGAATCTTTTTTAGTTATTTTACGCATCTTGCGTAGACAGTAGGTACACTTAGCTCTTCCTAATTATTGTTCTGTGACAATAAGCCTTGTGCTTTTCTTGAAAATTGCTTTGACACATTTTATTCCGGCCGAAGCCATCTAGTTATAAATTAAACGATACTTCTCCGACAAAGCCTCAACTATATTTCGTCTTTCGCACCAGTTGTCATGACTATAAGCTTATTAGATCCTTATGTCGTTTCTTTGTGTTAACATTGATCCCCGTTGATTGCTGTTATTATCTTTGGCGCAAATAACAGCTATTTGTCTCATTATTAGGCTTCTTGTGGACAAAGGGTCCCTCTGAGAAAATAAAGATGCGCAACAGTGATACACATGTATCAAAGGGATTCCGATATATTTTCTCCGCTATTTCGATTTATATTCCCGTGTACTAAAGTTAAAAAAATGCCTTTTTGCTGGTAATTTTCTCTTATTTTCAAAGTGCCTTTTTCTCAAAGAAACTTCGCGTTATAGCGTGCCTTGTTCGAATGTCTCTTTGCCAACCGCAAATTATCCCATTGAATCGGGTAATTATCTTCTATTGCGTACTTTTTTGCATCATTTCTTCAACTCTGGCTTTTCGGCAATCATTCGGATGTAGAACCAACCGCCTAATTTTTTGTCAACCATAAATTTCAATTAAGCGGCAATATACCTTCAGTAATATTATTAATGCAAATAATATACGAGACAGGCGAATCACTTTGAGATGTTTTTGTCTTTGTTCGGAAGTGTTTATGCGATAGTGTAGAAGCGGTGCGATTTCGCCATCAAAATCTTTGTTGTCTCGCTTTGATTCGGGTTTTCATTAAGTTCGAAATCGATTTATTTTCGTCTTTGCTCTTTGTCCATAACGCCTGGGCCACGTCTTGGAGGTTTTCAGTTCCCACCTTTATAGAATAACAAATGAAGTCCAAGCGCAGCGCAATGCGCTCAGAATAAAGGACAATTGTCCATCTTGTATGTGTACATGCACTCTCTCCTCGCGTTTTTTTGTTTAGGGTTTGTTCTATTCGTCGTTGTTGTACCCATTCAGTCGGTTGATTAGTTGTTTTTAACATCCTTGATTCGTCTCCTTTTTCACCTAATAGATTTATCGCTAGTAATTTCAGCAGCCTTGTCGAGTACCTAGTCGACAATTAATGTTTAGCCAGCCATTCGTCGCGCCCGCGTTGCTTGTCTTTCCGGTTTTTTCTAATTTCTTCAAATCGAGCTCAATGTTGCGCATTAGCATGTGTGATTTTCTTCCAAGAAAAGCCACCCATTAACTTTTTTGGCCGTGGTGCAGCCTATGGGCCAACGATATTGCTTATTCTATCAATTCGTATTCTGTCCGGCCGGCCTATCTAACTTCGTTGCTAAATACACGTGCCCAGTTTTCGTGACAAGATACATTACCAAGTCAAGTTTTTCATACTATTCGTGTTTCGGAATAACGTTCTATGAGCGTTTTGTTTACTTTTCTTTTAATCATGAATTTCTGGGACTCATCGTATGTCATCGTTTCTTCCAGCTCCTTTGGTTCTGTGGTTCAGTCCAGAAACCGTGACATATTGTGTAGGTCTGATTGTGTGTGTGTGTTGTAAGTTTGGTTTAATATTCGCGAAATAAGCAGCCTAATGCAGGAATCTAAAGATTCACTAACGTTGGTCTAATTTTTTCTCCGCCACATCCGTTACGCGCACGTAAACGTCAGAGGCATTGACGCAATTTCCTTATCACATTTTTAACGAAGCTAGATTACTCTTCTGTTCAAGTATTTTCGACTGATTTGAAGTGAACGGCTACTATTAATAAATTGCATTAAGCTTAATATGCTTAACCTCTTTATTCGTGCTATCCGACGCGATTGTCGATTTGCTAGTGACTATTTTGGACCTGGTTTCCGGACGCTTTTTATGCTTAACCACATCTGGGAAACTTTTGGTTGATTTATTTGTCTCTAAAATTTATATATTTTTTCGAAGAAATAACTTTTTGACTACCTATTCAAATAGAACAAGTTTTTATCCTGTTCGTCATTTTTGAAATTGATGCCATTAGCTTTCGCGATGCGTCGCTGCGATTCATTCCAGTCTTTGTTTTCAGAAGAGCGAAGCAGCCTGGTTTTAAAAAACGTTATTTTTCAACTTATGCTTCTGAACTTCTGTCGATTTATTTTTAGTGTCATAAATTTACATGATAAACTGACTAACTGGCTTAATACCACCTACCGCATAGGAAACTGAATGCACTGTGCATGAATCATAGTCTTGTCGATCTTCGCACAAAATATTTTGGGCAAAATTATTACCCTCTCGTGCCTATTTGTTAAGCCCAATGCATATTCGTCAGAAAACACTTCGTTTGCATACCGGCTGACTAAATATTACACCAGTTTCGGGCGTGTAGCCGCTATAAGAAATGGCGGTTATGAACATTTCTCATTTTCCTGATCAAACTTCTGTCAAACCAAAGCTGCCATGCTTGCTGTAAGATATATTGACGAGACACCGCCGGATACGGTTCGTAATGGAGTCTTATCTGACATTAATTCGAGTAGTCAACAAGGGAACCTTAGCAGCTCGCAATTTTCCATTGGCCTTGCCCCTAAAAAATTTATTAGGCAGTGATGTATCCCGGGCTAACACGCCCCAGGCTACGCCGGTGTCTTTTCAATCCCCCGAAAGTCAGCAACAAACGCACCAGCCGCAGCCTGGCCTTTTGCGATGCGTTAGTGAAACGATTCGTAAGACTAAGGCGGAGCTGGGTCGATCCGGATGGATACACGCTTATTATATAATGGGATTGGTTATATACAGCGCCTTTGGTGGCTTGGTGTTTTGGATATTGGATGGTGAAGCTAGCGACAAGATCTTGCTCGAATACAAGTAATGATTCTATAATTATGGCTCAAGGTTACTAGGTGGATTAATGGAGAACAAAAAGTATTAAAATGATTTTTCTCTGGTTTATTGCTTCTAATTCGTATTTACAGATTTTCCTCATAATTTAATAACAGGAATCGCTATATATCATAATTATTTCATAGTTATATATCAAGCATTTGCTTTTGTAAAATTGCTTAAGAGACAGGAGATTACAGCTTTGAGACTTTGAGATATATCCTTACCCTAAAATCTTGAAAGCAGGGAAAATTTAGCAAATATTGTAATTCAGTAGAAGAAATCTGGAAAATAAATGCGGTATACGATTAAAAAATGCCACTACTCAAGAACATGTCCGCAAAGAAATTTAATTCTGCTGCTCCGTCAGCGTGAAGGTCCTTAATGTGTATCCTAAAAATAAATTATTTTTAAATTAGATTTTAAATTACTATCAACGGCTGAATACTTGTTGGTCAGAATACTTAAAGTGTGGGAGTTTGTCTCCTTAGGAGCAGGGGCGGATTTAGGGGGTGGCCGCTCCCCCCATTGGCCTAAAATAGTGCGCAAAATTAAGGATTTTTGAGCGATTTTCGGGTTATAACAGCTAATTTTTCCGCCCAAGTCAGGGTTCCCCGCCCTTAGGGGTACCGCCGCCCCCCCTTTGGAAAATCCTGGATCCGCCACTGCTTGAGATTCGCACCACGTTGCTTATATATTTCTTAAAATTTTTATGTATTTGTTTGAATTTATGTGAGTAATGTGCGGATTTTTATAATACATTGACTATTTACTCAAGCTTTGAAGTAGCCTCACTAAGCTCATGTTATATCGCTGACGTTAGCTTTAGTTATTTAGCAGGTACTTAGTTAAACAAGCTCATTTCGTCTTTTCTTTAAAAAAATTTAATGCTAAAAAATTTCAGATTTTCAATGTAGAATGAATGAAATTTGATTTTTCTCAGTCTAAACTCTAAATTCGCTTTTCTGAAAATAAAGAATGCAAAAATTTGTCAATACAATGTAAAGCGTTGAAAGGTTTCGTTGTTTTAACCGTTTTTATATTGCATTGGCGACTTTTTTACTGACGAATTGCACATAAAATTGATTTGGTGCTAAATATGATTGTTTTCATTCTTAGTAACATCGTACTTACCGCCTGAAACAAAATTTTGGGCTGCTTAAGACCCATAAAATGACTCGAACAAAATATTTTTTTTATCCTTCCCATGATTCTGAAGTCGGGTATAGAGTTATAATAGACAAGGAGGAGTGACTAAATTGCTGTGAGGGCTAAAATCTTTTGGCTCATTTCAGCTTCTAAGCTCAAAATTGCTGTGAGGGCTAAAATCTTTTGGCTCATTTCTGCTTTTAAGCTCAATTATTGAGCTTTATAAACATATATGTATAACTCAGTAATCGACGTTTATGCTGGAAATTCAAGTGTGCTTGACTTAGTTAAATTAATTTAGGACTTAATAAATAGATAATAACTAATTTCGTCCGCCGCACAAATGTTCGGAGCTTTTGACTCAGCCCGAAACATACTTCACGCGATTCGCGCCGCAGAGGGGGTTTGCGGCCACAGTATACCCAAAAATGTGACGTCATGGCGCGAAACTGGCGCGGCGAAATTCATCTGCCGCTTCGCGTCACCTAGGCATACTTCACGCGGCGCAGTCGCCGCGCGGCAAGAAAAAATGGCGCCAACTGGGCGACCCTTCGCCTCTTCGCTGCCGCTTCGCTCGATGTTGGCATACTCCGCGCGAATTGCCGCAATGATAGCGCGTTGATTTCTTTCATAATCGATTTTTTTCAAAATCGGCGAAAGCTCATTCAAATTCATTTATGCATTTAGGACACCATGTGCATATGTATGCAGGCCCGTATCCAGGTGGGGGCCTGCCCCCCACCGAAATGGGAAAAATTTTTGTTTTTCCCAAGGGTCTCCTAAAGGGGAAAAATTATAAATTGGCGAAGTGCGTCTAAAACACCGCCAAAACAGGTTTTTAGCGTACTTTTGAGCAAGTAAACTATTGTTTATGTATAGTTTTCTCTTCTAAACCGCTAAAAATCGTTCAAATTTGACTTAGACATAGAGAGCATGTCAATTTTTTCCAGCGCTGTGCGCCGGATTCATTGTTCAGCTATAGTTTTTGCCTTCTAGCTCACTCAGAACAGCTCAAATTTGAGGTTTGACATGGGAAACATGAAATTTTTCCGCGCTTCGCGCCGTATTTATTGTTTATATATGTTTTTGTTTTCTAGTTCGCTCAAACCCGCTCAAATTCAAACTTGACATGCAGAATATGTCAATTTTTCCGGCCCTGCGCCGAATTATTCATTATCTGCATTGTTTTTCTCTGTAAAGCAGAATGATTAAGTGCAAAGGCAAGAGATAAGAAATAATTCGTCGATTAAGTGATGAGAAATCAAGTTAAATGATAAATTTGCTGTATATCAATATTAAATAGAGTGGAAAATTTTTGAATTTTTTCAAATATTTCTTCACCATCGTATAGTGCCTCGCCGAGATACGCTCAAAACTGCCTTTATTTTCGCCTATCTCCTAATGGATTTCGAGATATCTGGCCTCAAAAATTTTCGGCCCCCCCGAAATAAAATCCTGGATACGGGCCTGTATGTATGTATGTAATGTCGGCTGGTTAGCAGAATCACACGATATCATTCTGAAAGAGATGGAGGAGGAAGTTTGTTTCACACTCGCTTGTCTTCTGCACAGTGCAGGGAAATTCTGCACCTCATTTATCAGTGTTGTATCGAAATCTACGATCCTAAGCAAAAAACGCGTACAGCAAAAATAAAATCACACAACCGAGTGGTCAGAAGTATTCAGGATTCATGCACCTTTTCTATACAAGAAATGACAAAACTTCCAGAATCAATGACTGTACGTCTTGCATCCTGCATGAATTTTTTAACACTATTTATTCAAAAGACAGGTATGTACGCAATAATTGAAAGCTACACAACAAATTGGAGAAAGTCCGATCAAAAACGTACAAATCCAGTACTGCCACATACGTACTTCTGTGCATACGTGGGCAGCAAGAAAATTCTGGGGGTGCAGGATTTTTCAAAGGTCAAAAAAATGGTCTTAAAAATGGTGGTAGCGTAAAAAACACCATTTTTCGACGTTTCTCATCAAGCGCTATCCATTGGCATCAAAACATTGCGAAAAAAAACGAAAAAAATTTCAAAAATTGAATTCTGGGGGGGATTCTGATTTCTTGGGGGGGGGGTATTTTGTTTCTCGGGGGGTGCATACCCCCAAACCCCCCACGCCCAGGTGTGCTTCTATGACATTTCAAAATCTACGAAGATGGTTTGCGCTCTCGTAGATACGTACTTCATTATAGATTCAGAGCAGATCGATACCGGCGCACCTCATTAGCATTCGCGAGGAAAGTCCAAACGTTTGGACTTCTGCGGCGCGGCGAAAAAATTCGAAAAAATGCTAAAAATAGTTATTATTTGCTTCTCGCCGCGCGGTGAAGTATGCCATGAAAAGCGGCAAAAAAATTGGACTCTAGCGAATTTGGTTGCGGCGCGGCGGCCGCTTGAAGTATGCCTTGGGCCGCTTGAAGTATGCCTTGAAATGCGGCGCGGCAAACTTCGCGCCTCGCCGCGCGGCGCCAAGAAGTATGCCATGGGTCAGCGCGAATTCGGCGCGGCGACCGCTGCGGCGAATTTGCGCCGTTCGCCGCGCCGCGTGAAGTATGTTTCGGGCTTAAGAAAGCCACAAAGTACAAGGGGCTCTATTTGCTAATTTTCTCGTTCGTCTTGGTAGAAGATAAAAAACCTATTTATCAAGCCGAAGCTCCCTGACGTCATATTGATCTTTAATTCAGGACTAATTGCTCCAATGCGCGGGACTCGCTTTGGCATAATTTAACGGCCTCGTGTCAGAATTTATCCTTCACCGACTGCCAAACCAAAGTGTATTCAATAATGACTGTATTCGGAAATTGCACCCAACAATCTCAGTTTCATCAGATCACGCAATATTCCACCGCTCATTACATGAATGCACTTATATATGCTATTACGGTGTATACAACGATCGGCTATGGGACCATTGCAATGAGCTGCAAGGCTGGGCGCGTGGCCACAATCCTCTACTCTTTGGTGGGCATACCGCTTTTTTTCGCCTTCTTAAACGACATAGGCCAATGGTTCCAGCGACTCTTTTTGCTCTGCTACGCCCGATTAAGGCTTTGCATAAGGCATAGACCAAAGTGTAAAAATTTGGATAAAAAAACGACCAAAGCAAATGGTTCGATTAACGGTAAAATGTCGTCGAATCATGCCAATGCAGCTGACTTTCAGGCAAGCATATGGCTTAAAATTTTGAGCTCACAATTTTGAAGCCTAACTTCTCATGTATTCAAGACTATACTCGCAAAATAGCTAAAAATTAATTAGGCTTTGAAGCAAAGTTATGCGGTGTAGTCTAATTTTGAATTTATGAAGCTCTCAAAATGAGACGGAAAAAACCCACTTGAGAGTTATTTGATAGTCTAATGTCGTGCTTTCCCTCTGCATTTCTTATTAATTCATGAAGCTTATTTAACATGCTGGGATATTAAATCATCGGGAATACGTTATCAATATTATTGTTTAGTTAGCAAAGCAATAAAACATTCTTTGCCGAAAAGGAATTGATTTTTAAAATTCAATTATCTTCGTACAAAATTGTTTATACCTGATTAGTTTCCTTGCTTTTCTGGCGTAAAGGCAAAATTCTAGATGCACTGGGAATATTAGCGACGCGGTAAAAGCAGATTCGTGATATTCGTCTAACCCCAGAATGGCTGCTGAGTACTGATCCCTCGCAAAATGGCTGCGACCCCTTCTAGAATTGTCGATTTTTCTTGTAAAAATAGTAAAAATGGGCTATTTTTAAGCGTTTTTAGCTTATTTTTTGGCTCATAAGTGTTAAATTTCGGTCATAAACACATTTTTTGACTATTTTGTCCAATTTGCTCAATTTATTCAAATTTGTTTTTATGTTTTTTTTTGAAAGAATATAAGTCCGAAACGTCAAAATTGAATGTTTCTGACGTGTACTTAAACATGCACAGCATAGGAATTCTGGCCGGGGGGTAAACTTTTATAGTGCCATTTTCCGGCCCAAAAATGGTTGATATGAGTCAAAAACATAGTTTTTGGCGTTCCTGACGATGCTCTATCCTTGAAGAGAATAAAAATATAAAAAAATCCCGAAAAAATCAGAACCGTCGAACAAATTGAACAATGTATTTATTAAAACATGAGATAGCGCCGAAAACTTGACACTTTTGAGCGAATAGATAGCTAAAACGCTTTAAAAAGCACTTTTTCTACGAATTTTAGGGAAAATTTTTGTATGATACTCATGGTTTTTTTTGTATTCAGCAAAGATTTATTCCGATGTACAAAGACTTTTTGGGACCGTCTTTGTACACGTGCAAAGATTTTTAGGGAGACAAAAACTGTAGAAAAGTCTAAAATTCTTAAAAACTTTCCGCCAAAATGAGTAATTGTTTGTTCTATATCTGTTTATAATGGCAGAAATTGCATTTAGAAAGCAAAAATACCAAATTTTTCGGCGCCTCGCGCCGCTTTGAGACAATTTTCAGAATTTTTTGTCATCAATAACCCAGAAATTGGCTAAAAAACACTACCAAAGATCGAATAACTCTGTTTTACCAACCGAAAACGCTATTATACCATGTAATAGCACCCAAACATTTGCATGTACAAAATGTACAAAGACTTTTGAGGACCATCTTTGTACATGTACAAAGAGACCTTGTACAAAAAAACACTGGGTACTAATCTTTTTCTAGCCCAAAAAAGGCACTTTTTAAAAATTTTGGCCGGACCCCCTCCCTCAGTATTGACATGCTGTACTGGTACAGTGATGAGGTGATTTAAGTTTTAATTTAAATGCTGATATCGATTAAAATTTTGCATAGGATGTGGAAATTGGCGCTTTAGAAAACGCTGTGCTTAGCAAGAAGCGGAAGCATGTCCATCACGGCGCCCGTCGGCACACAAAGCCGGGTCTCATATTCACGTTCGCGATTCTTTTCTTAATCATGTACTTTTGCTCAGTTTCGCTGCTTCTTCGCCTAATCGAAGGCTGGAACTTGTTCGACTGTTTTTGGTTCTTGTTTCAATCAGTCTCACTCATTGGCTTCGGAGACGTTTTTCCTTCGAAGCCGCGTACAATGCTGTTTACGATAACATTCATCATAATTGGTATGGAAGGAAGAAAACATATTATGTAATATTTATGTTCAAAGCTAAAATTCTAAAAATGTTGAAAATTTTTAAAGATCAAACAGGATCGGAGATTGATGGTAGGATGTTTTTTAAATACTAATGCTTATTGAAAAATATGTTTATAGAAATATTAATGTTTTAATTAAAACGAAATGTGCACTATGTTAAATTTGTCCTCGAAATAAAGCGAAGTTTAAAGTCGAATACAGTGTAACCCCCGTGTAGACTGCGGTTAAAATTTGCAGAATAAAGTTCGTATTTTATTTTCAAACAATGAATAATATTCAATTTATTGAGGTAGTTATACTCATTTAAAGACTTGGATTGAAATGAAAAATAAAAAATACTCATGTGTCGATGAAAAGTTTTATATTGTACTTTCTTCCGTGTATGCACGAAAAGTTATCGAAATTCTCGAAGCAAAAAATTATTCAGAAAAATTTTGTTTCGTATGCAAGAAATTACTGCAAAATGTTTATAGGCCTGTAGCGCATAGTTATGGGGTTTAATGATTGTTTCGGATTCTTTAGAAACATTTGTTATACGCTAATACGGTTGTAAAGCACTATTTGTGCGTAACACGCATACAGGGTTCGAGTCCTTCCCGGATAGCCATACTTTTTCGCTATCCACGATGACTTTGTTTCTGCCTGCCTTATGTGAAATTGAAAAATCAAATATTACATAATGTAACTGCTTGAAATTAAGGGGTTTAATCAGTCATTTTTGGGAGCGGTGATTGACCTTCTATTTTTCGGCCAGTGTCACGTATGTAATAGAGGACGCTGGCTGAAGGCAAAACCGGTGTCAGCTGGTGTCGAACCAGCCAACGTTTATCAGCGCTGACTCCTAGCACAGCTGTGTTACCAACTGCGCCAAGACCGGTTCCCTTGCGTGAGAACGTATGTTCCTTATATGCTGTTTTTAATGCAATAGCGTCAGCTGTCATCCCTGACACCAGGATAAAAACTAACCTATTTTTTGGGTGGACGGAGAAGCGACCTACACTTTGGATAAGGATTTCTTTTCAATCTCCTGCACGTGCATTCTTAAAATTTTTATAGTAATTCACGCCTCTTTCCGACATGAGGAATTCACAATTCAAAAGTCAATTTTAAATTTTTGCATTTTTTGATAATAGGCATCAGTTTGTTGTCGATGTGCTTCTTCATACTGCAAGAATGGATTCGCGAGCACACGAGCAAGCTGTCGAGGCGCGTGCGCTACGGCGTAAGAAACGTGCACAGCAGCGTTCGCAATTGGTATCCGATTCGGACGTTGTCGTCGGCGTCTTACTGCGCCGGCGACAAGCATCGCGCGGCGATTCGCGCGACGGCGTCGTCCGATTTAATCGACGCCGCCGCCGCCGTCAAAACGAGACCGCGACGCTTGAAAACTTTTCCCCCGATGACTAACTTTTTGAAAAGTCGCGAAGCGGCTGTTACGATGCTCAGTTTGAGAAAAGCTAGGTAATTTATTTTCCTTTGGACATATATACATATACGAGCATACGCGTGAGAATAGAAATTTAACCAGGGGATGGGGGATCGCTCCCTCCCAAAGTTAGTCGTCCCCCCATCCCCCAAAGTCAGAACATTTTTGACCCCCTGGTTTTGGAAAAACTTGCGATTTTCGGTCGTTTTTAGATAATTTTGGTTAAAAATTGGAAGGCGTTAACCCCTCCATGAAAATGGTCAGGGACCTCCCTCCCAAAATTTTGAGCCGTTACATGTATGTGTGAGAAGGCCTTCCCTCCCTCAAAACTTGATATTTTCTATCCCCGTCGTCTTGCAAAAAAAACGAAACAAAAACAAAAATTTACGCCATTTTTAAGCGCTTTTTTGCAGTTTGGACCAATAAATATTTTGATTAAATAACAAAAATAATAAATGATGAAAACATAATAAAATAAATAATTAAAACAATAAAATAAATAATAATATAATAAAATTAAGAATTATAATGAATATTGAATATTATTAAGATTGAAACATAAGCCTATAATTCCTGTAATTTTTTTAATGAGGAAACTCGTTGCAAACTTATGCATATCGAAATCAGTTGACATTGGAGGGTAAAAAACTTGGGGCAATAAAGACCTTCCCCTTGGATTTTTAGGCAACAATCTGTACGGTACTTAATTTCAGACAAATTCAGCTAAAGTAAACTGAAACAGCTTCATGCAAGTTGCTAATACCGGTATATGGTTGCGAATGACTGGAGTAATTATAGCAGCAAAATTTTCTCAAATAACGAAACCGTTGTGCTTTAATCTTGCTGCTATTTTTGCTCATTATAATCTTGACTTATTCGTACATAAATTTCAGTTTTAAAGGAAATACATAATGAATAATCAGTAGTAAAAACTACATAGATGCTGCGCAATGTGCCCAGATTTCAAATTTTTTCGGGTCTTACAATCGATGCATACGCTTCAAAAACATTATTTGTTGGTATTTCTGACCATGCTCCGTCTCTCTAGACGATAAAAACATTAAGCATATTTTCAGTGAAAATTTATTTAAATCCAACAAAATATAGTCAAAAATGGCTGATGAATAAATTGGCACTTAAGAACTAAAAGAATGCTAAAAACGCTCAGAGCAGGACGTTATCAGCGAATTTTTTGAAAAATCGCGAATTCAACGGGGTGAAAAGGTTTTTTGGTGGGAAAGAAGATTCTATCCCAAGATCACGCATGCTTAGACATGCACAACATGGGAATTCTGGGGGGAGGTGTAATTTTAAGATGCCTTTTTGGGCTTAAAAATGGTGGATACGCGTCAAAAATCGTTTTTCGGCGTTTCTGGCGATGCTGTATCTGTCTAGGGCATAAAAACGCAGGAAAATTCCGAAAAAAATTGAAAAAAGTTAAATAAATCGAACAAAATATGGTCAAAACGTGAATATATGGCGCGAAGCGCCGAAAATCTGACACTTTGAGCAAATAGATAGCTAAAAACGCCAAAACAGTACTTTTTCTGCAAATTTGTAGCAACTTTTTGAAAACTTTGAAAAATCGCGAATTATAGGCGGGTGAAAATTTTTCTGGGGCCCTTGACCCCCTACCCCCCAGATCATATATGCGCATGCGCCGTACTCAAGCTGCGTGTGGAAGGGTATCGCTTGATTTTCAGCCAATCAGAGTCGACCCAGAGCGACAGTCGCCACGTGACTTTTCGTTGCCCCGTGAACAGGGCCGCCGAGCAGCCGGACACTTCTGCGACGGCGACGCCCGAAACGCCAGAAACGTCGAGGGTGAGCGGCGGGCCGCGCGGCGGCGCGGCGCTGGCCCGGGCCTTCGTGCGCCAAAAAACGTTCTGGGCGGTGGGCCGGCGACGGCGCAGCAAAAAAATTCATTTCAAGCACAACAATCTCGGCGGCAGCGTCGTCGGCGGCCGATTTCAGTTGGTGCCCGAAGAAAATATGGCCGACGCGTCCGAGGACGACGAATTCGCCGCCGAAGACGACGACGCCGATAGTCTGGATCGCCTTTAAACCGACCGATCGGCGCGTTGCATTTCTTTCCCGCCTTTTTCACTTTACAGCCCGACTGTTCCGTACACTTAGGCATACGTGTAATTTAACAGATGGATTTGGGGAACTCCCACCATACTGGTAATGGGATGGGGTAAGGGCCGCACCCTAACTTGATCATACCTCTATCCACACCTGGGCGTGGGGGGTTTGGGGGTATGCACCTACCTCCCCCACCCGAGTAACCAAAATACCCCCCCCCCACAGCATTCAATTTTTGATTTTTTTTGTTTTTTTTTCGCAATTTTTTGATGCCAATGGATAGTGCTCGATGAGAAACGTCGAGAAATGGTAGTTTTGCGCCGTACCACATTATTTAAGGCCATTTTTTGACCTTTGAAAATCTTGCATCCTCAGAATTTTGGTGCTACCCACCTATGCCTCTATCCCCCCAGAGACCGAGGTTTTTCACCACCCTTTTGGCAAAAACTTGCGTTTTAAAATAATTTTTTCATTGTTCTTGCCATTTTCGGCCGAAAATTGAAGGTCTTCCCTCCAATGCTAACAATTTCCTACTACCCTTCCGTCGAAAACGTGTGTGCTGATACATGTCTGACTTCCACCCAAGTCGAGCTTCACGAATTCCTCCTAGAAAATGGATTTTCACTCACTCGCCACCGTTTTTTATATTCGGCAAAGATTTTTCCCGATGTACAGTGACTTTTCGGGACCGTCTTTGTACATGTATAAAGATTTTTCGGCAGACAAAATTGCGAAAAAAGGTGTGAAATTCGCAAAAATTTTCGGCGCTTCGCGCCGAAATGAATATTTGTGTATTTTATGTATCTTTATAATGGCAGAAATTGCATTAAAAAAGGAAAAATGTCAAATTTTTCGGCGCTTCGCGCCGTTTTAAGGCGATTCTTAGTGATTTTTGCCCTTAGAGACCCAGAAATTAGCTAAAATACACTACCAAAATTCGAACAACTCTATTCTTACCACACTGTGTACAACATGTACAAAGATTTTTGGGAGATAAAAACTGTGAAAAGGTGTAAAATTCGCAAAGAATTTTGGTGATACGCGCCGACATGAGTATTATTCGTCCTACATATCTTCAAAATGGCAGAATTCGCATTTAGAATGGAAAAATGTCAACTTTTTCGGCTCGAGACAATTTTTAGTAATTTTTGGCGTCAGAAACCCCGAAATCTGCTAAAATACACTACCAAAGATCGGAAACCCTGTTTTACCACACTAAAATCGCTACTGTACTATATTAGAGTACAGAAAACTTTGCATGTACAAAATGTACAAAGACTTCTGGGGAACATCTTTGTACATGTACAAACGGACCTTGTACAAAAAAAAACGCTGCTCTGCACAGTTTTGTGTCGTTTGAAGATAAAACTGACTTTTTAATCTTTGTGTTGTATTGAATTCAACGAATTGGGGTCTAATACGAGATTCAGTCAGCATATTACAATCGCTGTATTATTTCTGATTGTGTAACAAGTTATTTCAGCGTTCTAAGTGGAGCTTTATGTGGAAATTCAAACAAGAAGTCATAAAAATTTGGATCAGCTGAATTTAGGACGAAGTAACACTTTTTGTGAAGCGTGCGGGTCGTGGATAACAGACTATTAGTATGTAAAAAATGTGTATAGTTGATATATCTATATATTGTATGTACAAAATTTTTTCGCTCATACAAAGATTTTTCCAGAGATCTTTGTACATGTACAAAGAGGCTCGTACGAAAAAACAGTGCCATATTTCCGGGAAGGCAGACGCTGTAAAAAAGTCTAAAGTTTCCTAATATTTTCGGCGCTTCGCGCAACAATGAGTGATTGTGCGTTCTATATATCTTTATAATGGCAGAAATTGCATTTTGAAAGGAAAAATGTCAGATTTTTAGGCGTTTCGCGCCGGTTTTAGACAATTTTAAGAATTTTTTTATGAGAAACACATCAATTAGTTAAAATACACTAGAAAAGGTCGAGGCCTGTTTTACCGCACTAAAAGCTCTTCTGTACCGTATTTTAGTACCCAAAAATTTGCACGTACAAAATTTACAAAAATTTTTGGGGTTACCGTAATTGTACATGTACGAAGGGACCTTGTACAAAAAACACTGCCGCACTCTCTGCTCCACTTTTGACCAAAAACATACGTTTATAGCCATTTTTTCGAGAATTTTTCGCCACTTTTGACCAAAAATACAAGGCTATTTCTTATCTTGTTCGTCCAAAAACAGCTTGTGAATAGATATTTTACCGTAGTATAAAATTGAGGGGATCGTCTGATTTGAAGTTGATGAATATAGCATTAATGCAAACTCGTATGTAAGTTCTGGCCCGTAAACTAGTTATTCAATTTTTTGAGATAACATTGTTCCGAAACTTGTTGTTACATAAATACGTCACTTTACAACACCTTTTTTTATCACGACGACTCGTACAATCGTTTTAACTTTAAACAGCCGCGCTTTAAGCATCTGCAATTTTTTTCGCTTATTTCAAGACTGTGCCACGCGTGAAAACTTCAGTTATGTTCTTACTGAATACGCATCGATTCGACCAACGTCAAGTTGTGTTGTGAATAATTTCTGTACTATTTTGTTTATATCGAAATCGTCCTTTATACTGTAAATTTATCCGTTTATGCGATATAGTGCTACTTTAAATTGTTTACTTATGCGTTACATGGTTTTGGCGAGATTTTTTTCACAGATCAATTCTTTTAACTGTCTCGAAAAAATTTCTTACCCATCTCTTTTCTAGTTACTTGACTCGAAATTATCATCTATTTCACTTCAGTTTTCTTTGAAACCGATCATGTAATGTGTTAGATGTTATAAAACTCTGGAAAAATCTTCCCTATGTCAGGTAAAATCGCGACACGCTACTACAGTAATCTATTGATATCTGATGCGCACGTTAAAACAACAGGAATTCAACGCATATATCGAAGGGACATAACAACTGAAGGTAATCGGTCCTAGCTCAGCACGTAAAACTGCTAAGTGAGGAGTCAGCGCTGATGAAGGCTATTGGGTTCGCTTAATAGGACTGGTTTCATGTGCGCACACACGATATATACATATATGGCTGCAAAATCCGCAAGACAGCTCAGTCCGAGCTGGTGACTATAACGAACATATGGTCAGCCTGGTAGGTGGTCGAAGTAAAGTCACTTGATTATTGATTGAACTCGACTGGCGTGCACAGAGACACGCGGAGTATATTACTAAATGAATATTATTACGGGGCTCGACAGGCGTACAATACGCGGAGTGACGCATGTTATAATGATTATATATTAACCACTACTGGGCGTGACAACTATTTATATTTCACCAAAGTTTGGGTCGTAAAAACCGCCAACTTTTGAATTGAAATCTTGGTCTTCGTGTCGCTTGTGTAGCATTAGGCGTATTTTTTTACCGTGCTGTATTTCTAATTATCATCCTCATTATTGCATGGTGCTCTCGTGTAGAATTATTTTTGAACCGCAACATTACTTGTCCATATCATTGCGCTACGGGACATCACCGTTGCTTTATTGTTATCGGTCAAATCTATCGTTTGAATTAGAATTAACCGTTCGATGACCGAGTGATAAGTATATATTACTAGAAATAACTGGGCGAGCAAAAAATTGAATATCAAATGTATTTCAAATTATGAATTTACGCTTTTCTTTGATGCGCCAGAAAATGTTACTTTTAAGAAGTTAGGTCAGGCAAGACTTTTTAACTGAACTTTGAACATGGCATGCTTCCCTAATCTATTCATGACTTTTAAAATAGGTAAGTTTTGGTCGTCCTATAAAAATAATATGATTTTTTAAATGTATACTATTAAAACCAAAGTTTCCAAATTTTGATAATGGAATTTTCGTACATTACGTGGGCATTAGCCACTTTGCTTGTGATTAATTTGATAAAAGTTGTTCATCTTCAATCTAGGTACCAAGAAATAAATTGTCTGCGAGAGTTTAATATAAAATTTCGGTAAAAAATCTATAGCCTGTCTTTTTTAACTTGGTGTATGACGAGTTACAAAAGTGTGGTTCGCATTTTAAGAAACAACACATTACTATAGCTCTTATTGGAAGTGCGAGCATGTTTATGCAATCATCGTGCCAGCTATAGTAGTAAAAAGAGACTTGATGCATAAACTGTGGGCTATAAGTTTATTGGTTAGGATTAAAAAATAATTTTATCTAGTTATCTTTATTCACTAAGCGCTACAAATTAATTTTTCTATTGGGCTGATAGCTTATGCAATATGAGTATTTATTTCTTATCTAATAAATTTTTTCGAGCTGACGTCCGTTGATAGTTATAAATTAAACAACTTTCGCTATATTCTGACACTTTAATGCGATAACTATCATCTCAGTTTTAAATAGTGTAAAAGAAATATTGATCTTCAAAATTTTTAAACAACTTAGGAATGCAATAAAAATAAGCATATTTCAGCAAAGCATTTTAAATCGAACGTTGCTCTCTTCTGAGCATTTGCGAGCTAATTTTTTGGGTTTTTCGTTCAGTTTCTGTGAAACCCGCAATTGGAACGTTTCTGCTCTGCTTTTGGTTACACCCGTCGTACAGCCACCGTTTGCATCAAGCTCAAAAGCACATAATGACATCGTCATTCACCGTTTTCATTCGCCCGGAAGGAAAAGCGCGGCTTCCATTAGCCGATGGCTTTACGAGGCCGTTGGCGATGCTACGTCATCGGGACGAATCGGGGCTGTCGCCCGTTTAAAGACCGCATCGGAATTGAGCAGTTGGTTGGCGCATAGGTAGATCTCAACATTTAAAAATTCAAAAAAGTTTTGAAAATCAAAATGTCTTAGAAAAATTAAAAAGTTCGAAAATCCTAAAATTCTGATTCTCGTAGTCGGGTCTTAAGTTTGAAGGACTATAAACTTTCTACTGCCCTCGATCAATGAAAAAAGTGGACCCGTATATAAGTCCTAATGTAATGTCCTTCCTATTAATGCATTCATTAATTTGTTAATAATCGATTGATTTTTATCGACTCATTAATTATAAAATCAATTCATTTCTGATTAAACTCTCGTAGACTTAATCTTATTAATCATTCTTACTTATTTTCTGGTGGTGTCATTTTGGCGATGGCTGTTTTCCGCCATTTTCGCATGCACATACAACAAGGGTGAAAATATATTAAAAAATAAAAAATGTAATACATAAAAAAATATAAAAAACGTAATACATAACAATAACATGATGTTGACCTACGCAGATTAATTTACATGCCATGTTTTCTTATATGACAATTTTTCAAGTCGCAAATATCGACAAATATCAATTTTTGTGTAAAACTATGAAACAACGTAATTTTGTCAGCTGTTCACTATTCGACAACGTGTGTTTGCTGCTGGTGTCCTCGTTAACATTACCACCATTTTTGTTGGCCGCTCTGAGTGTAAAGTTCAATGGACGAGTCGTTTTTGGCACGTGCACGCAATCGGTCGCTTCGGAAGTGGAACAAGATGGCCGCGCCTTACTGACAATCGAAAAACAGAGCTTGGGAGAACGTCAGAGAGGTCAGCTGATATTCTATCTTGAAAAAATTGCGGAATAAAAGGAAAAATTTAAAATAAATGAATAAAATATAGCAAAAATCAAAGCAAGAAAAAAATTTGACGTTAGTAGGGCGGGACAAAGTTGCAGAGATGCGACAATACTAACGGTTTATGAATTTGGCAAGTGATAATAAAAAGTGGCGACTTTTCTAGTGGGAATGTAGGATATGGCGAAAAATTTTTTGACAGGATTAAATCTTTTGCGATAGGCGATCCTTTACATGCCTATATCATACATGCACATAGGGGGTGAGGGGGTGTTACCACCTGAAAGGGACAGCCGGACAGGTAATGTCCGGCGATTTTGAGCTGATGGAACGTTTTTTGCATGATTTTTGAGGTCAAAAGCAGTAAAAACGTCAAAATTTTTCCGGCGCTTCGCGCCAGATTAGTACTTTCAAGTACTTTTTACTCAAAAAGCGCCCAAAATTGATAAATTTTTGAATTTTTTAGTGCTCAAAGTGATATAATGCAGTCAAAATGGACTAAAAATGCTTTTTGCGATATTACCACGAGAAAACGTTTTATAGGCGATTTTGACCGTTTTGATCGTTGAAACAGTAAAAATCGTAAACGTCAAATTCACTGTTTTGGATTTTAGGGATTTCTCCCCCTGCCGACTCTGACCAGTTTTTAATCAAAATTCGACGAAAATAGCTCAGATTTTTCTAATCGAAATTCGAAAATCTGTAAGTACACAAACACGAACGAGTTTTCTTATGAAAATGAGATAAATAAATTAAAAAGGGTTAATTTTTGCCAAAATTATAGTTTCATAAGCCGAATCCAAATTTTTTCGGGGATCTTAGTGGCTTATCGCTTGTTTCATTCTAATGAAACGTGATTAGGAAGCCATTATTTTGACAGAAAAATATTAAAAGGAAAGGTGGAAAAAGAAAGTAGAAATGGGAGAGAAAAATATTTAAAATGAAGCTTCGCGCTGTTGGTAAAAGTAAAAGGACTGCAAAAAGGTGCGAGTTATAGTACTAACGGCTGTGCCTGAAAGAGTTCATTTTATAAGACAACATACTCGTTTGTACATGTGAGAGTTTTAAATCAAAATTAGTAATGAATCAATCAATTAATTAAAATAAATTATATATACACGATATTGAAACTTTATAAGCGGGTAAGCTCTAGCGTTTTAATCACTCTGTTCTTGTCACGTGATCGATGGAGAATTGAGAACAAGATTTTAAATAATTATTTTGCAAAAGTTATAAAATTTATAAGATTTGAATTTATTTCAAATTAAATCTAAGCTACATAGTTAAATTTAGGACAATACGTTATAAAGTCGGGTCATTCCGTGATAAATTACGGACGTAGAAAAAACGAGCCAATAAATTTCGCCAGCGTTTTGGCTTATTTGAAATGGCTCACGCCGGATCTAAACGACTTGTTCATTTTGACTCTCTTCTTCACAAACGTAATGGCCGTTTTGAGCATATTCGACGTTAGCACGACTCCTATTAAGCGACTCGTTCATTTCGCTGTGGTGTTGATAAAATATAATTTGATTTTATTGATCGCTTGGCTCTGCGTGTCGTTTGTGGCCAATTGGAGATTATCGATTATTTTATTCAAGGTACAGCTTCGAATGCAAATTTTATGTACGTATTTTTATTTATTCATGATACTTATTTCGGTTCATTATTTATTATTTAAAAGATCCTATATTAGTACGTAATTCTTACTTTATTCAATTATTGATTACGGTTCAGTCGATGTGGCTGGCGGTATGATTAATTGTTTATGACTTCGCTCGTTTTCTCATCCGTTAGCTAGTATTAATGGTCCGAAATTGTCACCTGCTCATCGGTTTCATAAAATGCGTTTTTAAATTTATAGGTGTGCTCAATATCTATGCGTAACAAATCACCTTATGGATTCATTGATCTATCATAAATTGATGACGTCATTAAGTATTTGATACAGTTTTTATATATGAAGCATTATTTGCATACTGTACTGTTCTCGGAATTACTCTCCTTAATTCAAAACTCGAAGTGTCGCTTAAGACTGCAGCACAAAAGCTAATACGAGTAGTTATATAGAGGGATGCCCGAAAAAGGGTACTCAATGTTTAATTATAACTATAGCTGCATGAGACATAATTGCGAAACTATAAACATTTTTTAAAAGCGCGAATATAGAGCACCAAATCTGAAGAGTTTTATTAATTTATCTTTGCGATTCAGTTTTTGCTGAACACTTTTGTAAACATCCTTTTCTAGTAAGTCGTATACAACAAAAAACTTGGTAATCAAGAGTGTTTAATTAGTAAATCTCTGCTTGAATCGTCAATATAATTTTTTTCTGTTAGAATAACTATTAACGCATCTTTACTCTATAGCTTAATTTTTTTAGTTTCAGAATTATCAATTTTTTATGGTTCGTTTCAGTTTTGTGAGTTTTTCATCGTGTTGCACCTGAATTGTGCTTGCGTTTATTAAAAAGTTAGGTTTGTAAAAATGCATTACACTAGCCGAATTCTAGCAATCATCAACCGTTGGCTGATGGTTTTGTGGCCGAATATTTTTTCTATTAGATGGTATAAGTCGTATTACTTCTAGTCAAACAGAATAAAATTAGGAGATTATCCTTATTTTCGGATTTCGAAAAATTTTTTTTGTAAAATTCTAAAAAGTGATGTTAAAAAGAGTGTAAACCAAAAACCGAATAATCAAAGGTAACTAAACAAACCTTTAAATGTTTGTCGCCCTATATTTGTGCTTTCGAAAAATGTTTAGTTTTACAATATGTCTAATGCAGCAGTTGTTATAATTTGAACATTGAGTACCCTTTTTGGGCCCTCTTGTACCAATTTAATCAAGCAATTAGTACGGTTATTCTATTTATCATGCATTGATGAAGCGGGTTCGGGTCGTGTAATTCTGCGAACCAAAATGCAGTCTTTGCATGCATGGGCGTAGCGTAATAAGGATTTCGTTTCGAAGGCTGACAAGTTTTGGAGCCGCATATCCGCATAGAAAAAAATATTTGAGAAAAAATTAGTTATTTGCTGCATTTTAAAATGAGATACAATAAAATATTGTTTAAACAGTATTCATTGTTGATTTTTTAGCAGTCGGTGCAAGATCAGCTGAAGAAAATTATACAAAGTTTTGGTTGTTGTGATAATAAATATTGTTATAGACTTAGGAAATACCTACTTATGTGAATTAGAAAGCCACATGCGTACTATACTTCCCTAAAATTTTTACCCAAAGATCCGTGTCTCTCATTCACAACAATTCCGTGCTTTTTTGACCAGCTTGGTTTAGGCATTTCGAAAATAGGATAAATAAGAGGTGGGTAACGATTTATTTCTTTTCCTATAGGTACGATAAAGATCGGGTGCTGCCATTGGCGGATCTAAGATTTTTCTTAGGGGGCGGTACTTCAACTTTTCCAAAAACATTCGAAAATAGGTTCAAAGTTTCCCTTCACTCGCGAATTAGCGTTTTTCCGGCGTTTCACATCGTATACTTAATCAAAATCACTTTTGACGCAATATCTTTTTCGAAAAATTTTGATTTTTCGACAATTTTGTGCGAAAAATCATTAAATTTCTTTGACTTTAGCGAAAAACTGGCGCGGACCGCCAGAAAATTAGTTAAATTTAGGCGGATCGATGTTTAGCAGCTTGATGCACTGCTTGATTTCCTGTATTCGTAACATTTAACGCGAAACGTAATTTTTTTTATTGAAAACAGAAGAAACTATGCTAAAACAGCTATTCCTGCTATTGAAATTGTTTTGAAGCCTATTCCATGCGCATAAAATGGCTACCAGGTCGTCAAAAAAGTAAATAAATGTCATTAATAGGTATTAACCGGCGTGCAGCGCCGAAAAAAAGTTGAGAAATTATGTCACTAACGGCCAAAAATCATTGCAAATTACATATCCATTCATTATCTCGCCAAATATTTTTGGCCATTGGGGGCGGCCGCCCCTTCCTTAAATCCGTCCTTGTATGCTCTGATTAGTGATCGACCGGGGCCCCGGCCCCGGCAAACCCCGGCCATTTTTCAGCATCCCCGGCCGGGGCAAGGTCAAAAAATGGCCGGGGCCGGGGAAAAATTTGGTGTAATTCATATTTTGTACACGCTGTGATACTGGCACTTATTTATCAATGAGCAAGTGTTAATTTTTGAGAACTGTACTTATTAGACCATATGTATACTTACTTAGTCCTTGTCATAAGTTTTCTACTGTGTATAAATGAGCTTTTAATGAATGAATGTTCAGGAAAATCTGCATATTTTCGATTCCTACACTTAACTTATTTAAACTAAATGCTACTTTTAACTCATTTATTCATAGCTATGGCTAAAAGATTTAGAGTTGACAAAAACGTTCTATTTCTAGTTAGAAATTGTACATTTTTAACAAACTATTTCTACAAAAAACACTTTTACATTCATTTGAATGGGAACCGTGTGCTTTAAAACGCGTTTCCTGTGTAATAGTTATTAGGACCGAGGTTAATTATAGGCGAATATAAACTACGCTGCAGAATTGCGTCCGATCCGATAAACTAAATATGTCTCAAATAGTTTCCTAGGGTCCAGAGTTGAGGGAGGGGTGAAATCCCAAATTGGAGGACCGGAAAATTAGTGGCAAAACAGGGTCTTTTGACTTTTAATTGTATATTTTAGCTAATTTCTGAGTTTCTAACGCCAAGAATTACTAAAATTGTCTCAAAACGGCGCGAAGCGCCTAAAAATTTGACATTTCTGCATTCTAAATTTAAATTTTGCCATTTAAAAGATGTATAGGACAGACAATTTTTCATATCGGAGGGAAATGCCGAAAAATTTTTGGAATTTTATACCTTTTTACAGTTTTTATCTTCCCAAAAATCTTTGTTCATGTACAAAGATAGTCCTGGTCTTTGTACATCGGGAAAAATCTTTGGCGAATACAAAAAACACTCTTTTGTACATGCAAATTTTTGTATACTTTAATATGGTACAGTAACGATTTCAGTGTGGTAGTAGAACATAGTTTTTCGACCTTTAGTAGTGTATTTGGCTAATTTTTGGGTTCCTGAATATTTGACATTTTTCCATTTTTCCATTCTAAGCGCAGTGTTGCTTATTACAAGATTTAATTCGCATATTACAATTTTTGTAATATTTCTCATTTTTGTAGTACAAGTTGTTTTAGCTTTCTCAGTCGAGTTTTATGTGTGAATTCCATCAGAAGCTCATAAAAATTTCGGCACTTCGCACCGAACTATCAACTAAATTCAGGCCGAATTATCACATTTAGAAGCACGGTCTTTTTGTATTCGGGGAAGATTTTTGCTGATGTACATAGACGTTTTCAGGACCGTCTTTGTACATGTACAAAGATTTTTGAAGAACAAAAACTGTAAAAAGGTGTAGAATTCCTTATTGAAAATTCTACCATTTTAAAGATTTTCAAAGGGGGAGTAAGCGGCTGCAAAAATGGAGCCGCTTACCCCCTTCCCCTGAAAATAGCCGAGGAATATACATGTGACAGAGGATTTGGGCCATCCCCCATCTCTGCTTTGAAGCCCCGAACTTCCTTGAAAGTCAGAAAATATTTAACCACCCTCTCCCATTTTTTGGCGAAAGCCTGTGCTTTTTGGCTATTTTTATGTGTTTTTACCATTTTTGATCTAGTCGCTAACCCCTCCTTCTAAAAATGGCGCGGGACCCCTACCCTAGATTTCCAGCCGTTACATGTAGGTATACTGAGGGAACCTCATAAAATTTTAAGCGATTACATGCATGTTTTATAGTGATAGTTTATCTATTTACTCTAGCTCACATAATAAAATAATGTATCACTTCGTGAAATTCTAATAGTTAGGTACACTTTTGCCATACTAAAAAATTAAGTTCAAAAAATTCAAAAGGTTTTCACCAAAAATCGTCTGACAGTGACTTGTGTCTTGGACCCTGAGGGGTAATACCCCTCCCCCATATGGGAATGTGTGATGTCTCATTTATTACATCCAATACCTATTGCATCCAATTGCTACAGCAGCAGTAGCCGTAGCTAAGATTCGAATTATACAGAGTGTGCTAATAGCAGCGACATAGACCTTATTGATGATTCAGACAATGAAACACTAGACTAAATTTGTTTCTTGTGACATATATAGTAATAAAACTTGATATGAAAAGCCATTTACTACTGAATGGAGCAATCGCTCATTATTTCTTTCCTATGCCCCCACCCCAAGTATGTGTCATGCAATAATATTTTCCTTGTCTGACCCCGGCAGCCCCGGCCTCGGCCGGGCCGGGGATTTGTTTCCAGCCCCGGTACCGCCCCGGCCAAAAAAGTCGCCCCGGTCGATCACTAGCTCTGATGTCCTTATTGACGATAAAAATAACCTGCGAATTAAATATTTTTTAGCGTATGACGAGCATCACGAGAAATATTCTGATGACTTACGAGCCTTTGCGATCATTTGTTATGAAATGCGTTCAATTCTACGTTCGACCTGAATCAATATGGTCGAAATTAGTTTGTTTGACCTTTCTGCTTTACAATTACGCATTGTATCATTTAAGGTTTGTTATCCTTAACCGATACTTCGAAATTTTACCCGTTTCGTTGGGATTTCTCGACCCTACTATCTCACTTTATTGGAACAAAACTGCCTTTTTTGCGGTCAATTAATGAACAGAAATTGAATACGAGTAGAATGCATTATATGACGACTTGCTTCTATGATGCATACTAGTGAAAATAATTTTTTTATCGATGTTTTTTATAATACGATATATTCATTACGATTAAATGACATTGTTGAATAATTTTAAAAATTTTTTATCGGGTCACTGAATTTTTTCTGTTCATTGTTGAACGCATGGAATAAATTTTACAATTAAAAAATGAAGTTGTTCGAATTTTGAAGTCTCGCCAGTGTATCGCTAAGGTATAATCTGTGGAAAAAAGTAACTATCGCAGCTATACATGGGCTGGCTGTGAAATTTCTGCATTAATAAATGTAGTCACTTCAAGTGGGTGGCTTCGACTCTTTGCAATGTTTAACTTAAATTACGATTTTCGAAGGTTAAATTTATGATGAGAAATTTTAAAAACGTTCACTTCTCAATAAAATAGAAATAATACCCTAAATTTTATTTATAAGTCGGGATAACGTTGACACATTAGTTTTTGTTTTTCGTCAAAATTTATGAGTAGAGATAATTAGATCCAGGGCAGCGGACTTTTAGTTAGGAATTTTGACCAGACTTGCTGTAGCTTTTTGGGTAGGGACCAGGCGTGTGCGTGTGAGTTAGGATGGTCCAGCCAGACAACCTGATGACAAGGGAAATTTCATGGAGAAAATACTGACGAATTGAGATAATAAATGCAAATAATTTAAAACTTTTCTTTGCAAGCTTTGAAAAATTAATTTTTACTTTTTATTCTTAGACTATAGCTTATCCTCAGACCAGTCTGATTCCTTTTATTACTGATGGTCTAAAGGTTCGTTGCATTAATAATTGTAGCTCGTATGCACATAGGGGGTGAGGGGGTTTAACCCCCCCGCTGAATGGTCAACTACACAGGTACTGTCCAGCGTTTTTGAGCTGACGGAACGATTTTTTTGCATTATTTGAGAGATTAAAAGCAGTAAAAATGTCAAAAGTTTCACGGCGCTTAGCACCGGATTAGTATTTTTATGTTTTTCACCCAAAAAGCGGCAACAATTCACAAATTTTTGTATTTTTTAGTGTTAAAAGTGAAATAATGTAATCAAAATGGACTAAAAATGCATTACAAATGAGAACTTACTATGAAAAGACGTTTTATAGGCTATTTTGACAATTTTGGTCGTTTAAACAACAAGAAAATCGTGAACGTTAAGTTTACTGTTTTGGATTTCTGGGATCCCCCTGCCGACCCTGACCTTGGGCATCTATGGGTTGTAGCCATATGTATTCGCTTAACTTAAAGAAACGAAAAGAAAATATGGCTAAAAGTAAGGCTAGAGCCGATTAAAATTATTGTTTCCTCTAAAAAGCTTGAGATCATCTATAATTTGCGAATTAACTTAACATTCATTTTCAAGCGCTTTTTTAGGATACATGAGGCATTTCAGTTTTTATCCGCGACTGATCGTATCAGCCACGATTTAGTGCACGAAAATCCTATACGTTAATGTACATAATTAATTAAACTGGACCGATCTAGAGCTTTAATCCATTTAGAAACGAGTTGAAATGAAATTCACGTTTGATTCATTTTAAATTTGATTGATTTACATCCCAATGGTTTACATAAGTTAGTGCGTAACTCGGGCATAGGGGGTGAGAGGGGGTATTACCCCTACCTACCCCTACCTAAGGTCTTGGAAAATCAGGTACTGTCGGGCGATTTTGAGCAAATGAAAGGTATGACAAGACAATTTTTGAGCTTACTGCTGAAAAAAGGCCGAAAATGTAACCTGAAAAAGGTAAAAGTATCAAAATTTCCCGGCGCTTCGCGCCGTGTTGATAAATTTTCGTATTTTTTATCGTTAGAGAACCATAAATTGGCCAAACTTTACTAATAAGGGTCAAAAAATACAGTTTAGCGCACATAAGGTGCTACTGTACCATATTATAGCAGCGTAAAATTTATATGTTCTGACTTTTTGGGACCGTCTTTGTACATGCACAAAGTGACCTTGTTTGTACAGAAACAATAACCACAATTCACAATAAATCGCCATTCCTGGATTTTAACCCTTCCCCTCTGGCCACCTCTGCCTTGCCCTTGTATGGCGTAACTATGAATGCCTAACTTGGGGTAGAAATTTGCACGTGTAATGCTTATCAGTACTCCAATAGATGTTATACACTGTAAAACATTGCGTACGTTATAGCTTTATTTTATTCACAAGGCGTCATTTTTGGCCCAGCAGCCTTCGCGAACCGTTGCTTTCCTGGCCGCCCGACTGGTCTAGTTTAAGGGCGTCATCAGCCACTATTTGGTCGAGCACTTGGGATTCAGTTTCGCCACAACGTTACAGGGCAATGTTTTGGTCACAAGGCGTCACGTGTAAGCAGTCATGTATAGTAATGGAAAATCTGTTTTAAGCTTGGTTAACAACCTCTTAAACAAAGCAAACCGCATTAAATTTGAACAAGTATATAAAAGGTTAGAAGTATGCGTGGGCAGCACCAAAAATCTGAGGGGAGGTGCAAAATATTTCAAAGGTCAAAAAATGGCCTTAAAATGGTGGTGTGGCGACAAAATACAATTTTTCAACGTTTCTCATCGAGCACTATCCATTGGCATCAAAAAATTGCGAAAAAACCAAAAAAAATTCCAAAAATTGAATTTCGGGGGGTGCATACCCCCCAACCCCTCACGCCCAGGTATGGTTAGAAGGTCCAATAGGTGATTCGTTTTTTGACCAACCTGCATAATTCATTCTTCGTTATCTTCTCCTGTTTTGTGGATCGATTCTCGAAAAGCGGGCCTAACATATCAATGCCTTCATACGTGCACAAGGTCAAAAGTTCTGGGAGGGGGTAAACCGAATTTCCTGGGGTTGAGGGGGTAAATGACTTGTTCGGTATTTAATGTCAAATTTTGATACTAGATTCGTTGTGTTTATTCTTCATGAATATTTCTGGTTAAATTAGCATGAAAATAAATGACAGTAAGGTCAATGAAGTGCCTTGTAACTAGAGCTGCACATTTTGCAAATTTTACTACCCGGGTACCCGGCTATTTCATTACCCGGGTACCCGGGCAATTCGGGTACCCGGGTATACCCGGGTAGGACCTTAGATAAAAGAGAATGCAGTGATCATCGTTTATTTACGGTTGACAGTGAGGTCTAGAACAAAGTGATATTTAAGCAGTAAAATTATTGAAAAATTAATGCAAGAATTAATAGAATCAAGGCTTTAATCTGAAAAATTTGTATGCATTTAATGAAATTTAAGTCATTTCATAATTCAAAGCAAAAAATTTTTCATAATTCAAAGCAAAAAATTGTGAAGCAGGTCTTGTATCTTCATAGCGTCATTAAAACATTTGCAGCAGGAAAACACATTGACGAAAAGCAATTTTGAAATCAACCGGAAATGAAAATTTATTCAAAACAAGTCTTAGTCTATCTGGAGCTGACTGCAGAGAAGTAATCAGAATTTTGGTTCGGGGCATAAACGTTTTCATGTAGAATTTACGGCCTTTCTATTGACAAACAGTTTGGAATTCATAAGTGGCGCAAAGTGTCAAGAAATTTAGTCATTTTTTCCACCCTTAACACTTTGTAGCTCTGTGAATACTAATAATCTGAGAGAGCAGAAAATTACCAAATTTGTACAAAACAGTTTTGACAATTCAAGCTTCTAACAAGAAAACTGCGAATTACTTACTTTGACTGAAGATATTTTGAGTGATTCAGGCTTTTAAACGCAATGCTGGAGTTTTACAGAAAGAAAGAACAGTAAGTGGCGGCGCTATGCGCCGTAAATTCAATTTATACCGCTCAAATCATACAAAACAGACAAATTATTGCCGGCGCGAAAGCCGGAAATTTTTAGAAATTATTAACCCTTTTACCTGGCTTGTTCTCCCTAAAAGCTCGTTGCACATGTACAACGATATTTTATGGCTGCGCGACGTCTGAGGTGGCGAGCGGGATCCGGGGCAAAGTCCCGGAAAATTTTGTAAAAAAACATTAAATGTTAAATAGTAACATTAAAATTTTTGCAAAATCGGCCAAATCTCGGTTCGGAACAAGCCCAAAAAACACTTAAAATTGATAAACTCTTACATTGCACAAACTGATCTGAGATGCGCTTTTCGACCTCTGCTGGGTACATAGCGCAACAAAGGGTCGCTGCCAATAAGATTTAGAAAGATGTATCCATGAAAATTTTGTTCTTACCGTTTTCAAGGCCCATTTGTAGCCTTCTAATTAACAAAATGCAGTTCATAGATCCAAGAAATGCGCAAAAACATAAAGAAAATTTGGCCATTCCTTCCAATTAAAATAGGATTATGTGTCCTTGTAAAGAAAGATTAACGAAACAAAGAATAGATAAACTGGCACATACATAAAAGACAAACAAAGCAGAGGATAGACAAACTGGTTCTTAATCATTTCCTCACTTTTACTGTCATGCTCAACAAGCATGCGCAGTTTCATTCAACGAACAAATAGTGCATTAAATTACTAAAGTGATGTGAAGTGCTGGATTATTTTAGCTTATGCAAGCTTTTAAATTTGCTGGATCTATATAGCAATAAATAATAATGACTCGGCGCGGGAAATTTTGAAGTTTTTGCCTTTTTGAACTTAGTTTTCTGGACATGCATTATTGCAACAAAAAAAATCAACAATATTTCTGAAAAATTTTGGGGGCAGGTATCCCCCAATGCCCCCCCTGGCTACGCCCATGGCTGACTGCATTTGGAACATCGATAGGCTTTGAACCAGGTCTAACTAAAACAGTTGCGCGCACGATGTGAATAAAAGTTGCAGTTTAAATTTATATAATGGTCACAGAAGTGAATGAATTATAAAAAAGCGTCGCTAACAGATAATTTCTTGTTTAAATTTGTTTATAATAAAGAATAAGAAGAATTCGGCACAAATAAAATAATGTAACTAAAGAGCTGAATAATGGAATAAGCCTAGACCGTGTGCGCGATACATTGTGATAATAGGAAATATTAACAGACTCGCTTATTTAACATTTTACGGTTGCTTATAGCAAATCATATGTACATTGTGATTCAGTCGCACTTTACAAGCAATATGTTTCTAGGTTTCTAATTCGATTTTTAGCACATATTGCATAACTGTAGTGCTAATTTTCCATTTTATATTAGGGGATTTGGGTACCCGGGTGGTCGGGTAGTAAAATTATTTTCTACCCGGGACCCGTTCGGGTACCCGCGTGCAGCTCTACTTGTAACAATAAATATATTCAAAGTAGTGAGAGAAAAGTGTCTGGATGAATGAATTGAACAGTCTACTGCTCTGAAAGATGAGTATGTGTGCTTCAAAATTATACTTTTAAACGTTGTTTGATGCGTTTTCGTGGTTCGAGCTGTAGGTTTTGCTGAAAAATGGGCTGAGAGGGAGGGGGTACGCTTCCCAAAAGTCGTGGTAGGGGGACACCCCCATATGTAGCAGGGAAGCTACGGATCAATGGAAAATGTATATTTTGAAGTTAAACCCGTGAGGTTGATGTTGTAGTGAAACATATTCTTAATGATTATATTGCGCAGAAGTGAGCAAGATAACGTGTAGTTGGTTAATACTGCACATGCGTGTTAGAATGGAAGATCGGGGAAACCGGCTGTGTAGTACTAACCATACGTGGGCAGCAAGAAAATTCTGGGGTGCAAGATTTTTTGAAAGTCAAAAAATGGTCTTATGGCGATAAAAACACCATTTTTCGACGTTTCTCATCAAGCACTATCCATTGGCATCAAAAAATTGCGAAAAAAACGCAAAAAAATTTTCAAAATTGAATTCTGGGGGTGCATACCCCCCAAACCCCCACGCCCAGGTGAGGTACTAACCAACTGCTCGGGCTCTTGCTCACTTCTGCGCAATAAATTCATCACGAATATGTTTCACTACAACATCAACCCCATGAGTTGAACTTGAAAATACACATTTTCCATCGATCCGTAGATTCCCTGCTACACATACTTCCCAGTGTGCATGTATGAATGCTTTGCCTTTTTCGTTCTTTCGTTGAAGGCCAAATATAAGTTCGTCCACTGCGCATGAGAAATATTTAACTTTGTTTTGAAATAAGAAACAAAACAGGATTTTGTCCTTTCGATTTTTATAATTATGACAGTTACGGCTGATCCCATTTTATTCACTCCGACTGTTTTGTCGCCGCTGCTCGAAAAGCTAATCCATCGACTGGGCATCTACAGCGTCAAAGCTCATCCGTCGGTGCCCTATGATTACGTGTTGAGCTTGGAGACGTTTAAGCACGAGCCCCAGCTGAGGCAATTGAAATTCGGGGCCAAATCTCCTTCTAAACTATGCGCCCGGTGCTCAATAGCACGCGCCATGGGCATAAAATCCGTTTTGAGACGCTTGGACTGCCAACCGTGTTCCGAATGCCGCTTTTCGCCATCAAAACGTCATGTTTACGGGTTAGGCATTCACGTGTTCCTAGGGTTTACGCCGTATATACATGTACAGCATAGGAATACTGGAGGTCAAGCCGAAAAGTTCTCAAAAAGTGCCTTTTCCGGCTAAAAACGACGGGTGTACGTCGAAAACACTGTTTTTCGACGTTTCAGACAATGCTCGCTTTTTCTAGAACATAGAAACATAGAAAAAGTTCAAAAGAATCTAAAAAATCGGAAATAAATTGAACAAAATATAGTCAAAAAATGTGTATATGTCGAAATTGTGACCTTTGAGCAAGAATGAAAGTAAAAACGCTTAAAACAGCACTTTTTTTACAATTTTTACGAAAAATCAACAATCCTGGTGGTTGCTATTCTGAGGATCAAGCCCTCCCCTAGAACACGAATGGTTTACGCTGCCTTCTCCAGAATGACTGCCGGCCAGGAGCTTCTTATTTTGCACAGTTCCCATGAAAGACTGGCCGCGCAAATCGAAGTCTGGCGCTCATTTGTACAGCGATGCGAACGGAATTTTTCAGAGAGAGAGACAGTGTAAATTCACGTTTAAAGTATAATTTTAGCTCTCGAAAGTATTTTTTACCACAAGATTTTCAAATTTTTGGCTCTTAGCATAAGTTTCTTCTCAAAGTAATGTCGAAAATGTGATTAATCTATGAGTGTGAATGAAGAAAAATTAATCTTATTAATAACAATTTGACTTTAGTGCAAAGCGTGCAAATGACCTGGCGATTCCCTTTGCACACGCGCAAATGGGAATCTTGCAAACAAAGCCGTGCGGTGCTGGTCCATGCGAAATGCTGTTGACCTCGCAAACTTATCAATTTTCCAGAAAATTTAGGAAATGTATGCTGTTTTGGGCGTTTTTAGCAACTTCATAGCCCAATTTCATTTGATTTTTTGCTTTTAATCATGCATATGGTCTTAAAAAATAACGTCAAAGCTTCAAAAATATTTAAAAAAGATTTCGGGCTGATCGATTCACCCGATTTTTCATGTTGTGTAAGTGCCTGCGTAGGCATTGCCTTGTTCTTAGATGGTTTGGAGAAATAATAAAACGATTTATTAACACACTCTTATATTTGTGATATTTCGATTTTTAATCAGATATAATAATTTTAAATAATTCGATTTTTTATATTTTTTCCATAATGGTTGATAGCTGATTTATGGATTGGATTTCCTTCATACTGGAAATTTCACTCTTTTTGAAGTATCTACTGTAACGGAATGTGTTTCTACATGCAACTTAGGGCCGTATGACAGAACGCGGAACAAGTTGTTCTTGAGATAAGCCCTATTCCGGGAATAGCTATTCTTGCTTGCAATAAAACTTATTCTCGTGATAGCTAATCTGAGTTAAGGGACGGCATAAGCTATCGTAGGAATAAGAAAATTTGGTATGACCGAGCTGCGAAATACGTGAGGAATAGCTGTTCCTGGGATAACTGCATTTATCCCAGGATTAAGTTACGCATTCCATAGGTTTTGTGTATAAATTGGATGTCCAACGTGTGCTGCATATTGTAGTCACGTACGAATTGTTTGAAGATATACGACGTACATACAAACGTGTAGTATTTATGTACACATGTGCGCACGGGTAAAGTATGCATTGATGCATTGAATTAATGGGACTGCCGAATATAACCAAATAAACTTTTAATAATTCGGTCCAATCAGGCCCGGTCTTGGCATTTGGGGGCCCTGTGCGAGGTACCTTTTTTGGGGCCCTGTGCGAGGTATTTTTGGTACTTATTGGAAGCATTTGTATAGTGTATGTGGCGGGGCCCCTGAAAGCCCCTTTGGGGCCCTGTGCAGCCGCACACTCCGCACATGCCTAAGACCGGGCCTGGGTCCAATAAATGCGGCTTGCTTGCTTCTACGGAAAACGAAAATGAAACATTGATATTGAAATCAAAAAAGCTACATTTTTTGTGTAATTCGGTACTCATTTGCGAATCTTGCTGTCAACTTGTTGATTATACACACTAACTACTGCATTAATTTCTAAATCACTTCACTGGAGGTGCTATGTATTGCATGATCGAAAAATCATAAAAAAATATTTTTGTCAAGAGCTCAACTAGACGAGCCGCATCATGGGGCAAACGCGCAACTAGGAAATTTTCTGTATCAGTTTTGATCGTATTACAAACGAGAGCAACCATATCAAATTTCTAGATAAAGAGGTATCAATTACCTATCCAATTAGAAATTTTTTAAACACATTTACTTCTTTTAAATCGCACTAGAAACGATTTTTACTACTATTCCGCTGTCTTATACCTGCTATGACCAGGTATAAAATGGCGGAATAAAAGCTAACCGTTTTTATTCCCGAGATAACTTATTCCGCCGTTTTATCCTGAGATTAGCGCCTGGAACGGCGTTATTCCGCGTTCTGTTACCAAAATATTCTATTCCGTCCTCTTATTCCACTGTTTTATCCCGAAATAGCACTATTCCTCGCTCTGTAATACAGCTTTTAGAGTTATAAAACCGTGATGCGTGTGAAACTAAAGTTATCTGTTGTGCTCGCTTTGAGAGCTATCTGACTTTATTATTTAATCTAAAAAGTACTAATATCTCATATATCATAATAGTAATCGTAGTTGGTAATTCATTCATTCCATGAATGAAATAAAAATAAGGGCAATAGAATGACCTGTAATTAGGCCCGTATCCTAGATTTTGTTTCGGTGGGAGCGCGACCAAAATTTTTTCAAAATAAGAGGGGCCAAAGGATGAATTAAAAAAGACGTTTTACCACCACTAGAGCTACACATTTTGTAAATTTTGCTCCCCTGGTACTTCAAATATGGTGAAAATCCAAAGGACTCCCTCTCCTGTAGGGTTGAGAGGGGGTCTGGATTTGACGCGCTCAAGCGCCCCCAGCGGGTTCCGGGGCTGAGCTTAGAAATATTTTGTGAGAATAGCACCTTAAAGTCAAATCGTAACATTCAAAGTTTCATAAAATTAGCCTAATTTTGGTACTAAAATCAGTCTCGCGTAATAACTGCAAAAAGAAGACCTATATGCAATTGTACTGTTTTATTCGCGCGTTTAGGATTAAATAAGTTACAATTAATAGTGCCGGAAATTTTTGCATTTTTTCCGTTCAAAAAACAAAGAGGAGTAAAGGAAAACGTAATCTCAAATTTCGGGGGGCGTGCAGCCCATCCCTTTGGAGAATCCCCTATAATATCGAATACATACCTACGTTATGTGTTGCTTGCAATGCTTACGAATAAGATCTTATAGGAATGCTTGTTAGTTTTCTTGCAAGTGCTGTACCTTTTGTTTGTCATGTGCTCACTTGCCAACTTACAGGAAAACGTAATTCTTACAAGCAAACTTACAAGAAATTTTGAATCTTATTGAAAAGCTTGTAAGACCTTGCTTATCCGAATCTTACAAGAATTTCTATCTTGCAAGCATACTTATAATTTTGCTTGCAAGTGCTTGCCCTACAAGCAGTTCTACAGGATCCCAGCTGACTGCTTATAAAAGTATGGTGCAAGCATCTTATAAGCATATTCTTGCATGTGCTTAAGCACATGCAATGCTGATCAAAAAAGTTTTGGCAGCCGGTCTTAGTTACAGTGCACTGAGCACAACCACCAAATACATCTACATCCGCATTATTGTGCAAGAAGTCAGGTATGCGCGCGCTGCTTGATAATCGTGATATTTCGAATTTACTCAATATGAACTTGAAATATAATCTTCACGGGTTTAATAGCAAAGAGAAGTGCTTATAAGCAAGTATAAGATTTTTTTAAAAATTGCCCAAAATTTGACAACATTAACTTGGTTGTGCATAATTATAAGCGTCTAAAGTTTAAATCTTGTTTATGTATGTAGGCATGTCCCTCACAGCTTCAAGATAAACATGGGGAGCAGCTATATACATAGGTGGACAAAAAACAATTTGGGCTTATAAGTCAAATTTTCTTTGAATTTCATTGTAATATACATATGTACCTACAATATATCTCCATTTATATTTTGTTTTTTTTTGAAATCAAAACCGTAGGCTGAATTTCTTCATTTCAGACATATGACCAAAAGCAGCATCAGCACGGCTGTAGGTAGGCGGCTTCAAAGTTCTGAGGGTGCAAAATTTTTTAAAGTCAAATATTGGCTTTAAAAATGGTACTATGGCAAAGTAAACACCATTTTGAACATTCCTCGTCAACCATTGGCATCAAAAATCATGAAAAAAAGCAAAAAATTCAAAAATTGAAATTTTTGCGGTATTGCTGGGTATTTTTATTTTCATGTTAGCACACCTGGGCAATGCCTCATATCGGCCCATCACCAGGACGGGTTGAACCAAAAGTTAGATGGGGCGAAGGGGTAACTTGGACGGGGCTATGTTTTGTACAGGGAGAAAATTTTCGGAGATAATTAAAGGAAATGCTAGATACAGTATATCATGATCAGTTTGCAAAACATGCACAGGAACCATCTTATTACACTGTTCGACACCTTTTTCATGGATGGACCCACCTTTTTCCAGTGACTGACCCACTGATTAAGCTGAACGACCCACTTTTTTCAGGGACGGACCCACCCTTTTAAGGCATGGACTCACCTTTTCCAGGAACAGACCCACCTTTTTCTGGGACTGACCCACTGATTAAGCTGAACGACCCACTTTTTTAAGGGACGGACTCCACCCTTTAAGGCATGGACTCACCTTTTCCAGGGACAGACCCACCTTTTTCTGGGACTGACCCACTGATTAAGCTGAACGACCCACTTTTTTCAGGGACGGACCCACCCTTTTAAGGCATGGACTCACCTTTTCCAGGGACAGACCCACCTTTTTCTGGGACTGACCCACTGATTAAGCTGAACGACCCATTTTTTAAGGGATGGACCCACCCTTGTAAGGCATGGACTCACCTTTTCCAGGGACAGACCCACCTTTTTCTTGGACTGACCCACTGATTAAGCTGAACGACCCACTTTTTCAAGGACGGACCCACCCTTTTCAGACACGGACCCACTTTTTTCAGGGACAGACCCACTTTTTTCTGGACTGACCCACTGATTAAGCTGAACGACCATAGGTGGGCAGCGCCGAAATTCTGGGGAGGGGGGTGAAAAAATTTTCAAAGGTCAATAAATGGTCTTAAAAGCGGTCGTATAGCAAAAAACACCATTTTTTGACGTTTCTCATCGAGCACTATCCAATGGCATCAAAAAATCGCTAAAAAAGCGAAAAAATTTTCAAAATTTGAATTCTGGGGTGGAGTATTTTGATTTGTGGGGGGGGGGGGGGTATTTCAACTTCTGGGGGTTGACTACCCCCACGTCCATGTGTGTGAACGACCCACTTTTTCCAGGGACGGACCCACCATTTTCAAGCATGGACCCACCCTTTTCAGGCATGGACCCAACTTTTTCAGAGACAGACCCATCTTTTCCTGGGACTGACCCACTGATTAAGCTGAACGACCCACTTTTTTCAGGCACGGGCCCACGTTTTTCAGAGATGGACCCACCTTTTTCAGCACGGACCCACCTTTTCAAGGGACAGACCCACCTTTTTCAAGCACAGACCCACCTTTTTCAGGCACAGACCCACTTTTTCAGGCACAGACCCACTTTTTTCAGAAATGGATCTACCTTTCTCAGGCACGGACCCACCATATTCAGGAACAGACCCACCTTTTCAGACACGGATACACCTTTTTCAGGGACAGACCCACCTTTTTCTGAAGCTTAATAGTTGTGTCAGTTAAACTCCACCCACGCAACCCTTTTGTACAAGTTTGTGCTGCATGTGTATTGAAGTTAGTAATGAAAATATAAATTCTATAGTGATTCACTTTATTAAGATAAACAATAATGGCAACACAGAAATTTTATCTGGCGCGAAGCGCAAAACTTTCTTTTCAATTTTTTGTTTTACCTTACCTTTACTTATTTTCAATGGTAAGCAACGCGCGAATTATGAGCAGCGCACATAGTTGAATATTTTTGACATTTAGATTCAATCAACATGATCTTGCTAACCTAAAGATTCCATGAAAATTCCATTAACCCATTAACTGCGTTACCTTCGAAATTCGAAAATAGCTATGCATTTGCATGAGCGTATGCTATAACATACGCATCGATATATTGACAGGGTGGCACTCACCCGGGAATCCAGGAAACCCGGGAAAAGACCGAGGATTTTTTGGCACCGGGACAAACCCGGGATTTTCGTCAAGAAATTTAGTTTGAACTCAGTTTTCGGAGGCCAAAAATATTGAATTAATAGTACAATGTTATATTTTTTATCGCTTTTAGTATCATGCTAGTTTACGTGTTTTTATATTTAATCATGTAGCATTTATTTCCGTTTTTCATCTTGCCCATTGTCACATCGTTGATTGATATTTGTGTATTCTCTTTGTTTGATATACAGTGCTCGCCAACGAATGTTTACATTTAATATGCTCCATAGGATGTTAGAGCTTGTTAAGGTTTATATGTGTAACACGTCGGTCGTGCGTGGGTGGAAATTGGACCGACGTGTTAAAGATGTAACCCTAACAAGCTCTAGAAGCTTATTAAAGCGTAAACATTCGTGGCGAGTAGTGTATCTAGTAAGCTATTTAGTACCACTTTTTTTTGTACGAAAACTTAGCGATTTTTTTGTACAATGAAAAATCGGCCAAAAAAGTGCCTATACTTTGTGTACAAAGTTGTACAAAGATCGCTCCAAAAATCCTAGTACGAGCCTCAAAATCTTTGTCTCGTACAAAAAACGGTGACTTGTTTTATTGTTCAGTTAAGACGTTTGTGCAACAGTGTTTTTTTGTACTCCGGCAAAGATTTTTCCCTGATGTACAAAGACTTTTCGGGAAGAACTAAAATTGAAAAAGGTCTGAAATTCGGCAAAATTTTCGGCGCTTAGCGCCGAAATGAGTAATTGGGTGTTCTACATATCTTTATAATGGCAGAGATTGCATTTTAAGAGGAAAAATTTCAAATTTTATGGTGCTTCGCGCCGTTTTAAGATGATTCTTAGTGATTTTTGCCCTTAGAGACCCAGAAATTAGGTAATACAAAAGTCGAACAACTCTGTTTTTACCACACTAAAGTCGCTACTCTACCATGTTATAGTACCCAAAAATTTCTGTGTACAAAATGTTCAAAGATTTTTGAGAAGACAAAACCTGTAAAAAGGTGTAAAATTCCCCAAAAAATTTAGCGCTTTGCGCCGAAATGAGTAAATGTTTGTCCTATACAGGGGCGGATTTAAGGGGGCAAGGGGGGGCGCCCATCCCCCATTGGTCAAAAATATTTGGCGAAATAAAGAATGGATAAGCAATTTGCAATGATTTTTGGCCGTCAGTAACCACAACTTCTCAAATTTTTTCGGCGCTGCGCGCCAGATGATACCTATTAATGACATTTTATTCACTTTCTTGGTGATATGGAAGCACGTTTTTTTTGTATTCGGCAACGATTTAACCCGATGTACAAATATTTTACGGGAAGACAAAAATGCAAAAAGGTCTGAAATTCGCGAAAGCGCGCCGAAATGAGTAATTGTGTGTCATATGTATCTTTATTATAGCAGATATCGCATTTCTAAATGAAAAATGTCAAATTTTTCGGCGCTTCGCGCCGTTTTAAGACGATACTTAATGATTTTTGCTTTCATAAAACCAGGAATTAGCCAAAATATACTACCAAAGGTCGAACAACTCTGTCTTTACCATATTAAAGTCGCTACCGTACTATATTATAGTATCCAAAAATTTGTGTGTACAAAATGCACAAAGACTTTTAGGGACCATCTTTGTATATGTACAAAAGGACCATGTACAAAAGACACTGCCTGGAAGCCATTTTCTGCTCATGTAGGTTTCAGAACAATTTTAACTATTTTTGCATAGTTTTCTTCTTCACTTTCAATTAAAAATTTCGATGTTTCGCTCAAATTCTATAAATACAGGAAATTAAGCAGTAAATCATGCTTCTAGACGTCTATCCGCCTTAATTTCACAAATTTTTTTCAGCGCTTCGCGCCAGAATTTTGTTAATGTCAAAGAATTTTAATGATTTTTTCGCACAAAATTGTCTAACATTTCGAAATTTTCATGAAAAATATTGCGTCAAGTGATTTTATGTAAAATTTTACAATGTAAAACACCGAAAAAAAACGCTATTTTGCACGTTGAGGGCAAATTTTTGGACCTATTTTTGACAAGTTTTGGAAAAGTTTGGATAACGCCTCCACCCTTAGGAAAATCCTAGATCCGCCACTGGTCCTATATATCTTTAAAATAGCAGAATTTGTATTTAGAATGGAAAAATGTCAAATTTTTAGGGGCTTCGCCCCGTTTTGAGACAATTTTTTAGTAATTTTTGGCGTGAGAAACCCATAAATTAGCTGAAATACACTAACAAATACATATCGAAAACCCTGTTTTACCACACCAAAATCGCTACTGTACTATATTATAGGCTGCGAGAACTGCTATCGATAAGTCGTTAGCATCATTGAAAAGAAATTATGATTGTTCCAAAACGTTTCGTGTAATGTTTGCATTTGTTTGATTAAAAGTTGCTTGTGCCTTATCCTTTTTCATGTTCTTATCATGAAACTTATATAGTGTGCGTTTAAAGCATGATTTAAAACGGGGAATTGTCCATAAATCTCGGGAAACCCAGGAAAAACCTAAGAATTTTATTTTGGGAAGTCAGTGGCCACCAGACCTGGGCGTGGGGTTTGGGGGTATGCACCCCCAGAAACCAAAATACCCCCCCCCAGAAATCAAAATACCCCCCCAGAATTCAATTTTTGGAAATTTTTTCCGTTTTTTTCGCAATTTTTTGATGCCAATGGATAGTGCTTGATGAGAAACGTCGAAAAAATGGTGTTTTTATCGCCATACCACCATTTTTAAGGCCATTTTTCGACCTTCAAAAAATCTTGCACCCTCCCAGAATTTTCTTGCTGCCCACGTATGGTGGCCACCCTGTATTGACCTAGTTAGCAGTTGCATGGAAAACTTTAAGATTAACAAATTTTCTGATGCTCCCCATCAAATCGTGAAGTGCTTATTTAAGAGTTTCAGCCACCTCGCCTTTTTATATTCTAATTTTACAAAATTTTCACGTTCATAATTTTAAATAGGTATATTAAGTTTGTTATTTTATTAATTTTTTATATATTTATCCTTTTTGATATGTTAATATTTTAATAAATTAAGAAAATGGCAGGCAGCGAGCGAGACTTTTACAAAAATTAACTGGCTAGGTACGTATTTTAGTGAAATTTTGCACCGTAAAAAGGCATAATGGGTCTAGGGACCCACCCACCCTTTTGGCTGGAAGCATACGTGGGCAGCAAGAAATTTCTGGGGGGGTGCAAGATTTTTTTGAAGGTCTAAAAATGGCCTTAAAAACGGTGGTATGGTGATAAAAACACCATTTTTCGACGTTTCTCATCAAGCACTATCCATTGGCATCAAAAAATTGCGAAAAAAGCGAAAAAATTTTCAAAAATTGAATTCTGGGGGGTATTTTGGTTTCTGGGGGGTGCATACCCCCAAACCCCACGCCCAGGTGTGGCTGGAAGTTGGACGGGGCGACCCGTAAGCCATTGCCCAGATATGCATGTTAGGCATTTTGCTTTCTGGGGGTGCATACCACATGTGGGCGGGGTGGGGGGTAAGCATCCCCAAATGGTCAAATGCATAACAAGAAAATGGAAATAATCAACAACATAGGTGGGCGGCGCTAAAGGTCTGTGGGGGGGTGCAAAATTTTTTAAAAGTCAAATATTGGTCTTTAAAATGGTGCTATGGCGAAAAACACCATTTTTGAACGGTTCTCGTCGAGCTCTATCGATTGGCATAAAAAACTCGAAAAAAGCAAAAAAAATTCCAAAAACTGAAATTCTGGGAGGATTGTTGGGTATTTGCCATTTCTTCTTGGGTACTTGCCTTGTGGGGGATGCATACCCCAAACCCCCGCGCCCAGGTAAGCCCAATAGTACCCCCACAGTTCATTTTTGGAAAATTTTATGTTTTTTTTGGATTTTTTGATGCCAATCGATATAGCTCGGCGAGAAACGTTCAAAAATGGTGTATTTCATCATAGCACCATTTTTAGGCCAATATTCGACTCTAAAAAAATTTTGAATTCCCCAGAACTTTGGAGCTGCCCACTTATGGTGCATGCCCGTAAACCCCCCACGCCCAGGAATGATCATCACCACGATTATTGTGTGTATTCATAAAAAGCTATTTCTGACGTGAATATGCGAATTTCGGACCAAAAACGGCTGCAACCCAGCACATTTTATTCAGTTCTTATAAAGTTCAAAAATTTCCGATAAGTGAAGGTTGGTTAAGACTTTCAACGTCTTACAAGATTTTGGATTGCTGAATAAAACTATAAGCGTTGGCTCAGCGTGTTTATGTATACAATTATAGCCTTCCTTGAAAAAAGCCGATTAGGATGAATAATACACATTAAATAACCTTATGAGGAGACTGGCAGGTGCACCACTTGCTTTAGCAATATTTTCTGCATCACTGGAGTTGCTTAGCAGTAACTAGTACGCTTGTGAAAATTTCAATAAACTCATTTTATTTAATTGACTTAATTTTAATTCAATTTTATTAAATTTCCGTTTAACCATTTTTGTGGCCTTACGCATGCGGATTAATTGAATTAAAGAGAAAACCATACAGTTAAAGTAATCAGACTCTGTACCTACAAGTATTTGACTTCATTCCAAATCATTTCTGGTCAGTTTGATAAAACGTCACTGTAAATCCGTAAATATATTTAAAAATTATCTTGCTCTTCTGCTTGTCAGTGCTTGCAAGCATAAACAAGCAGAAAAAATTGTCTTGCAATAATGCATACTGTGACCTATAAGTTTGCTTATTCATGCTTGTAAGCAACAAGCAGCTAATTTTCTTATAAAATTGCTTTTTACTTATCAAATCTTGCAAAGATGCTTGTCATTTTTCTTGCCTTGCTTATGAATGCGTATAAGCAAAAAGATAAGGTAGGCAAATATGCAAGATGGTACGAGCTATCTTATAAGAATTTGATATCTTACAAGATTACTTGTAAGCAGTATCATTTGCTTATGAAATCGTGCAATACCATAAGCATCAACAAGAAAAAGGATAAAATTATAAGAATCTTCTAAGCATCCACCCGACGCTTGTCAAGATGCTATAGGCACGATAACGTGGGTATATACGAAACAATGAAAGAAAAGTGTCTGAATGAACGAAATGAGCATTCCGCTGCTCCAAAATGCTCCAAAATTACACTTTATACGTTATTACGCTTTTTCTTGGTTCGATCAATACGATTGGTCCCAACCAAAACGGCCTGAGAGGTCACGTCTACGAAAATTGCTGGCAGAGGGTATCCTTCACACCCGGGGTTTGGGGGGGTTCCGGGTGGTAAGCACCCCTCCTCCACCGAGAAACCAAAATACCCCCTCCGAATTCAGTTTTTGAATTTTTTTGTTTTTTCTTAATTTTTTGATGCCAATGGATAGTGCTCGATTAGAAACGCTGAAAAATAGTGTTTTTTCGCCATACCACAATTTTAAGGATTTTTTTTGATCTTTGAAATATATTGCATCCCCAGAATTTTGGTGCCGCCCACCTATGGTATCCTCTAGTATGCATGTGTGCTCTTGCCTTTTTCTTCGAATTTTGAGCGAAATTCGTAAATTTTTCAGAAGCAACCTCTTCTCGAGTACTCAACAGAATTGTTCGATTTGCTTGGAGGCATATAAAAAGGGCGATGTCCTCTGCAAATTACCGTGCGATCACACTTATCATCAGAGGTGCATCTTGTCGTGGCTGTTGCGGGATCAGCCCAGTTGTCCATTTTGTCGCTATCCGGCCTATTACTGCACTGACTGCGAAAAATAGCCAATTGAGGAATACACTTTAAACAGATTTATAAAATTTGAGCGTCTTAAATGAGACTGATTTGCGAAGGGCTATTTAAGGAGCCTGAGCCATGACGCATATTTTGTATTATGTATGTTGTATCACGTGTAATTAGCTTTATAGACTTGCAGATTTGCTTGAATCTTTATTCGTTGACTTATTTTGTAGCTTTTTACCGTTAATAAAAAATTTTATGCCCATTAATTCATAATGTTTGCAGTAAATTAAGTCAAAAACGATTTAGGCCCAGCTGTCGTCTCGCTCAGATAAGTGATGCACAATCGATTTATTTTGTATCTTTATAAAATCGATTTATTTTGCATCTCTACGCCGTAGAGTCGTACGAATTCTGTCAAGTTATTGTCTGAGTAATGATGCACTGATCACTTGTAAAATTCTTCACAAAAATGCAGTTTGTTGATGACTTATTCTAATCCTTGTGCTCGTAACCTCTACAGCATTCAAAATGTTTTAGCTTGTTGTTTGATGTAGGTACCATGCGAAAACAGCATGAACCGGATTCTCTTATTACTGTAACATTTATTACCTTAATTGCTCAATGGATGTTTCGTGACCACGGATGGCCGGCGCCAAAATTCTGGGAGGTGCAAGAATTTTCAAATGTCAAAAAAATGGTGGTATAGCTTAAAAAGACACCAATTTTCAATGTTTCTCATCGAGCACTGTCCATTGGCATCAAAAATTGCGAAAAAATTCCAAAAATTGAATTCGGGGTATTTTGTTTCTCGAGGGGGTGGGGTTGGTGCATTCTCCTTAAACCACCCCCTCCCCCACGCCCAGTTGTGTTCGTGACCTACATATGTACACTGCATACTCAGCCGAGCTATGATATTGCACCTGCTTAAAAACTAGTCCACATAAGTTTGGGCCGACGGATTACGAAAATTATATATCACATTAATGCTAGAATCTCAATCTGTCAGCTTATTGCCGAAATTATTTTTTAAAATTCATGCCCAAACTTGTGTCAAACAGACTATAGGGGTCATTCCATGCCGATTGGTTCAGCGGTCCCCACCACACGTGGGTGGGGGAGGTTGGGGTACTATGCACCCTCAGAAAGCCAAATACCCCCAGAATTCAATTTTTGAAATTTTCTTTGTTTTTTCGCAATTTTTGTTGAAAATGGCGTTTTTCGCTAAACTACCATTTTTTGACCTTTGAAAAATCTTGCATCCAATTCTGGTGCAGCCCACCTATGGTTCCACTCGACCATCTCAGATTCTAATAAAATTTTGCGTGTTACCCTATGGTCTTAAATTGGCTTCTACAAATTTTTTACTCATAACTTCCAAACCTCAGGTGCCGAACCAGACGATCTTATCCATTGAAAATTTGTAAGCTTAGACAACTTTGATAGAACTAGTTTTTAACTATTAGTTCTTCATGTAGCAGGAGTGCTACTACACGGCTAAAAATGCCTACTTTGAAGTTTAACCCGTGACATTGATGTTTCATTATTTCTCAATATTATTGAATACTTTGCGCAGTTGTGAGCAAGAGCCCGAGTAGTCGATTAGTACTACACACGCGAATCAGAGCGGAAGATCCGGGAAACCGGTGCGGGTAAAATTTTGCTCACGTAACGGTGGGAGGCGGTGCCCCCGTTACATATTGGAGGTCCCAGAGTTCGTTCTCTGGAGTTGTCTGCGCCTACGCTTTCTCCTAGAGGGGAGGAGTGTAGCAGGAGTGCTACTACACGGCTAAAAATGCCTACTTTGAAGTTTAACCCGTGACATTGATGTTTCATTGTTTCTCAATATTATTGAATACTTTGCGCAGTTGTGAGCAAGAGCCCGAGTAGTCGATTAGTACTACACACGCGAATCAGAGCGGAAGATCCAGGAAACCGGTGCGGGTAAAATTTTGCTCACGTAACGGTGGGAGGCGGCGCCCCCGTTACATTCAGTTGTAAATGCCGCGTTAATTTCAGGCACGTAGCTGTGGGAAGACTGGGGTCCGGCCGGACCCCCAAAATTCAGAAAAACCGGGAAAATAGGACTTTTTACACGTTATTTTGTGCTATTTTTGGCTTAGACCCCCCAAAATTGGTGTTGATCCCCCCAAAATAGAAGGGCCAGCTAAGTGCCTGGTTGATTTGCCGAGAAAAATATTTCAAAATTATTTCTAACTAGCCATTTATTCCTCTCAAACGAGAAACTGCACAACTAAAATGAGCATTCTGTGCTCCGTCTAAATAACTGATTATAAGATATCCACAGTATAAAGGTATAATAGAAATTTTTCAATTTTTAGTTGCGTTCTTCTAAAAATGCTCATCTTTTTATTATTTTTTGATACCATTGGAAAACGCAATTTCTCTATCGAAATCATCTTGAATTGGCGTGGGCTTAAACTACCTATCGCTTAAAATAACGGCAACGAAGTTTAGTGTAGTGGCCAGGAATGTACGTAAGTGTTATGAGATTCTCTGTAAGATTCGACTCGATATTAGACAACTTAAAATTTTTTAACATATGCAGTTTTTGACGCTGAGTTTAATGGTGCAAACCATTTTTCTCGAAAACGAATATTTATTGTGCAAAGTGAGCGTTTAAGACACAATTTCTGAGAAGTTCGATCAACTTTGTGATAAGTCAAAAATTAATCGTACCTCAGAACAACATATAGCAAAGTTTTTTATTTTAAACATCATGGTGCTATTCAGTTGACTCGAAAACAAAAATTCGCTGTGCTACAGTACGCCAAACATTGAAATTTTCACCATTTTTCATTACTTTTATTAAAATTTAATTTTCTCCACGAATAATTAATATCATTCATTTAAACAGCTTTCAATGGATAGGGGAATAAATTTTCTATTAGCTGAATGCAAAAACTTTTGATAGATGTCAATTTATACTTTACACTGCGGTCTAAACTTAATAAGTATTCGTTGAAAATTACAAAAAAAATTTGACTCATTTTCGGTTCCTGCGGGTGCCTTTCATAAACAGCAAAAACCTTCGCCCTTTTTACACAGCTTGTGCCTTGGACTGAATACAAAAAAAATTATCAAAAAACAAACGTCCGATTGACCCAATATACCCAAATTTGCATGTAAAAACAGTGCATTGCATAAGCACAGCCTTTTCTCAACGAATAGTCAATATCATCCGTTAGAACTGCTACCAATTGATAGAGAAAAAAATTTCCTATCAGCTGAATGCAAAAAATTGTTATACTTTTTACTTTACACTTTATACTGCAGTTTAAACTTAATGCATATTCGTAAAAATTACAACAATTTTATCATATTAATGGTTCCTGCGGGTCTGTTTCATCGAAAGCAAAATAGTTTGCCCTTTTTACACAGCTTATCCCTTAGTCTAAACATTAAAAAATTTTAGTAAAATAAAAGTACCCTGAACTACCAAAACAAGCGTCTGATTTACCCATTATACCCAAATTTGCATATAAAAACAGTGCATTGTATGAGCACAGACATAACCGTCTCTTAAGGTTTCCAAAATCTATGAGCCAAACATTTTTAGAAAATGAATATGTTGAATAGGTACTTACTTAATTTAAAATGTTTTTTTGACTTTCAAATTACTGCAGAAGTTGGTACATAATTATATTGATTGTCCTTTAAAAGAACTCATAGTAACATACATTCTTCCGTAAGCATTGCACTAAGATTGGTGTACATTATTTATCCTATCTGATCATAAGTATAGAACGAATCTGAAGTCTATAAAATTGAATTTTGTCTCTGAAAAATTTTTTTGCATACAGCAAAGCTATACAATCTACATTGACATACCAGCAGGTACTATTTTTGCATTCATAGAAAATCTTGAATACCTAATGTCTGAGTGCTGTGTTGATCTAAAAGGTTTTATTGAAGAGCTGATTGAACGATTGGTGTTTCTCTTATAATAAAACGCATTGTACAACATAAAGTAGGTACTGCAATTGCTTTGCAAGCCCTTCATCAATCAAATCATAACTGATTATCCCATAAATGTGAACAATATCCATGAGATATTCGCATGAAAAGTAAATTGGTCAGAAATTCTTCATAATTTTAGTGCGTATTTATGTCGTAGCACAATGGTTTAATCTAACTTATATTTCAGTAGAAAAATTCTCTTGCATACATAATGCTGGTAGTAGAGTTTTACTAAAGCGATCTTTGTTTTATTGAATGTTATTTATTCATTGAAAAAATATAATGAGAAAAAGACTAGAAATTAATGATAAAAATTATAAAAATTGTAGTGCTTGGCGTACTGTAACAATATTATAACATTAAATGCATGTCATAGTACATATGTACGTGTAACAGGTAGCTTTGGGGACCTAACCAAGAATGATTGTCTCCCATTCCTAAAACTGCGATTTTCGTAACATTTCCCATTTTTTTCGGGAAAAATTGTAAATAAGGAAACATTTTAAGCCATTTCAGACTATTTTTTACAATTTTTTTTGTTAAAAACTGGTGATTTATTCCTTTAGAAATGGCTGCGGCCCCAAACACCCTAACGTTTGACCTGTTAATGTATAGTGTAAACAGCAAGCAAAATATTTAGGATAAATCCTCCTTATTCAGAAATTTTCAGTCTGTGGCTCGATAAACGATTTTTTTGCACAATGGTCATATCTGTGCTCATGCAATGCACTGCTTTTATAAGCAAATTTGGGTATAATCGGTCAATCGGACGCTTGTTCTGTAAGTTCAGGGTACTTTTATTTTACTAAAATTTTTTTATGTTTAAGACTAAGGGACAAGCTGTGTAAAAAGGGCAAACTATTTTGCTTTCCATGTAACAGACCCGCAGAAACCGTAAATGTTAAAACTTTTGTAATTTTCAACGAATATGTACTAAGTTTAAACTGCAGTCTAAAGCATTAAGTGGTGCGTATAGCATTTTTTTGCATTCAGCTGATATGGAACATTTTTCTCCATTAATTGGTAGCTGTTAACGAATGATATTAAGTATTCGTTGAGAAAAGGCTGTGCTTATGCAATGCACTTGTTATGCAAATTTGGGTATATTGGGTCAATCGGACGCTTGTTTTAGGGGTCCAGGGTACTTTTTTTGATAAATTTTTTTATATCTTGTCCAAGGCACAAGCTGTGTAAAATGGGCAAAAGTTTTTGCTGTTTATCTAAGATCTAAGGTACCCGCAGAAACCGAAAATAAGTTAAAATTTTTGTAATTTTTTAAGAATACTTATTAAGTTTAAACTGCAGTGTAAAGTGTAAATTTATATCTATCAAACGTTTTTGCACTCAGCTAATAGGAAATTTATTTCCCTATCCATTGAAAGCTGTGTAAATGAATGATATTAATTATTTGTGGAGAAAATTGAATTTTAATAAAAGTAATGAAAAATGATAAAAATGACGAAAATTTCAATGTTTGGCGTACTGTTGCGCAATGAATTTTTGTTTTCAAGTCAAATGAATAGCACTATGATGTTTAGAATAAAAAACTGTGCTCTATATGTTGCTCTGAGGCATGATTAATTTTCGACATATCACAACTCACCATTGTCGAAGGTTGAACTTATCAGAAATTGTGTCTTAAACTTTGAAAAATTACCGTTCTGTCAAATTTTACAGAGTCTAGCTAGCATTTTTATTATAACTTAGCATCATCTTGATCTAATTCAATAATTCTTTTTTATTCGAAAGATGAATAATCTTTACATTTTAAAAGATCAATTTAAACTTACAGTATTCATTGAAAGTTTAGTGATATGATTAAATGCAAAACGTTTACGATTTTGAGTCCAATTTTTTTGATAATTCCCAATTTAGCACTCCATGCGGGCCGTAGCTTAAATTATAAAAATTTTTTAGCTTAGCACTAGCGGCTTTTATAATGAAAAAATAGAAAAATAAAAAGTGCTTTTTTTGAGCCGCAGATGTTTGAATGGAACATGTTCTTACAATATGCTAAGAAATGGTTGAAATTTGACGCGCTATATAGTCTACTTCATCTATTCGAGAACTCTTTCAGTAAATTTTTTTGAAGGCTATAGTATGCCTGACTATAGTCTGTTTCACACAACTTCGTTCATAAATTTTAAAACTATTCTTGACAATAAGTCGACAGATTGCGATTATAGCATTGATCTGATATATATATATATATATATATATATATATATATATATATATATATATATATATATATATATATATATATATATATATATATATATATATATATATATATATATATATATATATATATATATATATATATATATATATATATATATATATATATATATATATATATATATATATATATATATATATATATACATATATATATATATATATATATATATATATATATATATTAGTGATGCACCGGGTACCGGTACCGATACCGATACCGGTGCCGTTACCAGGGTACCGGTACCGGTGCCGGTACCACTCTGGTACCAGCCGGTACTACTTTTATTGATTTAATTTTTTGAGCTTAAAGTGAAGAAGGAACTGTTTCAGAATAAAGCCCACTCTGTAGCAAATAACAATGCAATAATAAAGAAGTATTTCTTTGTAAATTTTATACGATCATTTATTTCACTTATTTCAACAATCCTAATCAACAGTTCGTAATGTTTTGGACAAAAACACGAGCATTTGGTTGGATGGGTAGAAAAAATGAGCCAAAACCAATGCTATCTTTGCCTCCGCTGCTAATTGACTTTCCACAACAATTGCATAATACCTTTGATTCATCCTTATCATTTATCTTATATAATTCCCAGAGCTGTGACGACTTTTCTTTCATTTACCGACATAATGAACAATGACCACCAATAAATCCTTTCGAATTAATATAATAGGAAGGTGCAGTGTTTTTTTGTAATCGGCAAAGATTTTTCCCGGTGTACAAAGACTTTTAGGTGCCGTGTTTGTACATGTACAAATTTTTGGGAAGACAAAAACTGCAAAAAAGGTCTGAAATTCGAAATTCATCGGCGCTCCGCGCCGAAATAAGTAATCGTGTGTTCTATATATTTTTATAATAGCAGAAATTGCATTTCGAAAGAAAAATGTCAAATTTTTCGGCGCTTCACGCCGTTTTAAGACAATTCTCAGTGATTTTGCCCTCAGAGACCCAGAAATTAGCTAGAATACACTACCAAAGATCAAAACCCTGTTTAACCACATTAAAATCGCTAAGTACACAAAATTTTTCATGTACAAAATGCACAAAGACTCTTGGGGACCATCTTTGTACATGTGCAAACGGACCTTGTACAAAAAAAACAATGGTAGGTGCTGTAAAAAACCGATTTTAAGTAACATAGTTGTAAAAAGTATTTAAACCATTTCTAGGAACAATATCCAGACCAAACACATCAGATGAAACACTAGTATATAAGTACACAATACATATTACATAACATACATATTGGTACCGGTACCGGTACCGGTACCGGTACGGCGCCGGTACCAGGGTACCGGTTACGGTACCGGTACCGGCTGGAAATGAGGTACCGGTGCATCACTAATATATATATATATATATATATATATATATATATATATATATATATATATATATATATATATATATATATATATATATATATGTGTGTGTGTGTGTGTGTGTGTGTGTGTGTATGTGTGTAGTTATCGTAACCCTCGGCTTATCGATGAAAATTCTTAGAATTTACGCACCAAGTTATGTGAAACAGACTATGGGTGATTTACTGTACGTCGACATAAAAGTTGAGTGTGGGCGAGCGGCCGCCATTCTTTCATTTTTAATGTACTAAAGTGTCCATATATACTTAATTCAAGCATCTATAGTCTGTTTCATTTAACTTTGCGGTTTTCTTTTAATTATTCCGCAAGAATCAGGCTACAACAGCGGTTTCAAATTTTGATGCAGTAGTGCTGGGGCCGTCTAAAACCCTTTAGACCGGTCTATATACAACCCGATGCTTAGAACCGAATCAAATGCAACAAGCATACATATATGTATAGGTGCATGAAGTGAAAAACAAGAAAATTCGATGTTTAGCTAAAAAATGATATAAAACTTTAAATAATGTTTTTATTCACATATGCTTATTTGTTTTACCCCTAAATCTGTTCTTGATAAAATAGAACCAGAGACCAGAACAAGTGGAGATTATTTAATGTTAGCTTTGAATGTTAATTTCAAGCACACATTGGCGTAGGGGATCTGACTGGACCCTCGAGAATCTGGCGGACCCCTTCAAAAAATCGGTAATTCTATTTAGATTTTGTGATGATTTTACCCCATCCAGACCCCCATAATTTCCTTGCTGCTCATGTATGTTTTCAAATGAGACATTCAACCACTTCGACATATTTTTTAAAATGAAAGAAATGCGGTGGATACGATTGTTTAGATCGTTGAACTTCAACTTACCACGAAATGCTGCTTTTATGTAAAATTCATCCTTCATACGCTGTAATTGCTCCAAGGAAGGGAATTTAATGTACTGACCTATTCGTGTAGACAGTGCTTTAGAATTTTTATGAATTATTCGATTAACAGTAGGCTGGCTGATACGTTCAGTATCGCCTATTGTTATTTGAAAGGTTCCATAAGAATAATAAGGCAAGGCGATGCAAACTAGTATAGCACGACTGCGACCTGTAGGCTGTTCAATGTTCTCTCTGATCAAATCCAAATCGAAAACGTTCGAGTAATTGGGAATCAGATAGTGAAAGTGAATCACGAATTTTCCGAAAAATGCGTTCTCTTTTAAAAGCTTTGATATTCGTAATGTATGTATATTTAAAAAAGCTGCCATATTCACACTAATAATCATACAATCGAACCTGCCGGGAAGGATGAAATTTTCAGTCTAACTGACATTTAGCCCATTAGATAGCTAAATTGTCAGGCTAAATTGTGCCTGATTTAGACCGGTCTATAGACTTTAGCACCATTGTGAATACCAATTCAGTCCGATCTAAAAATTTGGACCGGTCTATAGACTTTAGCCTCGATTTTGAATACGGCCCCTGCTTAACAATGACATACGTCTCTATATGACCCGATGTACTGTAGAATATCATATTTACCGCACTAGTTTAAAACACTTTTGTAGTCACTTTAAATTTTTACAAAACCTCAAAGATAAATGAAACGGACTATAGACAGTGCTGTGACATACTACAGTAAGTGCGCTTAAATCTTGCAGCAGGAATCGAACCCGTGTTGCTTCGACGACAATCAGACGTTCTACGCTAAGCGGAAGTTTTCGGCGATAGTCTATTGTGCTTAACGGTCGATTTATGACAAGCTGAATGCGCGAGTTTCATCCGCATGTTGCATGATCTGCTGGAAGACGAGAATAACTTATGCCGTAAGAAATTTTATTGAAAAACCTTCCTTCCTATGTAGCTACAGTGATCTCTAAATAACCTAAAGTAAGTAGGGAAAATAGGCTTACTGTAATCTCGGAAAAGATTTGCTGAAAAAGCTCTCGGATAAATGAAACAGACTATAGCCTCAGAATGTCACAAAATTTTCCTCATAATAAATGAGGGCAATCTCTCCTGTATCGTGTCATTAGCTGTTATCAGGGGCTTATATGTACAGACGTACACGAAAAAAAATTTTATTAAAAAAATTACCCATTTTCAACTAACAGACCTTTAACGAGAACGTGGTGTGCTGAAAAAATTAAAATTTATGAAATTTTGACAGGCAATGTCGATATATGTTCTTATTATTTTTAAAAACGGGCCGCATTTCACATTGTAATTTGTTGTCAAAACTGATTAGACTTTAATGAAAAAGTTTTTAAAATTAAGAGGCCACTGGGTTACATACATGTATTTGAACAGAAGATGGTGTGGTGAAGATGATCAAAATAGGTCCATTAAGTCATTAAGTGTCTAAATAGTTTCTTATCAAAATTCTTTAATAAAAGTTGGTTGTCATTTACAGTGCAAATAATTTATTAAGTCTTATCATCAGACTTTATGAAGGAAAACTGAAAATATGATGCCCAAGTTATGGGCAACAGACGTTAAATAAAACGTGGAATAACTGTGAAATCAAATTTAGAGATTTGTGATATCTTGACAGTAAAGTCAAAATAGTAAGCTTTGATCATTATTCAGCAAAGTATGTTCTCGTTAAAGTTGTATAACTCAAAAACGGTCAATTAATTTCTTAAATTTTAGCAAAATTCCCTTTTGAAAACAAACGATGTGAACCGCAAAAATTTATTTTCGGGAAAATTATGTGACACATTGAGGCTAATTTGTCAAATTTCAACCATTTTGCAGCATACCATGTTCCATTCAACGTCTGTTGCTCAAAAAAGCGGTCTTTTACTCTTTATATTTTTTTATTAAAAAAGTCGCTAGTGATAGGCTATAAAATTTTATAATTCAAGCTATGGCCCGTACGTGGAGCGCTAAATTGGAAATTATCAAAAAATTGGACATGTTTTGTTTATAATCATATCAATAAACTTTGAATAAATACTGTAGGTTTAAAGTAAATTTACAAAGTGAGATCATTTATCTTTAAAATAAAAAAGTATCATTGGATTTGATCAAGGTGATCCTAAGTTATAAGAAAATGTTAGACTGTAAAATTTGACAAAACGGTAATTTTTGAAAGTTTAAGCACTCATTTTGCACTATAAATATTCGTTTTCAAGAAAAATGGTTTACACCATTAAACTCAGCGTCAAAAACTGCATATTCGTTTTAAAAATTTTGACTTGTCCAATATCAAGTCGAGTCCACACCTGAGCGTGGGGGGTTTGGGGGTATGCCCCCTAGAAACCAAAATACCCCCAAGAAACCAAAATACCCCCCTATAATTCAATTTTTGAAATTTTTTTTGTTATTTCGCAATTCTTTGATGCCAATGAATAGTGCTCGATGAAAAACGTTGAAAATTGTGTATTTTCGCCATACCACCATTTTGAAGGCCATTTTTTGACCTTTGAAAAATCTTGCATCCCCCAGAATCCTGGTGCCGCCCACCTATGTATGGTCTAGTCTAACAGAAAGAAACTCTTAACAATTGCGTACATTTCTGGTCACTACACTAAACTTTTCTGCCATTTTTTAAAGATGGTTTGAGTGCCCACGCCAATTCAAGATGATTTCAATAGAGAAGAAGTTGCTCTTTTCAATGGCACCAGAAAGAAAAAATCAAAAGATAAGTATTTTGCGATAAACGCAACTGGAAAATTGTAAAATTTACATATTTTAGATTTTTTTGAAAGTTTGCACAGTTATATCTTTATACTGCGGATATCTTATAATCTGCTATCTGGTATTTAGACAGAGCACAGTATGCTCGTTTTAGTTATGCAATAACCGGGTGAAAACTTCCCTCGTTTGGGAGTAATAAATGGATAAAGTTAGAAATTATTTTGAACAAAGAATTTTTGCGGAAAATTCGTGCGACATTTACAACCGAAGAACAAATAGATGAAAACTAATTTTAGCACGATAGATAGAGGATAAAAAGTTGTCTAAGCTTACAAATGCTTAATGGATTGGTCTGGTTCGGATAGAACGCATTTTCAAAGTTGTGGGTTTTTAAGGTTTCCCGTACAAACAATTCAGAGTAGGGTTTGAATTTTGGTCTCTACCTACCTGAGTTTTCAAACTTATGAAAAGAATTTTGCGAAGGCTCGTTTTAGACCCAAGGCAAGATACATCCAAAATTCTATTAAAATTGGAGATAGTCGAGTGGGGACGATCTTCAAAATTGGACCTTTTGTTATGGAATGACCCATAGAATATAGATCAACTTGACTTAATTAAAGTTTACGACCGTGCTGCAATCTGAAAGGTGGAAGCCTGTGTCATGTGCTTGCTAATTAACGCCAAAAATTTCCTTTATAGTCTGTTTCACTTGAGTTCTTCTCGTTTCATCTGCTCATCCTCAAATAGATCGGCATTTTTGCTAATCAATTTTTTAAACATGTATTTTCGACTGGCCCAAGCTGTCTCATCAGCTTCCTATTTGCCAAACTCCAAATCATACCGGTAAAAATGATTAGCGCGTTCTAGTTCTTCCTTTAATTCACTTTCATTTAGTGCGTCTAGGAGTGAGTCATAAAGATCATAGAGAATATGGATTTTATCAACAAAACTGCTGTAAAATGGTTCTGTTTGTAGGTCTCGTATACTATTCGGAAAATCTTCAAAATCTGAAAGCACGATTTTTGTAAAAGCGTCAAAACGGGTTAGTCCAACCAGTTTCAATTATACTCTTATTTGAGCTGCTTTCAGACACTTGAAGAATCTTCATCGTTACTGCCTTCATTACTATCACGAACCATCATTTGTTCAGACTCTGATGTATCATTCCTCATTTCTGATATCCCATGCATGAGGTATTTGTGTCTTTTTGAAGTAAAATTATTAAGTAATTGCTTACCACAGATTTCACAGATTTTATTCATTTTGTCAACTATTCAAGATGTGACAGTCCTTAAATAAACTTTATTGCACATGTGATTCTTGTTTACATCACATTCTTGATGTAGAAGCTCACATTCTTCACAATATTGGTAAGTAAAAATTATCGTTGACGAAGTGTTCCGATTTTTAGATGACAATATCTCCAACAATCTCAACTTTTGTCGGTAATATCGTCAGTAATAATAAAATTTCACGCAGAAAGGTGGTTTTCTTCCAATTCTACTAGCGAGCGTCTATATGGGGGATTGCTGGTCAGTTGTTAGCTGATGCAATAACAAATAGGTGACTTTTATAAAACGCGCATAAGATATGCCTAATTGAGATTTTCAGAGGAATGTGACGATGTGATCGTTTTTGTGCAGAATGTGAGGATTTCGTGCACCTGGCATTTCGCAGAAAAATCTCACATTCCAGATTGTGCACCTCACATTCTGCACAAAAAACTGTCACATCGTCACATTCCTCTGAAAATTGGGCGCGTTTGCTTTTAACTTATCAGTCGCCAAGGGCGAGAAGGTACATATGAACCTCCTGGTATACATTTTCAGAGGAATGTGGCGATGTGATGGTTTTTGTGCAGAATGTGAGGTGCACAATTAGGAATGTGAGATTTTTCTGCAAAATGTGAGGTGCGCAAAATCCTCACATTCTGCACAAAAACCATCACACCACCACATTCCTCTGAAAATGTATACCAGGAGGTTCATACCTTCTCGCCCTTGGCGACTGATAAGTTAAAAGCAAACGCTCCCAATTTTCAGAGGAATGTGACGATGTGATGGTTTTTGTACAGAATGTGAGGTGCACAATCTGTAATATGAGATTTTTCTGCGAAATGTGAGGTGCACAAAATCCTCACATTCTGCACAAAAGCCATTACATCGTCACATTTCTCTCAAAATCTCAAGTAGGCATATCTTTTGCGCGTTTTATACAAGTCACCTATTTGTAATTGCATCAATTAACAACCGACCAGCAATCCCCCATATAGACGCTTGGCGGAAAACCACCTTTCTGCGTGAGGTTTTATTATTATTGACGATATTACCGACAAAAGTTGAGATTGTTGGAGATATTGTCATCTAAAAATCGGAGCCTTTGTCAACGATAATTTTTACTTTAAAACCAGGCTTAACGTTCTGCATATGGAAAAAACGCATGCAGGCTAAGAATTGAATGAAGTGATGGTAGTGACCAATATTGTGAAGAATGTGAGCTTTTACATCAAGAATGTGATGTAAACGCGAATCACATGTGCAATGAAGTTTATTTAAGGACTGTCACATCATGAATAGTTGACAAAATGAATAAAATCTGTGAAATCTGTGGTAATTTACTTAATAATTTTACTTCAAAAAGACACCAATACCTCATGCACGGGATATCAGAAATGAGGAATGATACATCAGAGTTTGAACAAATGACGGTTGATGATAGTAATGAAGGCAGTAACGATGAAGATTCATCAGATATTGTAATGGTTGGACTAACCCGTTTTAACGCTTTTTAGTAAAAGTCGTGCTTTCGGATTTTGCAGATTTTCCGAATAGTACACAAGACCTTCAAACAGAACCATTTTACAGCAGTTTTGTTGATAAAATCCATATTCTCTATGATCTTTACAACTCAATCCTAAGTGCTCTATAGTCTGTTTCACATAACTTCGTGCATAAATTCTAAGAATTTTCATCGACAGTAGGCCGGGGGTTACGATAATTATATATCAGATCAATGCTATAATCGCAATCTGTCAGCTTATTGTCGGAGATAAATTTGAAATTTATGACCGAACTTCTGTAAAACAGACTCTAAATGAAAGCGAATTAAGGAAGAACTAAAACGCGCTAATCATTTTTACCGGTATGATTTAAAGTTTGGCAAAAAGGAAGCTGATAAGACAACTTGGGCCAGTCGAAAATACATGTTTAAAAAATTGATTAGCAAAAATGCCGATCTATTTGAGGATGAGCAGATGAAACAAGAAGACAATAATGAAGTTGTCACATCTGTTGAAGAGTCTAGCAATGCTGTGCTAGACTATCCAGATCGGATAAAAGTGCTCAGAATATAATCAGTACACTACTAATTCGGCGCTTTGCGCCATGCTTAAAATAGATCGCTCGAGTTCGGCGATTCTCGCCTTTAGTTTAACACTAGTATTTTTATTATTGTAGAGCTCAAGGGGCCAGGAGTACCTACTACCATACGTGGGCAGCAAGAAAATTCTGGGGGGTGCAAGATTTTTTTGAAGGTCAAAAAATGGCCTTAAAAATGGTGGTATGGCGATAAAAACACCATTTTTCGACGTTTCTCATCAAGCACTATCCATTGGCATCAAAAAATTGCGAAAAAAACGAAAAAAATTTTAAAAAATTGAATTCTGGGGGGTATTTTGATTTCTGGGGGGGTATTTTGGTTTCTGGGGGGTGCATACCCCCAAACCTCCCCACGCCCAGGTGTGCCTACTACTAATAGGTTATAGCAGCAATCGGGATAATGTGCGTAGTGATTGATAAGCAGATGAAGTTTTACTATGGGAAATAGTTTACAGTAAGCTGTAGAAGCTATTCTTGTAACTGGCCGCTAGACGCTAAAAATTGATTTCCATGCACAAGCTTTCGTGGAATAGAATACCACATAATGTACCCGCGTGTATGTAAAGTAGCAGCTTTTGACAAAAGCTGCATGTAAATACACACTTATTTAATTTCATTAAATGAGCAAGAAGTTTACACTATTTTGATTAAACATAGCATCTACACACTTTACAGTCCTGCCTCTGAGTTCAGACGCTGCCCTACTTGAAACAGAATTCGCTGCTGATGTTTGCCCAAGAAGTATCCAAAAAGGCTCTCCTTGAAAGCCTACTATCCGATTCATCAGACATACTGCCTATACCAACGGATGCGGTCAGGCCTGGCGGTCGATATGAAGTTCAGGGGTGCCTGTGCAGTTTGCCATGCAAAACATATTTAAAAGTAAGGAACTCTAGAGTTGACTTGCAATTTTCTCAAATTTTTCGTCACATATACCAAACCAAGTACGCACGCAATATATAAATTAAGGCAGGTATAAATACACGACTGAAATTTTTAAACCAAGAGCTCAAATATTAAAGATTTGATTGAAAATTAGTAAATTTATATTCTTGAGCAAACAGACAGCTAAAAGCGCGTGAAACAGCTTCTTTTCTATGAATTTTTTAAAAAGTCGTAAATTAAATCCCCCTTCCAGCACCCCAAGATCATGCATGACAAGACTGTACATATTTTTCAGCTCATGTCTGTGATTTTTTTCACTTTTGAGCCGCATTGTCTGGAATGTACCATGTACGTAGTTGAATATGCATACTTTTTCCAGGTTTACGTGTCACACGTATACAATCCAGATCGATTTTATTTCCAGTTGATCGAAAATCAATGCCTTCTTTCATCGCTGATGTCCATGATGCAGTTAGTATTTCCTTAATCACATTTGAATTATTCGGTTCTGCACTGCAATGCCGTTTTATCGTGAACTTTTCTCGGTGTAAACTGTAAATTAGAGCAGCGTCAGGCTCGAGCCTGTGAAAAATGGGCGAAATTCATGGAAATAAGAAGATTAATCTGTTTTATTGAATTTTATAAGTATATAACATTTATTTATTTATCAAATAAAATTGAGCTAAATTACAATAAAATTAAGCTTTGGCTACTGTTGTGTTTAGTTTCAGATAATCCAATGACTAAGATTTGAGTGAACATGTAAGCAATTAAGATATTTTCGAGAATTCAAGCTTAAATGCTTCTTATTATAAAAATAAGCACTTTTTCGAGCAAAAAGACCTAATGCTGAGGACTCTCCAATATTTGTTAATTTGTTTAATTTTCATCAATGTCATGAGCCTTTTTGTTACATGTGCGACTTGCGTCAAGAGGACCACTATTTTTATTTAAGAGTGGTCCAGTAATACTATGTATTGTTCAGTTGCATGCTTAGCTTTCATATTATTTAAATCTTGACGATGTATGATTTCAGCTCTAGGTGAATGATATTTGATCAGCATAAATAATTTTTCGTCTTAATGTTTCCCGTTTTTATTTTTTACTAAAAGGTATTTTTTGCATGTATTTCAATTATTTTGATGATCAGAGTACCTTCAAAACTTTCTCTGACAGAAAAGCCTCGGGCCACTTATTTCACATATCATGTATTCATAACATTTTGTACTGTACCATCTTGTTCGTCTCTTCCTTTGCTTTAGCATAAAGCCTGCAAAAAATTCATAATTTTGCATACTTTTTTGACGAATTTGCTTACTTTCATTATTTGATCTATCATTTCGTTTATTTGTCTTTTAATCCTGTTTGTTTTCATGTCTTGATTCAGTGAAGCATTATCTAATTGCGTACAGTAGTGTTCCTGAGATGCTACATAAGTGTATACAGGTATAATACGATGCACGAATATACATAAGTATTAGGTTGGTGTACATGAAGTGTATATGCACAGCACATAATTCCGGCCCCGTCGCCGAGCCCCTTATGTTGACGTTCTTAAAAACTGTAGTGAAAAATGGAAATAACAAAAGGATAAAACAAACAGATTGGTTAGCTCCTGATTAAAGATTTTGTACCACCAACCACCCTAAATCTGACTCTCTTTCTACCGAGCAAAGTTAGCGCCATACATATGAAACCTATCGAGCAAGTCCCAATGCTCTGGGCGGAAAAAATGCTTCTCGGTGTAAACTTTACACTTGTGCTAATACCGCAATATTGGGTGCATAGAAATAAAATGAACTAGGATCTGTAACGCTAAGGTCAAGGCACATTTTTAGCATAATTAGCATGTTCCGCCTACTTAGCGGAGTAGCTGAAGAAATTTCGTTTTTCGTCCCTAACCCTTTAGACTAAAACGATCACAGATCAAGAAATATTGCGTAAAAAGAGAAGAAAAAAGGTTTTGAGATATTGTTATCCTCTACAAGCCAAAAATGAGTTAGATTAGCTAAAGGACAGGCAAAGAGTAAAAAACCCGTACTTTTTACACTTTTGTGCAACAACCGTTCAGTGTAAAAAAATTCTAAGGTCAGATTCGTAATCTACAGCTCGGGGCCAACATTTTAAACAAAAAATTGGCTTCCGCAAATTATTTGATTTTGATTAATTATTTTTAATTTTAATTAATTAATTATCTATCGTTTAAAAAAACACCGCACCTCTCAGGTGTGTGCCGTTATTGCTGTGAGGGGGACACAAATTTCGCACTCGCTGTGATAAACATACAGGGCCGTATCCAGGGGGCGGGGGGCCTGCCCCCCTCCCCTAAATGGGAAAAATTATTGTTTTTTCCACGGGTCCCCCAAAGGGAAAAATGGAAAATTGGCGAAGTGCGTCTGAAACACCGTTAAACAAGTTTTTAGCGTACTTTTGAGCTAGTAAACTTTATTGTTTATGTATAGTGTTGTCTACAAACCGCTAAAAATCGTTCTAATTTGAGTTTGACATAGAGAGCATGTCAATTTTTTTCCAGCGCTGAGCGCCAGATTTATTGTTCATCTATAGTTTTTGCCTTCTAGCTCACTCAAAACAGCTCAAATTTGAGTTATGACATGGGAAACATGAAATTTTTCGGCGCTTCGCGCGGTATTTATTATTTATATATGTTTTTTGTCTTCTAGCCCGCTCAAAACCGCTCAAATTCGAGGTTGACATGCAGAATATGTCGATTTTTTTCGGCGCTTGGCGCCGAATTATTCATTATCTGTATGGTTTTTCTCTGTCGATATGAAGATAAGAAATAAGATAAGAAATAATTTGAGATAAATAAATAAATGAAGAGATAAGAAATAATCCGTCGGTTAAGTGATTAGAAATCAGCTTTAAAATAGAGTGAAAAATTTTAAAATTTTTTGAAATTTTTCTTCACTATCGTATAGAGCTCGCCGAGATACGCTCAAAAAAGCCTTTATTTTCGCCTATCTCCTAATGGTTCTCGAGATATCTGGCCTCAAAAATTTTCGGTCCCCCCGAAATAAAATCCTGGATACGGGCCTGTGTGTGTGTGGTGTGTGCGTGTCTATATATATATATATATATATATATATATATATATATATATATATATATATATATATATATATATATATATATATATATATATATATATATATATATATATATATATATATATATATATATATATATATATATATATATATATATATATATATATATATATATATATATATATATATATATATATATATATATATATATATATATATATATATATATATATATATATATATATATATATATATATAATATATATAATATATATATATATATATATATATATATATATATATATATATATATATATATATATATATATATATATATATATATATATATATATATATATATATATATATATATATATATATATTAGTGATGTCCTGTGCACCGGGCCGGTGCTAGGCTGGTACCGGCGCCGGTGCCGGTGCTAGATAAAAGAGAAAAAATTAGCGTACAAAGAATAATTGAAGCTCATTTATCACCAATTTAATGAATAAAGGCGCAAAAAGGTAGCATTTTGTTAATAAAATCTTCTGATTAGCATCGTGAAGCGTTTTGACTGAACTTCAGAACAAGTCTTCGAGCTTTAAAAATGAATTATTCATTTAACGAAACATATCTTATTGAAAACATCAATTAACAGCAAGAAGGGTGGACACTAATAAATAAAGTAAATTAAAATTAAAAACATCGACATATAGAGTGGAAAGTTCTTCTAATTCTACCATCTGTAGGCAAGATAGGATTAGTACTACAGAGTAGTTTTCAACTTAATTTCATCAAATCCATTTTTATTTTTCCATTTCGTGAGCAGAAGACTGTAAAACGCAGCTAGAATTTTAAAATAGTTTTTATGCAAAACTTTTTCCTGCAAATTATTCAGAAAAAGCCTGTTAAAACTTTGTAAATGAACTTCTATGTAAGTCTTTTGCATTACTGATATATCCCATGTTTGTTTATAGAGGCTTTTGAAAATGTGAAATGATAAACTCAAATAATTTAACCTCAAAAAGTTTTTGTGGCTATTTTCATGTTTGTTTCTTACTAGTTAAATATTTAACTAATGCACTAAAACCAAATTTCGATTTGACTAAAGAATCAACTACTGCACAAGCCAATCTTGATTGCGCTACACTTAAACTTATAATACACTATTTAACTTTTATTTTTCTTCGAATTTCAATTTTATTACAATTTTTTGTTTGTTTAATGCTTAAGTGAGAAAATTGGATCTAGTATACAATTTACCCACCAACGTTTTTTGTGTAGTGTGTAATATGTAATGTGTTATGTGTAATGTGTATTGTGTAATGTGTATTGCGTAATGTGTCATGTGTGGTGTGTAATGTGTAATGTGTAAAGTGTTCATATTACACATTATTCATTACGTATGACACATTACAATACATTATGGATCGGCTAAAAAATGTTGGTGGGTAAATTGTATACTAGATCCAGAAAATTAATATGTATTCATAAATTAAAAATAATGAAGTCGTTACTAGCCAAATGAAATTTTGCCCTTAATATGTATATCCGGTGAAAAATAGGTACAAATTTAACCCTTTTTGATGAAGCAAAGTACACTATAAAATATGCTAATGTAGCACCGGCACCGGTAAAAAAAGCGGCACCGGGACATCACTAGTGCGATTTTTTAAACGATAGATA
>JAVLUZ010000145.1:13610208-13674583 GCA_036768485.1 Mermis nigrescens | reverse complement strand
AAATTTCGTTCGATCGAGTTCAAATCGCGATCTATCGATTTGAGGGACTTCGTCGACTCGTTCAAACGTGTTCATATGATATTTGACCGAATTAGGCTTAAAATTATTCCCGATCAATGATGCCGCTTCGGCCCGCATATCGATTGACGAATTGTGATAAGGATTGGCGCTCATCAGTGCAGGGCCTGGTCTCGACTGATCGTTATCGTTTTTAGAACGAGCGACAAATCGTCCGGGCAATAACGTTAGATCGGTTAATGAGGAAATCAACGTCTCGACTTCGTCGTCTACCGATTTTTCGACCGAATCGGCCGAAAGGGCGGTTTCGACCTGCGATTTCGACGGTATTAACGTTGCTTCGGATCCGTAAATATCAGTTCCACGAGACGATCGTTCGACTACGAGACAAAAAGGGCGAAATTTTAATTAGGAACGAGGCGATTTAGGGAAGAATAATACGGAATAGGAATTTTATCCCACGAGATAGTCAAAATCACACTCGAGCAACACCGAAATTCTGGGGTCTACGACGTTTTGGGGCCAGCAACTTGTAAATTATTCCAATTAAATCAATTTTGAAGCAATTTTAAAATAAATTATTCAGGAAGCAGGTTCTACAAGCTACAAAATAGCATATTGTTCTTTTCGATTCGATGAGAATCCATTTGTGTACGACTGAAAAACTGCAGAAAATCCAGTGTATTTTTAGATGCATTTAATTATCTCACTAAATTCAAGGATATTCTAAAAGTAATTTATACCACCACATAATGCATTGAATGGGCTTTCAGATAGTGTTTTTTTGTACAAGGTCCGTTTGTAGATGTACAAAGATGGTCCTCAAAAGTCTTTGTACATTTTGTACGCGCAAATTTTTGTGTACTATTACGTAGTACAGTAGCGATTTTAGTGTAGTAAAACAGGGTTTTCGATCTTTGGTAGTGTATTTTAGCTAACTTCTGGGTTTCTGACGCCAAAAATTACTAAAAATTGTCTCTAAACGGCGCGAAGCGCCGAAAAATTTGACATTTTTCCATTCGAAATGCAAATTCTGCCATTTTAAAGATGTAAAGGATTAACAATTACTCATCGCCGCTTCGGGAATTTTAAACCTTTTTACAGTTTTTGTCTTCCCAAAAATCTTTGTACATTCTGTATACACAAATTTTTGGATAATAAAATATGGTACAGTGGCGATTTTAGTGTTGTTAAACAGAGTTGTTCGACTTTTGGTAGTGTATTTTAGCTAATTTCTGGGTCTCTAGAGGCAAAAATCACCAAGAATCGTCTTGAAAACGGCGCCGAAAAATTTGACATTTTTCTTTTGAAATGCAATATCTGCCATTATAAAGATATATAAGAACACACAATTGACATAGCGCCGAAAATTCTTTCGAATTCTTTAGACCTTTTTTGCAATTTTTGTCTTCCCAAAAATCTTTGTACATGTACAAAGACGGTCCCGAAATCTTGACATCGAAAAGTCTTTGTACATCGGGAAAAATCTTTGCCGAATACAAAAAACAGTGCTTTCAGAATCTGAATTATACTTTAATGATAAATGAAATGTAAATAATTAATAATATTTCAAAGAGTGTGGCGCCAAAACATCCCATTCCGGAAATTCTGAAGTCCGCTCAGAATTTAAGAGAGTGGTTGATATATATTACTTAACGAGATGTTACATCATATTCTACAGAGCGGATCAAAAAAGGCTACGCTCTAATGAAACAGGTCATAACCGTACATGAGCAGCAAGAAAATTCTGCGGGGTCTGGCTAAGTGAAATCGCCAAAATGTTACTAAAAATATAATTCTGGGGAGCCTACAGTAATTTGAGGGGGTCAACTTCTGCGGGTTGCAAACTCTTCCCACGAATCCCCCTCCCCAACACCCATGTGTGGTCATAACTTCGGTGAATATGAGCATAAAACTTTAGGATCGACTGCATTGGATAGATAAAAATGGCTTGTTTTTAATCGTGTGATAAATTTTGGTCAGGTGTCAACAATGCGAGCGCTACCACGATTTGTTTACACCCTACTTCACCCTACTTTGATTTTGTTTAAACGTCGGAAGCGTTATTAATTGTGCCATAAATTCGCCCCCTCTTTTCGACGGTATCTTGCAGTTTTTGCAATTAGCAGGACGCGTATCTACTCTTGGGTTTAAACAATAACTAATTAATTTTTCTGACCGCATATATTGTCAAAAAAGGATAAGAAAATCTCAGGTATGAACAATGTTCAAGTGGGTGAAACAAATCGTCGTAGCGCAAGAACCACTGGCAGCTCGCCAAAAATTTTTTACGCGGTTAAAAAAAGGTTTATCTACGTAACGCACAGCTGGACTTAAAACTGTATGTGAATAATAGCCCCAGTTACATATGATGTAACATCGAGATGTAGCGTTTTTTGGACCACCCTACATTATAATATATTATACCAATTAACGAGATGTGAAAAAATTAATGTAGTAAAAATACCTTTTATTAATCAAAAACTTCTTGGAGAATGTCGATAATAATATTGATGAAAGAAATGTTGTAGTATATTACATTATATTATAATAAAACAATTGAACACATGTCAAAAAATTAATGTTAGGGCAAAAACACCTCTTACTAATTGAAAAAATTTTTAAAGAGATGTTAATAAAAAATCGACTGAACCGAAATAAATTTTGGAACTTTTTTTCGCTTTTTTGAGTTTTTTGATGCCAGAGTTTGATGAGATACGTCGAAAAATGGTTATTTTCTGCACCATTCATCCATTCATAAGTTTTTAGCGCTTTTCTGACGTCTGAAATTCTTTGGACTCTTAGATTTAAGGTGCTGCCCATGCATGCTGCCTATTGGTATCAAAACTATTGTGGAAGAACGATAATTATTTTAAAAAAGAATTCTACAGAGGTCCGACAGACATCTGCCATGGTGAGGCACGAGCCTCCTCCATACTCATAATTTGTCAAAAATAAACAACTAAAAGCCCAGCAAAAAATGTAAAGCAACATCCGAATCTCACATTTTATTTCTTTCTTATAACGCGCTATGCACATCAATTTTACATCCCTACTATCCATAAAATCAATTTATATGTGTACAAATTTTCTGCTCTGCGCTGTTTTATGCAACAATTTCGTCCAAAGCAATAAACGAAAACGCATCCAAAGCTTGCTTTCTACACATAAATACAGTAGGAATATATACCATACGTGTTCTGGGGGAGTGGTTAGGGTTTGACCCCCAGAATAGCAACTGACCCACGCAAAATCCCCGTGACCCCCCAGAATTGTTTATTTTTTCAAAAATTATAAAGTCTATTTTTAGGCGTTTCTAGCTCATTTTTGGCTCAAACTCTCAAGTCTTCGGCGCTTCGCGCACTACACATTTTTGGACTATATTTTTGTTCAAGTTACTCCTTTTTCCAAATTTTTTCGAAAATTTTTTATGTTTTAATATTTTAGAAGAACGGGAATTGTCTGAAACGTCAAAGAACAGTGTTTTGACGTATACTTGTCGCTTTTTAGCCCAAAAAAGGAACTTTTAAAAAATATTAGAGGCCTGACTCCCGCAGAATTCCCATGCTGTACATGTATTATACTCACATATATTTCAATGAAAGTCGAAGTATTAACCTCGTAACTTAACTATGCGTCGTGCATGGGCATTAGGGTTAGGGAGAAGTATTACACCCCTGAGCTTTAAAAAAGTGATAGCTATATGGCTAATTTGGCCGAAAAACACTATTTTATAGCCTTTTCAAGGCTAAAAAACAGCTATATAGTTTTTTTGAAGTTTAAACATACTGTGGGAGATCAGAAATGCTTTAGTTATATTTTTTGTATTTTAAAATAATATATAGCTATTTTCCCGACTTCAGAAAGGGCTAGAAGCACTTTTACTCTAAAAAGGCTACACTACTCGCCACGAATGTTTGCGCTTTAATAAGCTTCTAGAACTTGTTAGGGTTATATCTTTAACACGTCGGTCCTATTTCCGCCCACTTACGACCGACGTGTTAAACATATAAGCTGCTAACAAGCTCTATCATCCTATGGAGCATATTAAAACGTAAACATTCGTGGCGAGCCTATATAGCTATGTTTGTGAGGTCGAAAAGGCTATATATTTGCCACAAATGCTCAAAAACGGTATTGTTAAAGCGATACTCATCTTTCTCTAGCTGTGGAATCGTTTTTTACAGAGCACATAGCTATAAGAATTTTCGATTTTCACCACCTTCTAAAGCTTTGACCTTGCGCACGTATGCCATGCGTACAATATATATTTTTATTTATGCAACTTTGTGCTTACGGCAAACTTACTATATTTGACACATTTATTTATTAGTTTTCATTAATATTGATTTAGTTTCTAGTTATACATTGTTTGAATATTGCAGTCTCTCTTGAGCTTGTTCTATCGACTTGAGCAGACGATCCAAGAAAACGATTGCAAACTGCATCAACTTTGTTGTTCTCGACGCTTGGCGAATCTTCTCTTAATATAGAAGAATTTGCATGCTAGAGACTAGATGCTCCAAAATCATTTTTAACAATCTTTATGACTTTAATAAATAAATAAAGGGGTAAATGTGCTTAAGCACAACAGGCACAGTATGCTCATTTTCGTAACTTGCAATTCAACGCCTTCTTCGAATTTACTGAGCCACCACGATTCCTTGAAAATGTGCAGTCTAACATAAAAATCAAAGTTCACAGTTTAAACCAATATACATTTGTAGGTATATACATAAGCAGTCCACAAAGGATAGAAAAAATCATAATTTTTTAAAGGATGACTGAAACAAGCGTCATTGCTAATCAAAGGTTTTTTTACGAAAGGAATACCTTGAGCTCATGCATAAATGCAAGTTATGGAAAATGTAATACGGAAGATCAAAACAAAATATTTTTCATTTAAAATAGATGCACATCGTTAAGGTGACCAGGGACGGTCGAAATCGAGAATTTGTGGTCATGTTACATAGAGGTTAAATCCAATATTTTTACTATAGCAAATTGCAGCAAATTACGCCGGATTGGCTCGAAAAAATGCAGTATTCTGGACCTAAATCGCTCGACCGTACTTTACTTCTGGACCCTTGCCCCGTTTAACCTTCCAATGAAAAACATCGGTTGTCCCAATGTCCAGCTTAGAAGTAGATGTCCAGATAGAAAAACAAACGGGTTTTCAGCTTCGAAAATGGTTTCCTGGTTCAAAAAATTTTTCTAGCTTTGTCTGACTCAGAAAGAGTTCGTGCAGGCTCAAGAATGCATTTTCCTGATCCAAAGAGAAGTAGTCTAGCTAAAAAGGTAGTTTTTCGGGTCAAAAAAGAAATTTTCCGGTTTACTCAACAAAACAGCCCCTCCGAACGAACTCCTTTGCCACTCCACTTTTGGCCCGGCCTGCTCAGTGGACAGGTCAAAATAGGGTATTGTCCAGGTATGTTCTATCTAATCTCTTCTTATATGCATGTACAGGGTGTCCCACCTAACTATCCCCAGTGTTTTTCAGTCATAACTTCCTCAATAATGGTCCAAACTTGATGAAAATTTACCAGTTTACAAGTTTACGATACGTCCAATAAGATTGTAAACCTCCGAGTTTAATCAGAATTGGTTAATTACAAGGTTTACAACAAAACTTTTTGTGATTGGTACTTTCTGATCAATTTATTTGTTACTTTGAATGTTTTAAATACGTAACTCTTTTGAATTTTGTTAAATCTAGTTTTTTCACTTTTCTAGGTAATTGTCGTGCCTGTGGTAATTTATAACCAACAGAGGCATGACAATTACCTAGAAAAGAAAAAAGTTAGATTTGACAAAATTAAAAAAAAGTTACGTATATAAAAAATTCAAAGTAACAAATAAACTGATTTGAAAGTACCAATCACAAAAAGTGGTGTTGTAGACCTTGTAGTTGAACAATTTTAATGAAACTTAATGATTTAAAATGTTATTGGATGTGTTGTAAACTGGTAAATTTTCATTAAGTTTGGACTATTATTAAGGAAATTATGACTGAAAAACACTGGATATAGTTAGGTGGGACACCTTGTATATTACCTATTTACTTAGGGCCGTATGACAGAACGCGGAATAGTGCTATTCCAGGATAAAACAGTGGGATAAGAGGGCGGAGTAAAATATTTCGGTATTACAGAAAGCGGAATAAACAGTGATATTCCAGGAATAAAGTTGGTATGACAGAACGCGGAATAGCGCCGTTCCAGGCGCTAACCTCGGTATTGAACGGCGGAATAAAAATAAATGGTATGACAAAAGACGGAATAAGTTATTTCGGAATAAAAACGGCCGCTTTTATTCCGCTATTTTATAGCTGGTCATAGCAAGTATAAGACAGCGGAATAGTAGTAAAAATCGTTTCTAATGCGATTTTAAAAGAAATAAATGTTTAAGAAAATTTTTATTTGGATAGGTAATTGATTTCTCTTTATCTAGAAATTTAAAATTATTGCTCTCGTTTGTAATACGATCAAAACAGATACAGAAAATTTTCTAGTTGCGCGTTTGCCCCATGAGTGCGGCTCGTCTTGTTGAGCTCTTGACAAAAATGATTTTTTATGATTTTTCGATCATGCAATACTTAATACCCCCAGTAAAGTGATACACATTTGTATTCACGTCGTATATTTTCAAACTAATTCGTACGTGACTACAGTATGCAGCATGCGTTGGACATCCAATTTATACACAAAAGCTATGGAATGCGTAACTTAATTCTGAAATAGATACCGTTATCCCAGGGAAAGCTATTCCTCGCGTATTTCGCGTTCTGTCATACCAAATTTTCTTATTCCTAGGATAGCTTATTCCGTCCCTTAACCCAGGAATAGCTATCACGAGAATAAGTTTTATTACGAGAATAGCTATTCCCGGAACAGTGCTTATCTCAGGAACAACTTATTCCGCGTTCTGTCATACGGCCCTGAAGTAAAAGTGAGGATTGACTAAAAAGACCCAGAAAAGCTAACATATGTACGATATATGCATCGTTCTACTATCCTTTTCACACTTACGGATAGAAAAAAATTTGAGTGCTTACTTACATATTTTACAGCGTCCGTAGCAGCAAAAGAGAATTATTAGAAGACCTTAAACTACATGTCAGAAGCACAAAAACTAAACGTTAATATTTTATTATTGGTGCTCCATTATACCCGTCGATAAGAATATTATAATTGTAAGTTGTTGTAGCCAACCAAGAATGTATAGCTGATTAAATTGTTTCCAGAGATGCTGAAGTCATTTGTCATATAACTTAAGAGATCTACCATTAACTAATAAAGAGGTACTACAAAGTACAGTTGAAACATTAGAAAAACATAATAATTTATAGTGTTTGGTAGACAAGCACAGCATGGGAATTCTGGGGGAAGGGAGGGGGTGAAATTTTAAAGTGCCTTTTTTGGACCCAAAAATGGTGGGTACGCGTCAAAAACATCTTTCCTTCGGCGTTTCTGACGATGCTCTATCTTTCCAGAGCATAAAAACATAAAAAATATCAAAAATCAAAAAGGTCGCACATATTGAACATAATGAAGTCAAGACATGAGTATATGGCGTGAAGCGTCGACAATCTAACAGATTCCGAGCAAACACAAAGCTAAAAACGCTTAAAAAAGCACCTTTTCTATGAATTTTAGGGAAATTTTTGGAAACTTCAAAAAGTCGCGAATTACGGGGGGTGAAAAGATTTCTGTGAGGGGTAAAATTTCCGGGGGAGTGAAACCTTCCAGGTCATGTACGGTGTTTGGTGCAATTGGATCCTATTCAACAACTGAGTCTGTAAAGTTACATAAAATGCGATGTAATGTACATAGGTAGATTCAGGCACGTAGCAGGCCCTCCTATTTTGGGGGGGGCAACATCAATTTTGGGGGGGTCTAAGCCAGAAATAGCACAAAATAACGTGTGAAAAAACCGATTTTTCCGTTTTTACCTGAATTTTGGGGGGTCCGGACCCCCCATTCCCCCCACAGCTACGTGCCTGGGTAGATTTTACCTCGACTGCATTAAAGGTGCGTCAGTCAAGGGCAAAACTTTAGCCACCTTCTTGCCCTTAAACGACGACCGGTCGCTCGAACACGACGAGCATACCGAAGTCCTGTTGACGTTCCTTACTACCGAACAATCTTTTGCAAAATCATTCGACTGGTTCTCAACAATCGATGCCGGTCTACTGCGAACTACGCACGACTTTGAGCCAGAGGATGCGAAATCGGGGTAAAGCAATCGTTTGTCGCATTCTTTACTACAATTTTCCGACAAATTTTTCGTCGAAAGCCAATGAGGCGAGGGAATTGACGACGTCCGATCAAACTTCGAATCGAGTTTTGATCCCGAACTCATCACGGGCGTACAGCTATGCCAACCTGCAGGGGCGTAACCGGGATTTTATTTGGAAGAGCGGTGTTTTTTCGTAAAAGGTCCGTTTGTACATGTACAAAGATGGTAAATAAAAGTTTTTGTACATTTTGCACAAAAAAATTTTTGGGTAGGTAATATAATATGGTACAGTAGAGATTTTAGTGTGGCAAAAAAGTTGTTCGACCTTTAGTAGTGTATTTTAGCTAATTTCTGCGTTTCTGAGGGCAAAAATCACTAGTAATCGTCTCAAAACGGCGCGGGGCGTCAAAAAATTTGACATTTTTCCTTTCAAAATGCAATTTCTAACACTATAAAGATATATAAAATACACAATAGCTCATTTCGGCGCGAAGCGCCGAAAATTTTTGCGGATTTAAAACCTTTTTGGCAGTTTTTGTCTTCCCAAAAATCTTTGTACATGTACAAGGACAGTCCTGAAAAGTCTTTGTACATCGGGAAAAATCTTTGCCGAAAAAAGCGTGGGGTAGAGGGGAATTTTCGAAGCCATATATGTCGAAAACGGTTAGAAGGTACACGAAAATAGTGACACTTTTGAGCGTTTCTCGGCGAGATCTAATACTGGGGGAAAATTTTTTAAGTATAAATTTTTTGCTCGATTTTGTACTTGAAAATGACAAATCTATCGTTTAATCCATCTCCCGATTTTTCGAGAACAAAAGTTTGAAATTCTCGCATTTAATTCTGGGGACCTTTTAAAGAAAAAAATACTAAAAAGAATAAATCAGTGCGATCGCCGGAAAATTTTCAAAGTTAAAAATATGAGCTTCGAAGATAACAAATAAAATAGAAAATAAGAAATTCGGCGCAAAGCGCTGGAAAACGCTTCAGTCCAGTAGCTCAGACGTCTTGTAATAACGCTCTCAAGGCTGCCATTTCCGTGGACTTCGAGATTTAATTTTTGCCTTTGGGGGGGGGGGTTTGGGGGGGGGTATGTACCCCCGATAAACCAAAATACCTCCCCCAGAATTTAATTTTTATGTTCTTTTCGCAATTTTTTGATGCCAATAAATAGTGCTCGATGAGGAACGTTAGAAAATGATGTTTTTTCGCTATACCACCATTTTAAAGGCCATTTCTTTGACCTTTGAAAAATTTTGCACCCCCCAGAGCTTTGGTGCCGCCCACCTATGGTTACGCCCCTGTCAACCTGGATAAAGAGCGTAGGCGAATGGAGAGAAATCTCTCGTCGACCCCGAATCGGCGTAGTACAAATCGGCCGACGAGCAAACAGTGGAGGTGCTAGATTGAGACTGTACTCCAAAATTTTGACCAAGATTAGTCGCATTTTCGCCGTTCATCTTCTGCAATATTCTAGCGTAATCTTTCGAGTCTACGAATTGGAAATTTTCGTCCGATGACGTCATCGCTAACCCGTCGGACGCCGTCGGCGCATTGTCTCCGGTGGGACTAAAGGATAAACTAGACGCTGACGTGGAGTTAGATCGTTCTGCTGTTGGGCAGCAATGAGCAGAGGTGAGGGAAGAGCCCGCGAACACTTCCCGAGAAGTGTTCGCTTCGGGTGGAGCAGAATATCTCACTAAGTTCTGGCTCACGGACGGACTACTAGGCAATAGGGTGACTGAAGTGAGCTTGGATTTGACTTGATCGGACGTCTGTATTTGACTGGAAGACGAGCACGGCAAACGGTCAACGCATACAGTTGGATGAGCTATAATTAACAAATAATTGATTCATTAACGATTTAGCTATCGACCGTTTATCAATAGTCGTCATACATGTAACACGTGGGATCGGTATTTTTTTGTATTCGGCAAATATTTTTCCCGATGTACAAAGACTTTTGGGACCGTCTTTGCACATACACAAAGATTTTTAGGAAGACAAAAACTGCAAAAAAGGTTTAAAATTCGCTAAAAATTTTCGGCGCTTCGCGCCGAAATGAGTAATTAGGTGTTCTATATAGCTTTATAATGTCAGAAATTGCATTTTGAAAGGAAAAATGTCAAATTTTTCGGCGCTTCAAGCCGTTTGGAGACGATTATTAGTGATTTTTGCCCTCAAAAACCCAGAAATTAGCTAAAATACACTACCAAAGGTCGAACAACCGTTTTTGCCACACTAAAATCGCTACTGTACCATATTATAATGCCCAAAAATTTGAGTGTACAAAATGTACAAAGACTTTTAGGGACCATCTTTGTACATGTACAAACGGACCTTGTACAAAACAAAACACTGGGTGGGATGGACTTGATTATCCAAACTTGGTCGTCCCCTGAAGACAGAAAAATTTTGACCCTATCCCCGTTTTTTGGCAAAAACTTGCAGCGTGCTTTGGTCATTTTGGGACAATAACTTTATTCAGTTAACAATTTAAAGGCTTAAACTCAAAATAAAGCGTAGCTATTTTTCTAGCAGAAATATGGAATTGAAGACTCAGGCGATATATGAACCAATGGTCAACCGTGGGTCTCCTACGAGCCTTCTATTATTCCCGATCTACATAATAATAAGCGCTTTCCATAGTTTTCACGAATTCGAGCATTAAAAGACAACATAGGTGCACAAGGTCAGGGTCGGCAGGGAAGGGGGTGGGGTGAAATCCGAGAAATCCAAAACAGTAAATTTAACGTTTACTATTTTTTTGCTGTTTTAACGATCAAAATGGTCAAAATAGCCTATAAAACGTTTTTTCGTGGTAATATCGCATTTTAAAAGCATTTTTAGTCCATCTCTACTGCATTATATCACTTTTAACACTAAAAAATACAAAAATTTATCAATTTTAGGCGCTTTTCGAGTAAAAAGTACTTAAAAGTACTAATCTGGCGCAAGCGCCGGAAAAATATTGGGATTCTCACTGCTTTTGTACTCAAATATATGGTGCAGAAAACGTTTCGTCAGCTCAAAATCGCAAGACAATACCTTTTTAGCATACCTTTCAGCGAGGAATAATACACCCCTGACCCCCTTATACGCATCTATGCATGCACAGCATGCGAATTATGGAGATAAAACCGAAAAATGTTTTTTGGGCTCAATAAACGATAGATACGCGACAAAAACGTCAGTCGTTTTGGCGCTTCTGACGATCTCTTTCTTCCTGGACGATATTAACATGAAAAAATATCGAAAAATATTCAATAAGTCAAATTTGGCATTTTTAAATTGATACTTTAATTGTTGGCACTTTTAAATTCATATTTAGCACTTTATTAACATTGTTTGTTATTGATTAAGGATCATTTATTATTTATTCATTATTAATTATGTACTGAATATATTATACATTTATGATTTACATATTTTATATTATTTATTATAATATTATTTTTATTGACATATTTAGACTAAGAGATCGTTCAAAACGCTTAAAACCGGACGTATGTATTCTACAATTTTTTATGGAAAATCAAAAGTGGGGGGTTAAAAGTTTTTTGCGGGGGAGGAGGGGGATTTAAATTAATCGCGCAGCCCCCAGGAACATGTACGGTCATTACCCATACACGTAACAATTCGAAATATTGGGTGGGGGTCCCAGCCATTTTGAGAGGGGAGGGTTAAACACCTCCAATTTTTAACCAAAAACAGCCAACAAATTCAAATTTTTCCAAAAATCAGGAGAGGGCATACATTTAACGGCTAAAAATCTTGAGTGGGGGTCTCCGGCCATTTTTAGGGGGTAGGGGTGGGGGTAAATGACCTACAATTTTTGGCCAAAAAAACGCCTATAAAATTCGATTTTTTCAAAAAATCGGCAGGGTTCAAAAATTTTCTGGCTTTGGGGATAATGGGGGCGGCCGACTTTGGTGGGGGATCCCTCACCCCCTCTCAAATGTATGGGGCTATCCAAAATTTTCTGGCCATGAGGGGGCGGAGAGACAGCCAACTTTGAGTGGGCGGACCCCCCATCCCCCTGTTTCATGTATCTTAGTACCTCGATGTATACTCCTGATTATGTACATTATATTATTTCATCCGACATATATGTAAGACAGGCTTACCAAGATTGACGTGCACAGAAATTGTGCATGGTTCGTGGCCACAGTGAAATTCTTCATAGGAAGCCCTGGCAGCATTGCGTCTTTGGCGTAAGGTACGAGGCTTCCTGAAGTCGGATCGGAAGGATATTTTTGGAGCTGCTTCACCAGACAAGACAACATTTTGCGTCAAGTGCTTATCGAGGTCGGTTTCCAAATAAATCGGTTTCTTTTCAATGGACCACTTTTCCTTTTGTTCTTTTTTATCTTGAACTGTTGCGCAATCAACTTGTTGAACTAAGGTGCTGATTTTTCTTGAACACGACGAATCGCGGAGACTCTCTGCATCAAGTACAGACAATCATTGAAGGTAGAGAATAAATAAACAAATACTTCACTAGGTATTTGCGCTATATATGTATGTCATATGCAGACCCGTAGCCAAGGGGTGGCAGAGGGGCAGTTGCCCTCCCACAAACCGAAAGAACTTTGTTTCTCACAAGGGTCCCCCGAAGGATGAAATGAAAAATTCTAAAAGTGAACTTAAAAGGTTGCCAAAACAGGTTTTCGGGGTACTTTTGAGTTGTTAATCAGAAAATTTTGCGGCGCTTTGCGCCGGATTAATTGTTTCTGTATAGTTTTTGTCTTTTATGCTGTTCAAATTCGTGTTAAACATAAAGGAAATGTTTGATTATTTCCGGCGCTTCGCGCCGAATTACTAATTTTCTGGTTGTTTTTCTGTGCAGAGCACAAGTACAAATACGAAAAGTTTAGAAATTGTTACTGAAGTGGACGATGAGAAATCAGTTGCGCAGATAGTTTGAGCCATTTATTTTTTGTATGAGTATGAAATATACTGGAAAATTTGTAGAATTTTCGAAATATTTCTTCATTATTGTTCAAAGCTCGAGAAACGTTCGAAAAATTCCCTTATTTTTGACTACCCTCCAATAATTCTCGAGATATCTGACTTTCAAAATTTTTGTCCACCCCGAAATAAAATTCTGGCTACGGGCCTGGGGCACCAAACGCCTCTAGCCCTTTCAAGAGGTTCAGTGATTCAGAGGCGCAAAAATTCTGTTGCACCAACGTCTACACCACTGAACCTCTAGAATGGTTCAGAGGAATTCTAGAAACGTCTTATAAGGACCACTAGAAAGGTTTCTGTTGCACCAAAATCATAGAGGCGCTTAGTGTAGTTATTTCTAGTGACCGATTTGTTCCACTAATAAACAGTTTTCTAGCTAAAACAACTTGATTAGAGGTTTTCACAAAACAAGTATGAAATTTAGCATTTCTAGCTGCTTACTGGAGAATGAATAAATCGATTGCTTGAGCTTAATCGCTCCACAATTAATTTTTATTTCATTTGTGATCGTTGCTGAAAATGACCCTAACATAAATTCATGCTCTTATTGATTTCAATATATGCTTGTAATGAATTTTTGATTAATTACGCAGAAAATCCGACGAAAATTGAAATGAACAACACTTTATGCGTACATGACGCTTTACTATTCGTCTACATTGTGCGCATAAGAGTAATATCTACACCTCTGAACCACTAAACCTATAGAAAGTACCTCTGAACCACTGAAACACCAACCTTTCTAGAAGTCGTTGGTGCAACAGAACACCTCTGAACCTCTGAAGCGCACCACTAAAGCAGTGAACCTCTGAATTGGTGCAACAGGCACCTGGTCTAAGCATATATGGAAATCCTTGATTTACGAAAGCATTTCGCAGCTTTTATGCGATAATAATAAATAAGACTAGAAGACAAGTTCTTCTAATTTTTAGATAAATGAATTATACCCGTATTCGTATATATATTTGCTGAAAAGTCATCTTTAAGTAATAAAATCCACGAAATTCGCTCTTACAGGAAGGACTCTGATAGATTTTTATAATTCGTTCAAACGTTGAGGTATCAGTGTAAGGCGTTATCGTATTGCGACTATTTACATGCATGCATACTATTTCTTTAATATTCACAGATATAGACATAACCCCCCAAGTTAACATTATTTAGCCGTACGATTTTTGGGCAAAAACACGCCACTTTATGTACGTCCTTTCCAGAGAATTTTTGCAGGTTTTCCAACAAAAATAGGTATTAAGCCAGCCCCGAAAATTTGATCACCCACCGGCCGCCAACCGAAATTTTACGCCATTACATCTACATAGACGTATCAATCTACTGTATTGATAATTTTAAGCCTGAATCACGAAAAAATAAGAATCTATTTCGGAAAAATATGAACCCACATTCACACACAACATAATTTCACAAAGAATACGAAAAATCAGAGGCGTCAGCAGACATGTAGAGCATGGGAATCCTGGGGGGAATGGATGAAATTTTAAAGTACCATTTACAGGCCCTAAAATGGTGAATACGCGTCAAAAACATCGTTTTACGGCGCTTCTAAACGATAATCTATCTTCCTAGAGCATAAAACACAGAAAAATGTTGAAAAAGTCTAATAAATTGAAAAAATATGGTCAAAACACGATTATATGGCGCGAAGCGCCGAAAACTTTACAATTTTGAGCAAAAAGGTAGCTAAAAACGCTTAAAAAGCACATTTTCAGTGAATTCTCGGGAAACTTTTGGTAACTCTTGAAAAATCGCGATTTCTGGGTTTGGGTTGAAAAAGTTATAGGAGGGGTTGAAACTATTTATGGCGAGGGGGAATGTGAAACCCCAAAGAACACGTATGGACGTTAGATCAGAAAACTCAAAGCTATACATAACTTGGTGGAGTATTGCCAGTTTATTGTCGTCGAAATCACACGCAACGCAAGAATTGACTTTTTGTTCATTGCGAAAGAAATTACTGGAGTACGAATAATGAACTCAAGACGCAAAGCGTCATAAATTTGGAGATTTTTTAATAAAATAATACAATGTTTCTGTCACCCTGCCTCATTCTACACAGGCACACATCTCAGGGGAAGGAAGAACGGGGGAGGGGGGTCGGACCCCCCAAAATTCAGAAAAATCGGACTTTTTAAACGTTATTTTGTGCTATTTTTGCCCTTTTTGGGCTTAGTCCAACCAAAAACCGGTGTTGGTCCTCCAAAATAGGATGGCCAGCTACGTGCCTGATTCTACATACCTACATACTATTTTATAAAAAAAGCTATAAGAAAAACTGCAAATGTTCATTAACACAGAGCATAGTACGTACGTCGGCCTAAATTTCGACGAGCTGACGAATTTTGACGAAAACTTGACCCTCGACTGGAAGTAGATGACAATGTTCTTAGATTATTAAAGCTGGACGTGCGTCTATGGGCCTTATCGTTTCTACAAACGAGGATTTAGTATCAAACTAAAAATACGCATGCTCATAGCAGGCACATATCTCTGGGGGGAATGGGGGGTTTGTAACCCCAAAATTCAGAAAAATTGAAAGAATATGACGTTTTGAACGTAATTTTGTGCTATTTTTTGGCCTTTTTGGGCTTAGTCCCCCCAAAAATTGATGTTGGTCTCCACAAAATAGGACGGCCAGCTACGTGCCTGGCTCATACTGCAATTAAGATTTACGGGCAACCTCTAAATCAAGCCATAAACTATTTCTAGTTTACACCATGCAATTTCGGAAAAACCTTCATTTTGTCATCTAAGCGACCCGCGAGCGAAATACTAAAAATACTATCATTAGCATGATTTTGCAAGCGCTAAAATCGCCCTCAAGAAATTAGTCACGTCTGACAGTGTTTTTTGCACGGACGTGGGACAAATAGAAACCTCCCTTGAAAAAAACAAGGATAGCTGGGTAGTCTAGTCAAACACGTTTGTTAATTGAGAGATACATTATTATGTATAAAAATCACCATATACGTATTGACAAAAATTGCGAAAAAATCGCTGAAACCTGGATCAGGCACGTAGCTGGCCGTCCTATTTCTTGGAAGGACCAACACCAATTTTTGGGGTGACTAAGCCCAAAAAGGCCAAAAATAGCACAAAATAACGTTTAAAAAGTCCTATTTTTCCGATTTTTCCTAATTAAGGGGGGTCCGGCCGGACCCCTATTCCACCAGAGATACGTGCCTGACCTCGATTTCGGATCAAAACTGTGTGCTTTAATTCAAGCACAGAAAGTATAGAAGTTTTTTTTGATAAAAAGGCTTACAATTTTTGGGAAACTACAATGATCGGCTTAGACGACGACTCCAATGTGTATTTTCGTTTATCTCTCATTGAGGGAAATGTTCGTACTAATGCAGCCGATAAGTTCTTGTTGCCAAAAACGGATCGCCACTTATTGGACTTTTGAAGCGAGGAATTCCTCAAACGAAAAGATTCAGGTACTACGACACATTGGTTTCACGAGCTACAAAAAGTATTGCTAAAAACCTAAATAAAGACGAAGAGCAGAGATTTAGGAATTTTAAAAGCACAATGAGAAAAAAGCTGTAGGTACCAGAGGCGTACGCTGGATTTTTTCAAAGAAGGGGGTCCAAAAATTGTTAACCCTATATTTCGTGACATATTCGTCGACGTGCAAAATGAAGTGCATTTTCTGATGTTTCCGAACATGCTCTATCCATTAAGCTCGATAAATTTGAACTTTTCGAAAAATTCAATTTTCATTTAATAGGCTGTAAAAAGTGACGTTTTTTTTGGCAGCGCTTGAGACAAACTTACGAAAAGTAACAATCCTACGGAAATTTTGAGATTTTCCGATAAAAGGATGTTAATTTTTATCATTTTCTATGCGTTATCCTTACTTTTCGAAAAATATTTTGTGTCTATGGGGCGCGGCCGTGACCCGCCACCCTGCATACGCCCATGCATGCAAGACGCTTTTAAAAGTGATATTAATCGGTCATTCATTGGCCACTCCATACCCCAAAGATGCAATTTTATTCAACCCAAAAGCGACTATAAGCATTATTTCGATCCCTCGAGCTTTCAAGTTCAGGTTGAAAAAGAAGTCCATCGGGTGCACGAACTCCCTCGTAATAGTTGGCTGATGAGGATAACCACGTGGCATCTCCCCTCAAAAAATTTAAGAAAATAAGAGCGGAAAGAATGTAAAAAATGTCATCATAGATACGCTTCACATCGTTGAAGAACATAAATTACACTAATATTGTTTTTTCGTTTCTTTAGTGATTTCCGACATAAATACGGAATGAAAAAACAAAAAAATATTCAGAGCTTTAACAGACAGAGGCACCTAAAACATGCAGGTAACGGCTCGAAATGGGGGGTCTCAGCCATTTTTAGGTGGGGGGAGGGGTAATCGACCTCCAATTTTTGGTCAAAAACGGCCAAAAAAACCTAAAAACAGCCAAAAAATTCAATTCTTTCCAAAAATGGGGAGGGGGTTAAAAATTTTCTAGCTGGGGGGGGGGCGGGGTGGAACGTTCGACTTTAGGTGGGGGATCCCCTCACCCCGCTATTAGAAATACTGCCTTAGAAGCAATACAGTCGAAACGCGCTGCTTGCCTATAAACGATATCATACATGTAACAAGGGGGATGGGTGATCCCCAAATAAAGATGGTCGTCCCCCATCGACCCAAAAAATAATTTTTCTACGGCGGAGATTTTTCGATGAAAAGATGCCAGTTTTCATGCATTTCCTTAGCTTTTCAAAATTATATATATATATATATATATATATATATATATATATATATATATATATATATATATATATATATATATATATATATATATATATATATATATATATATATATATATATATATATATATATATACATGGGCGTAGGCAGGGAGGGGGCGGCCGCCCCCCCCCCCCTTAGCCGAAAAATAATTTTTGGAAAGGAAAGGAAATGCATGAAAATTGGCATCATTTTATCGAAAATTCTCAACATTTTCGGCACCTAGCGCCGTAGAATCATTATTTTCGTTTCATTTAGGCCCAAGCGCGGCCAAAAAATGTCATTATTTATAGCTTATTAGAAGATGAAAAATTTTCGAAAAATTGAATGTTATGAGCTTAACGGATAGAGCATGTTCGCAAACGTCAGAAAAGCACTTTATTTGGCGCCCCGGCGACCATATCCCTAAATATAGGGTCACCAATTTTGACCGCCCCCTTAAAAAATCCTGCCTACGCCCTTGTTTATATATATATATATATATATATATATATATATATATATATATATATATATATATATATATATATATATACATATATATATATATATATATATATATATATATATACACCTGGACAATGCGTTCAACTCGGTTCAACCTGGTATCACCTGATGGTCACTATATCACCGGGAGAATGGCGGGTGTCACCGAATTTTTTGTGAAAAAATGAAGATAATGCCAAAAACCAATGTAGGATTACTAAAACATGTAAATATATCATTTAGACATATAGCCCAATTGTAGTCCAACTAAACAACCAACCAACCAGTCATCAGCCAACCAATCAACCAAATAAAGAACAACTAACCAAATCAACAACCAAACAACCAACTAACCAACCAAACAACCAACCTACCAACCAATCAACCAACCAACTACAATTAACTATAAGTAACTAACTAATAACTAACCAACCGATCAACCAACTTACCAACCAACAACCAACCAAACAACCAAACAATCAACCAACCAACCAACCGCCAGCCAACCAACCAATTAACCAGCCAACCAATCAAATAACCAGCCAAACCAACCAACCAGCCAACCAATCAACCCACCACTTAAATAAAAAACTAACTAACCAACCAGCCAACCAATCAACCAACTTATCAACCAAACCAACCAAACAATCAATCAACCAACCAGCCAACCAACAAAGCAACCAGTCAACTAACCAACCAACCCAACCAACTAACCAACAAGCCAACTAAGTAACTAACTAACCAACCAATCAACCAACTTCGGGTATCAAACTAAACCAATCAACCACAACCAACTAACCAGCCAACCAACAAACCATCAACCAACCAACCAGCCAACCAACCAACCAACCAACCAACCAACCAACCAATCAATCTACCAACCAACCAACCAACCAATCCACCACATAACTAACTAACTAACTAACTAACTAACTAACTAACTAACTAACTAACCAACCGATCGACCAACTTACCAACCAACTAACCAACCAAAACAACCAACCAACCAACTAATTAACCAACCAACCAGCCAGCCAGCCAGCCAACCAACCAGCCAACCAATCAACCAACCAACCAACCAACCAACCAGCCAACCAATCAACCAAGCACTTAATTAAAAAAACTAACTAACCAACCAGCTAACCAATCAACCAACTTATCAACCAACCAACCAAATTATCAACTAACCAACCAAACAAACCAATCAGCCAACCAACAAACCAACCAGTCAACTAACCAACCAACCAACCAACTAACCAACAAACCAACTAAATAACTAACTAACCAACCAATTAACCAACTTACCAACCAACCAACCAACCAACCAACTAAACCAACCAACCAGCCAACCAGCAAACCAACCAAACAACCAACCAACCAACCAAACAACCAACCAACCAACTAACCAACCAACCAACTAACCAATCAACCAACCAACTAACTAACCAGCTAACTAGCTAATCAGCCAAATCAACCAACCAACTGGTCAACCAATAGCAAAACTAAACAGCCAACCAACTAACCACACAATTCACTCAACCAAAACTAACCAACCACCAAACAATCAACAACCAACCACTAACCAACCAGCACAACCAACCAATCCACCCACCAACAAACCAACCAACCAGCTAACTGACCAACCAACCCACTAACCAACCAACCAATCAACCAACCAACCAACCAACTAACCTACCAACCCACCAACCAACCCACCAACCAACCCATCAACCAACCCACCAACCAACCAACCAACCAATCAATCAACCAACTAACTAACTAACTAACTAATCAGCCAACCAACCAACCAAACGGTCAATAGCAACCAACAGCAAACCAACTAAGCAATTAATTAACCAACCAACCAACCACCAAACAACCAACAAGCCAACCACCCAACCCACCCACCAAGGAACAAACCAACCAACCAACCAATTAATCCAACCAAACAACCAACTAACCAAATCAATCAGCCAACCAAGGGAATTAGCCAACCAAGCAAGCAAGCAACCAACTAACTAACTAACTGGCCATCCAACCAAGCCAGCAAGAAAAACCGGCCAACCAACCATTTAACTAGCCAACCAACCAACCAGAAACCAACCAAACCAACCAAACAAACAAACCAACCAACAAACCAACTAACCAGCCAACCAACCATTTGAGTAGCCAACCAACCAATCAACCAACCAACCAATCAACCAACCGACCAATCAACCAACCGACCAACCAGCCAACTGGCCAACCAAAACAACCAACTATATACTCAATCAATTAACCAACCAACCCATTGGTCAACCAACCAACCAACTGACACACCACCAACCAATCAACAAAACTAACGAGCCAACATCCCAACTTACTGGCCAACCAACCAGCCAGCCAACAGAGCGAATAACTAGTCAATCAACCAACCAGCCGACCGACCAACCAAGAGGCCAACCAACCAACCAACCAATTAACTAGCCAACCAACCGGCCAACCGACCAACCAACTAGCCAAATCCTAACTGATCAAACAACCAACCAACCGGCCAGCCAACTAGCCAACCAACCAATTAGTGGCCAACCAGCTAACCAAACAAACCAACTAAACAACCAACCAATCATATGGCCACAACCAAGCAACAAAACAATAGGCCAATCAACCAACCAACTAGCCAATTAAACAACTAACCGGCCAACCCCACCACCCAACCAAACTGCTCAACAACTATCTGGCCCAACCAATTAAGCCAATCAATGCATAACCGACCGATCAACCAACTCACAAATCAATCACTCAGCCAATGAACGAACTAACCGTAACCAGTTCGCTGATAAACTGGTTGCCAACCCATTTAATGACCAACCGACCAAATGACGAATCACTGATCATCCAAGCATCTAACCGACCAATCAAGCAGCCACTTAGCCAACAAACCAAACTAAATAATCGATCAATTAGTCAACCATTAACCAGTCAATCAATCAACCAACCAAGCAAACCGATCAAGCATTTAATCAACCAACCAGCTAACTGACGAAACAACCACTCAACCATTAATTCCCAAAATTTTTTCCCCGACTTTTCAACTAAGAAGCTACACATGTTTTTGATGTTTCACAGCCGGTAAATACTAAAATTTCTATGCTTTTGCTTACTATTTAAAAAACTCACCTTTTGCTTATTTCAGTTTTCAATAGATGAAATTTTTTAAAATAAGATTTTCTGCATTTTTATCATATAAAAAGGCAAAAATCGAGCGCAAAAGAAAAGAATGTCGAAAATTTTTCGGCGATTTGCGCCAGATAGCTATTTCAGCATACTTTTATTCTATTTTTCATTTCTTGTACAACTTTTTTAAAATTTCCGATGCTACACATCAAACGCTACAAATACGGGAAACCAAGCAGTAATTCAAGCTTCGAACATCCTTCCGCCAGAAATTTACAAATTTTCCGGTACTGCGCTGGATTTTCACTGAAGTCAACGAAATTTAATGATTTTTTTTTCGCACAAAATTGTCTAAAACTTTAAAAATTGAAGAAATGTTAAAAATCGATTTCAAACGAAAGTAGATGACGTAAAAGACTGAAAAACGCCAGTCCACAACGTGAAGGTCCTAAATTATTTGTCAAAAAAGTCCGCATAATCTACTTGAAATGGTAAAAATATCAAAATATTTCATTAACTATTCTTGCATTTTTTTATCTTTGGAACCTATAAATTGAAAAGACTTCGGAGACCGTCTTTGCATTTGAACAAAGGGACCTTGTATAAAAACACTGGACAGAGGCATGCAATCGATGCAGGTACTGGGGCGTAATATCCGCTGCTACTGCGGCTGGCATTCAAGATTGAAGTCAAACATTGATTTAAAATAATTACATTTCTTATCTTCAGAAATGTGTCAAATTGAGCTTTAAACGCCCACTTTGCGCCAGATATAAATGGTGCTTAGCTTATATTTGTAAACCTGCAAAAGTGAGCATAAAAGAATGAATACATCGAAATTTGTGCGCTTCGCGCCGGATATAATTTCTATTGCATACATTCAGAAAGCTGCAAAATTGAGCTCAAAAGCGATAAAAACATCGGAAATTACGGCGCTTCGCGCAAACTATAATTACTGTATTGCCGTTTTTAGAAAGTTGCAAAATTTAGGCAAAAGGATAGAACTCTCAAAAAATTTTGGCGATTCGCGCCAGGCATAATTACTGGATTGTTTATTTCCAGAAACCTACAAATTTGAGTTTAAAAAGATAAAAAATGTAGAAATGTTTTGGCGCTTCACGCCAGATATAATTTAAGCGCTCTCTCTATTAGGAAAGCTTCAAAATTCAGCTTGGAGAGATCAGGAACGTCAAGAAATTTTGCTAGTTTTATAATATGCCCGTTTTTGCACTGTTTGTCTTCAAAGGCTGCAAAATTTGAGCGAAAGAGTAAAAAATGCTAAAAACATTTCTCGAATCAAAAATTTTAGATTTTTTTGAAATATTTTCATTCGCCATTATATGGAGCTCGTCGACAGACGTTTAGTCGAATATATTTTTGTACTAGGTTAAAGTTTTACAGCTGGCGCAAAAATTCCCCGAGGACAAAACAAATACCAGAATTTTCTCTGCCGCCTATCAACCCTACATGCCTCAAAATTAAGTCGAAGGTGATGAAAATGCCATAATTTTCCATTAATAATGCCGACGTTACTAATTTATTCATAAGTCTGTTTAGATAAATTCCTAAAATTGAGCTGAAATGGGAAATTATCAACATTTCTGCTAGATTTAATATCTTTATTTCCTGTTTCGGTATGAAAGAAGCACTTGCTAAACCTAAGCGAAGTTTAAGGATGATTAAAGCTGCAAATTGTAGGCAGAATGTACAAGCTTCGGTACTGCTTGTATACTCGTATCTCTGGAAAGCGACCGCGCTGTTTACGATAGAAGGCCAATATTATTGGCGCCTCGTGCCAGATGTAATGTTTGATGTTTTAAAAAATAAAGTGCCAAAATTTCTACGCACTACTAAGGCGGACATAATAAATTATTTCATTGTTTATTTAGAAAAGGTTGCTTAATTGACTTATGTAGTATAGGTGGTAGGCTTTCTGAGAATATAGAGCCGCCATAAAAAAGACGCTGCCATCATCTCTCAGAATTATATCAGATGCGTCACGAGTTGCAGCCAAGCATCTTATCATGCGCCATCATCTCTTTTTCTATTGCCATTAAGCTCCATCATCCTCATCTGCGATGCGGACGGCGCAATTTAGCTATTATTGGTGCCAACAAGGAAGTATGTGAATGCTGGCGCGCTTCCTTCTTGTTGGCGCTTATTAATAGTTAAATTGAAATGTCCAAGTCGCTGGGATAATGGACATGGAGGCTAATGGCGCTTTTTAATAGAAAAAAGAGATGGCGCATGATGGACGTAATGCAACGCCTGCGACGCATCATCCATTATAATTTGCGTGATGGCGCGTCATCTTTCAAGTATGACCACTGTGAGGTCAATTTTTTGCGTTGAGTTTGTCCTTTGAAAATCTGCAATTGAGCTGAGGATGATAAAACGGCCTAAAAATTTCCCAGAGGTGAACAACACTCTAAAAACTATGGTTGTAAACAATTAGTGTACCGACTATTGATGCTAAATGCGAGTAAATTAAGACAGATAAAACAATGCAAATGATGCATGCAGACATGCAGAATGTTTTGAAAAAGTTATGAGGTAACATATTCAGTGATTGATCAGGTACCCGGGCCCGGCCGGTCACAGCAGCACCAGGCCTGGGCCTGGGCCCGGCTGAAAACCATCTGGCTTCAACCAGGTTCTCAAATAATTATCGTTAATATTTTAGACGTTTACGACAGCTGTTGTCCGAATTTTTATGAATTCTGTTAGTTGTGATTCTATTTAGATCCATTTGCCTTACTTCTGCCCACCTGCTCATTATCATATACTTGTCAACTTCATATGTGCATTCATCATTTTTACCGTTTTCATGTAGAATTTACGGTCTTTTAATTGACAAACAGTTCGGAAATCATAAGAGGCGCAAAGCACCAAGCGAATTTAGCACTTTTACTGTCCTTAACATTTTGTAGCCTTTGAATACTAATATTCTGTGATATTTTGCCTGAGTTAGGGCTATTAAACGCAATGCTGAAGCTTACAAAAGAAAGAACAATAACCAGCAGCGCCATGCGCCGGAAAACTTGACGTTATAGCTCTTTAAACACAATTTATACCGCTTAAATCATACAGAACAGACAAAATTAATTTCGGCGAACCTTTTTCCTTTTGTTCTCCCAAAAATCTCGCTGCACATGTACAACAAGATTTTTCGGCGGGGAGGCTGCGGCGCGCTCAAATCGCTCCCTATAAAATTTTATAAAAAAGCACTTTAATGTTGAATACTATCGCTAAAATTTTCGCAAAATCGGCCAAATCTCGGTTCTAAATAAAGCCCAAAAAACACTTAAAATTGCTGAAGTCCTGTATTGTACAAGATTTCTTGAGCTGAAATGCGCTTCTCGACCTTCTTGCTAAGTATAAAGCAGCAATGGATGCTGCCAATAAGATATAAAAAAGATGTATCAATGAAAATTTTGTTCTTATTTGTTTTCAGGCCCATTTGTGGCCTTTCTATTAACAAGATATAATTCAGAAAACAGAAAATGCGCAAAAACATAAGAAAATTTGGCCATTCCTTTCATTTAAAATAGGATTATGTGTCCTGTTCTAGTAAAGAAAGACAAACAAAGCAAAGAATCGACAAACTGGTACACAATGATTTTCGCATATTTACTGTTATGCTCAACAAGCATGCGCAGTTTCATTCAACGAACTAATAGATAAATAAAGCACTAAAGTAATGTGAAATGATCAATTATTTTAGCTAATTTAAGCTTTTGAACTCATTGAATCTATATAACAATAAATATAATGAAGACTTGGCGCGAAGCGCCGAAAAATTTTAACGTTTTTGCCTTTTGAACTCAATTTTCTGGACACAATTATTACATTCGAAAAATCAACAAAATTCCTGAAAAATTTCGGGGGGGGGCATGCGCCCCCAATGCCCCTGGCTACGCCTATGAAGCCAATACGTTTCCTATCCTATAGGTACACTACAATGAATATCACATGTACGCTATAGTTTGAGTTCTAAAATCCAAATTATGTATCTTCTATCCGACCATATCATAGTCGCTGTTGCGTTCAGTACGTATAAACAATGTCGAATTCCTTCAAATATCTACATGAAACCTAGTGCTTTTTGAAACTTGTAAGCTTAGTTGTACGCATTTTAATAATGGAATTGGTGCGCTATTGCATTAAAAACTTTGTTCTTGCTTGAATAATGCTACCAAAATCCTTGTTAACTACTTAATTTATTTTTAGAAAGATTGATAATCAACAGCTTAGAATTCAAAAATCTTCTTGATACAGCAGTAAGCCTTGCGTTTGACAAATAACAAATGTAAAATCGGTCTAAATATGTATCTTATGCATAACATTATATTGGAAGTAAGGCATGTTGTTAGTATATAAGCCCGGGCCCGGGTATTTTTGAACCCGGTCAATCAATGACTCCAAAACAACCCTTTTTCAAACCAGCAACCAACCACAATTTTTGGCCGCCGGTATCACCTGAAGCACTGGCCTTTGTACAGGTATGTATATATATATATCTATATATATATATATATATATATATATATATATATATATATATATATATATATATATATATATATATATATATATATATATATATATATATATATATATATATATATATATATATATATATATATATATATATATATATATATATATATATATATATATATATATATATATATATATATATATATATATATATATATACATATATATATATATATACATATATATATATATACATATATATACATATATATATATACATATATATATATATATATATATATATATATATATAATATATATATATATATATATATATATATATATATATATATATATATATATATATATATATATATATATATATATATATATATATATATATATATATATATATATATATATATATATATATATATATATATATATATATATATATATATATATATATATATATATATATATATATATATATATATATATATATATATATATATATATATATATATATATATATATATATATATATATATATATATATATATATATATATATATATATATATATATATATATATATATATATATTAGTGATGCACCATGTACTGGTATCGGTACTGGTACCGGTGCCGGTACCAGGGTGCCGGTACCAGGGTACCGGTGCCGGTACTCACTTGGTACCGGCCGGTACTACTTTTATTGATTTAATTTTGAGCTTAAAGTGAAGAGGAACTGTTTCAGAATAAAGCCCACTCTGTAGCAAATAACAATGCAACAATGAAGAAGTATTTTGTAAATTTTATACGATCATTTATTTCTAATTTATTTCAACAATCCTAATCAACAGTTCGTAATGTTTTGGACAAAAACACGAGCATTTCCAAATTTTCCGGCAGGAAAATGAGGTTGGATGGGTAGACAAAATGCTTTTCCATTCCATCCAAGCCAAAACCGCTGCTATCTTTGCCTCCTCTGCTAGTTGACTTTCCACAACAATTGCATAATACCTTTGATTCATCCTTATCATCTATCTTATAAAATTCCCGGAGCAATGACGACTTTTCTTTCATTTACCGACATAATGAACAGTGACCAACCAATAAATCCCTTCGAATTAATATAATAGGAAGGTGCAGTGTTTTTTGTAATCGGAAAAGATTTTTCCCGGTATACAAAGACTTTTAGGGGCCGTGTTTGTACATGTACAAATTTTTGGGAAGACAAAAATTGCAAAAAAGGTCTGAAATTCGCAAGTTTTCGGCGCTCCGCGCCAAAATAAGTAATTGTGTGTTCTATATATTTTTATAATGGCAGAAATTGCACTTCGAAAGAAAAATAACAAATTTTTCGGCGCTTCGCGCCGTTTTAAGACAATTCTCAGTGATTTTTGCCCTCAGAGACCCAGGAATTAACTAGAATACACTACCAAAGATCTAAAACCCTGTTTAACCACATTAAAATCGCTACTGTACTATATTCTAGTACACAGAATTTTTCATGTACAAAATGCACAAAGACTTTTGGGGACTATCTTTGTACATGTACAATCGGACCTTGTACCAAAAAAAAACACTGGTGAGGTGCTGTAAAAAACCGATTTTAAGTACATTTAGTAGTAAAAAGTATTTAAAACGTTTCTAGGAACAATATCCAGACCAAACACATCAGATGAAACACTAGTATATAAGTACACAATACATATTGCATAACATACATATTGGTACCGGTACCGGCGCCGGTACCAGGGTACCGGTTACGGTACCGGTACCGGCTGAAATGAGGTACCGTTGCATCACTAATATATATATATATATATATATATATATATATATATATATATATATATATATATATATATATATATATATATATATATATATATATATATATATATATATATATATATATATATATATATATATATATATATATATATATATATTAGGGATGCAGCGGATACCCGCACCCGCTATTACCCGCTTCTTTTTGGTACTCGCACCCGCACCCGCTATTCCGAAATTTTTCTACCCGCACCCGCACCCGCTAAAAATATTATGATAAAACAGCGGGTGGCGGATAATAATAATTAGAATTTACGAAAAAGACAAAACGATTCTGTGGCAGTGGCACGTTATGAAAAAACCAAAATGTATAACAGTGTGTTCTAACGTACCAGTACAAATTGGAAAAGCGAACATCTACTTGTAATGATTCATATGTTTAGGTATCCTCTGGACTGCAGATACATGTTCAAGCTCTCTTATGGTTAATTCCAATTATGCGAATTATGCTTTTTAAAAGAGAAGGGTCTAGGTGCCAGTCTTTACATGCATCAGTTCAACCACTCTAGCGTGAGTAGAGATATTATGCAGCAATGTATTGTACATTGCTTTTTTAAGACGAAGTAGGACGTTTTGGCACTGCCGTTTTGGCGCCATACTCGTTGTAATATTATTAATTATTTACATTCAATTTATGATCAAAGTATAATACAGATTCTGAAAGCTCATTCAATTCTCTACGTGATGGTACAAATTACTTTTAGAATATCTTTCAATTTAATGAGATAATTAAACGCATCTAAAAATACACTGGATTTCCTACAGTTTTTCAGTCGTACACAAATGAATACTCGTCGATTCTGAATATATAATTTACTTAAAAATTGCTTCAAAATTAATGTAGTTAGAATATTTTTTAAGTTGCTGGCGCGAAAACGTCTTAGACCCTTTTTAAGAAGAGAATGACAACAACAAGTGTCTAAACATTGTATTCTGCAAAGTGCAAATATATTACTCATATTGGTCAATGGTTCAATCATTGACAATTTACTTATCTTTAGTTTGCAAATTTAATTCATTGAGAGAGTAGTCTGCAAAGAAAAAGACAATCAGCTTGAAGATTAATATGAATTTCGCACACAGTAAATAACTGCATTAAGCGGACAAAAAATGGAGCATTTTTAGCCCTATTTATATTATGCTATATCTCACTGCTAAACCCGCCACCCGTACCCGCTATTTTTAAGGTGCGACACCCGAACCCGCTAAAGCAAAATTTTGGTACCCGCACCCGCTATTCCAAAAAATGTGCACCCGCTGCATCCTTAATATATATATATATATATATATATATATATATATATATATATACATATATATATATATATATATATATATATATATATATATATATATATATATATATATATATATATATATATATATATATATATATATATACATACAGGGTGGCCCATGAAAAAAGGCTACATTTTTTTAATACGGCATAACTTCGGCTGATGTGAAAATTAAATTTTAGGACCAGCTGCATTAGATAGGTAAACGTGTCTTTATTTGATCAACGCTTAAAATTTGGGTCAGATTTCAGCGGTACCTGCAATACGGCAATTTGTTTACACCTCATTGTTTAAACCCCAGGGTTTCTGCATTGTATTACATTACTGTGCATGTTGTTATCCTTTTTTGACATTTTTGACAAAATGTCTAGTCACAAAAATTAATTACTACATTTTTAAATCTCCAGAATATATACGCATCCTAACGAGTGCAAAATTTTCAGGATATCGTTAAAAGACTGTGCGAATTGATGGCACGACCAATGACGCTATCGTCGTTTGAACAATATTAAAGTAGGGTGTAAAGAAATTGCCTTAGCGCCAGAAGCACTGTGACTTGGCCAACATTTCTTACATATTTGAAAAGGAGAGTTTTATCTATCGAATGCAGCCACTTTGAAAGTGTAAAAGCTTACATGAGCATACATATATATATATATATATATATATATATATATATATATATATATATATATATATATATATATATATATATATATATATATATATATATATATATATATATATATATATATATATATATATATATATATATATATATATATATATATATATATATATATGTATATATATATATATATATATATGTATATATATATATATATATATATATATATATATATATATATATATATATATATATATATATATATATATATATATATATGTGTATATATGTATATATATATATATATATATATATATATATATATATATATATATATATATATATATATATATATATAGGTATATATGTATTTTATATATATATATATATATATATATATATATATATATATATATATATATATATATATATATATATATATATATATATATATATATATATATATATATATATATATATATATATATATATATATATATATATATATATATATATATATATATATATATATATATATATATATATATATATATATATATATATATATATATATATATATATATATATATATATATATATATATATATATATATATATATATATATATATATATATATATATTCTAAAAGTATGCCGGAAACTTCAGCTATTTTTAAGATATTAACGGAGGTTCTCACAAATAAGTATTTCTCGAATCGTGACATTTAAAAAATCCTACTGAACGGGACGAATTAAATGATACAAAACAAATTCCATCTGGAAGGCACGTTCAAAATTGTGTGATATTTAGCAGGCAGTTTATCAGGCCCACCGTTAACGTTTACGCATTTTCGATCAGACAAGTATGACAGCGTTAATTGGGGAGATAATTCTTGCAACTTGGTCGCCTTCAATCTACGCTGAGCTTCTTCCAAATCTATCAATTTTTGAGGACTGGACGATACCCCTTCGATTTTGATAAATCTTTTTTCCCCGGATGATAGCGACAAACAAGAGGAACCTAAAAAGTGTAGATCATTTCTACGCGATAAATAAAGTTTTTAGCATCGTGAGATATATTTATCGCTAATTTATCAATTTATCGATATGCAATATTTGATGAGCAGTGTGCAAAATTAATTAGGATTTCAGAAATTAGTCGAGTGCATACTCGGAAAAGGCGTATTTGATGTGAACTGAGGCAATTTTCGGCTAAAAATGATGTCGGCATATCGAATCAGATATTCAACTACGACAGCTTGCACGTTAACATTGCGTAAAAGAGAGCCACAATCGTCCATGGCACTTTCGAGCTCGCTGCTTCTGAGCAAACAATCACGGAAAATGATTTAGTATCACCGAGTACAATATTTCGTAATAAATTCTTGAAAATGTCCTGCGATTTCGATCTTAGAGTCATTATGACAGTTTAGAGGGCTGAAATCACGAATTTCGTTGGCACCATGCTAATAAAATTTGTCTGATGCTCATAAAAATTTTGGCCCTTAGCTCGAGGTACTAAAGCATTATTAATGCATTAAAGTATTTTAAAGTGTTTAAGTATAAAAGTAGGTATTCAAATATGAAAGTATTTAGTATTAAAGCATTGAAGTAGTATCAAATTTATTATTATTATTATTATTATTATTATTATTATTATTATTATTATTAATTATTATTATTACCATTATTATTATTATTATTAATATTATTATCAAAGTATTCGTACAACAGACGAATACTTTCCGAGAAGAGTATAGTAATGTAAACGCTTTTTATTGTTTTTCAGCCGAAATCCCAATTGCACTGAATATTATCAATCTAAAGCATGCATTCGTCTCGTCCGTTTTTTGAAGATTTTAAGCACAAGGAAAATAACTTTGTAACAATATGCTAAGGTAAGACACACCGTCCCGTAATGATGAAAATTTTTTCAATTAACACCAGTGCTAAAGAGGATCGTGCTAAAAAAGCTGAAATACTCAATGGTGAGATGTAGGCATACATCTGAAAGTAACGCGTACCGGGCTTTCGTTTATCACGAGATGTTTACAGAATTTTTTAAATAGCGGACAAAGAAGCGAACATAAACATAAAAAATGACCTTTCACTAGCCTACGTAAGTAAATATAAGAGTAATTTAGAATGCTTGCAAATAAATGATATGCATCTATCATTGGTGAGATCACTGAAAAACCCTTCACCTGCGAGTAGTTTCTACCTGTGTCACCGCTATTGCACTTGATCGATACTAATTACAAGACCAAGTAACTGCATTAAGAAATAAGACGCATGCAATGCAATGCAAGTGTTAGAACATACAAATTAAAGCAATTTTATGGCTTCAGGATTTTCAACTAGTATACAGGGGAAGGACTAGCTTCGCTGCGCTATACCCTATACGTAACAATAGATCAGATATATGATGAAAAAGCAAAACGCCGAATTTTAATTCTTCGAAAAAACTTTAACCACTTATCGTGCTACCACCACAGATGCACAGAATGGCCGGTCTGGGAGGTCAGGCGATCTGAGGGTCAAAGACAGAGACTTTTCGGGCCAAAACGACGTCAAAAACTAGAATAAATGATAAAATAGCGTTATAACTACATAAATATACAGTTTCTGGTCAATTTCAAGCGCTTTTAAAGTAAAATTTTCAATTTTACCGGTTTCTTAACTTCATTTTGCCTTATGTTTCTTAGAAAACTTACCTTTTTTCTAATAACATGCATGTCTCGCCAACCACCATGGATGCACATGACCGTTTTGGGGTGGGTTCAGGCCGGCTGGGGAGCAGCAGAGCTCTTTTTATCTAAAATGGCCTTGAAATACGAATGAAGCGCGAAAATAGTCTTCATTAACAGTCAATGTGATGCGCTTTTGCAGTGAAGTTTTGCTTTTGTCCATTTGACATAAATGTTGCTGCATTTTCGATAGTAAATTTTCTTTGTCGTCGATTCTTTACATAGTTAATTTGTGCAAGTTTGACACGCCCATAATTATCGATTTTCCAGAAAAAATAGTAGAAAAGGTAGTGTTTTAAGCGTCTTTAGCAGTGTTTTGGCTCAAAGGTATCAAATTTTAAGAGCCGAAAAAGGCACTATAGTAAAATTTTTGTTTTCATCCCCTCCCCAGAATTCTCATTCTGTGCATGTCTGGTAAAAATCAAACCGATTAACAAATGCTACATAGTAAATGTATATATCGCTGGATACTATCCACGTTAGATCGATTGTGTCTCAAGAGCCCAACCAGTCCTAACAGCCCCACCGTCCCAACAGCCCCACCCGTCCCAACAGCCCCACCGTCCCAACAGCCCCACCAATAATCCCAACAGCCCCACCATCCCAAAAGCCCCACCAATATTCATAACAGCCCCACCAGTCCCACCAGCCCCACTAATAATCACAACAGCCCCACTAATAATCTTAACAGCCCCACTAATAATCTTAACAGCCCCACCAATCCCAACAACCCCACCAATCCCAGCAGCCCCACCGTCCCAACAGCCCCACCATTTCAACAGCCCCACCGTCCCAACAGTACCACCAGCATACGTGGGCAGCAAGAAAATTCTGGGGGTGCAAGATTTTTCAAAGGTCAAAAAATGGCCTTAAAATTGGTGGTATGGCGAGGAAAATACCATTTTCAACGTTTCTCATCAAGCACTATCCATTGGCATCAAAAAATTGCTAAAAAACAAATTTCAGAAATTGTATTCTGGGGGTATTTTGGTTTTAGGGGGTATTTTGGTTTCTCGGGGAAGGGGTGCACACTCGCCCCCAACCCCCACGCATAGTGGTGTAAAGTGACCGATAAATGTGCTGAAAATAGAATTCTGGGGGTCTACCATAATTTAGATGATTAACAGAATTCCGGGTTGGGGGTTAAACTCAAAACATCCTCTTTCCCACGCTTATGTGTGGTTGGGACAGTGCCACTGTTGGAATGATAGGACTGCTGGAACGGTTGAACTGCTGGGATTGGTGGACTCTTGGGGCTATTGGGACGGTGGGGCTGTTGGGATTGGTGGGGCTGTTGGGATTGGTGGGGCTGTTGGGACGGTGGGGCTGTTGGGATGGTGGGGCTGTGGGGACGGTGGGGCTGTTGGGATTAGTGGGGCTGTTGGGATTATTGGTGGGGCTGTTGGGACGGTGGGGTTGTTGAGACTGGTGGGGGTTGTTGGGACGGTGGGCCTGTTGGGACTGGTGGGGCTGTTGAGACATCACCGTTAGATCGGCTTCTAAAATTCTTTAAAAACAAGTATCAAGTGCAAGTGCACGAAAACGCGAGAAATGCTACCTACGCAAAGACCGTTATTTCCCTAAGAGGTAGATGACACCACACTTATATAGAAGCTGGAACAAGATCAAAAATGACGCAATGCCAACTTAATCATTTCATTTGATCCCAGATCTCAACTTCGCGCGCAGTTTTCTATATAAAAGTTAATTAGAGCTTAAACGTCATAAAGGAATTCAAATGAGTAATCCTTCAAGCTTGTTTCACAACATGTTTCACAACATATATCTAGCGTACGCCATTTGTTTCCAAGTTATTTCAGCAGGTCATTTCTGATTTTTTCGACAGCGGTTGAATAGCAGTAGCACAGACTCTTTTTTTCAGACATTTTGAGTTAACTCGGAAAGCAAACAATAGTTCACTTATAAACTGCTCTCAACCTTACTACATCATCAGGCTACGATTGACAAGTTAAAATGAACATTCTATGTGCAAAGTTTAAGTGAATTTTACCCCCAACGACCTTAGAATACGTTTTCTGCTTTTAATTCTGAAATGTTTTTGGTGAGGAAGCGGCACCAGAAACGGTGGTCAGATATACGCACATTATCTCACGAGAACTTGTTTAACAACGGTAAATGAACGATTATTATGATTGCGCTAGTAAATTAAGGGAAATGGTACCTACGTTTTGTTTGGACAATTTTATCATTACGTAGCGACCTTGAAGCCGAGTCTAGTTGATCAATCCTGACGTCATAATGTGGGATATTTGTAAATTTTTTCCACTGTCGTTCATCGCTGCTTTGTTTTCGTTAAATTTCGTCATTCAGAAAGAGAATTAATTTTTTACCGACATTTCTTTATGGCGACCCTGACACATATAGGCGTGGGGGTGGGTTGGCGGGGTTTGTACCCCTTTAAAGTTGAAATACCCCCCGCAAATTACTATAGACCCTCAGAATTATATTTTCAGTAACACCTGATCCTGACCCCCAAATTTTGGTGCTGTCCATGCATGGATCCTGACCTCGTGATTTTGTCTTAGCCAAAGTTTCTTTTAGGCAGCGTTTTTGCTTGAACTACTAACAAAAACAAATGCTCGAAACACATTTTCTTGTCATCAAGCAATGAGTCCGGAATGATATAAAATATAAAAATATACGACAAAATGTTTTTAAATTGCTTCTTATTAATCCCACAGAAAATTGTACATGAGCTGAAAAATATAAGCAGAGAAATAGAAATTAATGGTGGGCGTCGCTTCAAACAGCTTTGCTAAACAGAGTTTTTAGGAAGTCATGATAAACGAAAATTTAACCTTGATTACGGTGTTTTCATGTAGATAATGAATCTTGATTTTGCGCTTTTTATTAGTATTCCCTAAAATGTATTATTTTTAGACGCCTGATTAATTAAAACCGATAAGCAGGTTTCTCGGTATACCATAAGCGAAATTCCAGTCAATGACCGTTTTTGTCTACGTAATGTTCGGAAATCATCAATGTACGCATGTTTATCTACAGGCTCCTTGGGGCGTTACACTCCTTAGAGTGTATTTCTCATTAAAATACCTTCACAAGTAGTTTTTTAAAAGATTATGTTGTACGTCAGCCATTAATAAATGTGTTGTGGGGTAACAGGCGACAGCTGGATTTAAATAAGACGAAAAACAATTTTTAGTCTTTTATCATTGCATATTAACGCCGATAGCTTGTGGTTATTCTGGCAGAATACGGTCACTGTTCATTCATTTGGTTGCGCGGTTCTTGTATCATTTTAGAGTGAATCGGCCGGCTGAGAAACCTGATTCCTAGGAATAGCCTAAATTCATTTCGCTTCTTCTTTCTTTAGTCATCTGAATAGATGAGTTTGTACCAAGGCAAGTTCCTATTTCTTATTAGGTATTTATATACGATTATACTTGATTAGCACTGGAATTAAAACTCATGGGAAACTAAATAAACCCATATTTCTGGCAACGAGATCATCGAATAACGAATGGCGCAATTTCTTATATTTAGAGATCAAACCAGTATCTGAAATTTGGTATCATTCGGTATTTTCTACGAACCTGGATTTTATAAATTTATAAATCAGGTGTTTGGTGAAGGAAAAAAAGAAAATTAGTGTTTGAATCCGAATTATGTATTCCCATGTTTTTAGCGATTATAACCCAGTCCATACACGGGCACAGGGTCAATACAGGGTCAAGTGAGTTGATCCTGGTGGTTGAGCAACCCCGCAGGAGAAACCGGACCAAACCTGCACGAGTTTTGCAAATGTTTTGAGTAAAATGAGGCAAAATGAAGGCTGAAAATGGATTAAAATTGAAAATATCCTTCAAATGTGCTTGAAATTGACCAGAAACTTTGGAATAACGTAGTTTTAAAGCTATTAGAGCGCTTATACCATTTTTTGAGATCACTCTGGCCCAGAAAAGCTTAATTTTCCACCCCTTCCTCTTCAGATCGACCAAGCTCTGCATCATCAGTAACAAGTTTTATTTTTAGATTGAACCAAAGCAAATCGTTCTGGGCATTCATAGGGCCGATCCTAGATTCATTACTATTCATATCTGAGACTGAAATTATTTTCAGCCGGCTAATTTAAAAATAAATGAGCATACTGTCTAGACGCAAATTTACATTTAATACTGTTCAGGCAAACTATTCATAGCGATATGACCATGAAAGCGGATTCGCCTTGCAAGCTATTATAGTAGGTATATGTACATCTGTCACTACACTAATATACAATAGGTGTGGCATGGCAATGCAACAAATGTCGGAAAGCGCAGCTTTTTACCAGTAGCCTAGCTAGCCTTCTGAATTTAAGAGGACGGAGATTTTAAAGTTGAATATCTCAACAACTACTTGTAGATAGGCAAAAGCAAAAGTGTTATTCAGCTTTTCTTAGCGAGATCTGCACACAGAAGAAATAAAAATTTTAAAATATTCAGCTTGATTCCAATTTAATTAAGCAAATATGTTGTTCGAAAAAAATGAGGCGCGGAGCACCCAAAAATTCAGGGTTTGCAGCGGTTCATCAGATACGCCTTAAGAATTTTCAATTTTTTTGTGAAGCCTTGTAAAATGTACTAATACTTCCACATTTTTGAGGGAATAGTCCCCTGTCCCCCACAGCTAGGCCCCCGCTTCTCACGGAAAATAAGGATGCGAAACGAACATTCGTGTTCCTGACCATCGGTGCATAGTACGTCTAGTCCGGAGAGGGGTCAGCTAGAAAAACTTTATTGGGCTAAATGTTTTAAATTGGTGAATATATGCGAAAATAGCATAAAGACTATTCAAAGTCTCTAATCAATTCCAAATACTTTTTCGGAAAGAAAAGATTTCCGCTAATTTTTAAGTCTGATTTTGCCTTATTTTCCGCGGAGGATTTTTTCTCCTTCTTCGGCCTAAAGAGTTTGGACTGAATATCCCAAGCACTCCAGTTATGCAAATGTTCGTAAGTCTATGCATTTCAAATTCAGCGATTTAAACGCCGTGATGAGAGCCCCAGGAGTGCTCAAAAATTTCGATAAGGGCAGAGTAATGCAGAAAAATATATAAAGAGCTTTTGGTATCATTCCAGATTCATAAACAATGTTATTATACATGGCCATAGAAAGGAGTGAGAGGGCTTATATATTATAATTTCCGCTAAGGGTTTAGAAATTAGGTTGTAGAACGATTTAGCTTGAAAACAGCGTATTTTCAAGCAATTTAAATTATTATAATAATATATTATAAACGCGACTTAATAAAATTCATCTACAATCATACGCTAAGCAACTCACAAAATGACATTACGTGAAAGCTTCAGAACCAATTGGGATCAGCATTATTAACATTAACGTTACTTGTATATCATTTGGCGATAAATTTTACTCTAACAGACGTTTCAGTGACTGCCAAGACCAGTTTGATCACGAAAAGGTCAACACAATTTATTATCTTTTTTTCTAAGCGATTCACATCTTTTTCACATCCAATGACTTATGGGCAGCAGTTCCACACGATCCGAATTTGAGAGCTTTCATAGGTAAAATAAATATTTATCACCACAAGTGGCTAATAAATCCCGTCTATATCACTGTAAAAATATGTATATGGAGTGAATGTAATTGTTATGTTCTCAGCGGATGATTTATTTCATACCATTCTCTCGAACATGACAGGTAAATTAATAATGAATACCGAAGTCTGGCTGCAATAGTGTTCTTCACACAGTTTCCTACATTAAGCTTATGCTAACTCTAGTACACGTGGAGATAGCCGCTCCAGGATACGTGATTACTAATTCAATGTATTTTTTAATTAACAAATGGTGAATGCGAGTAATACGTCATGCAAAGCCCGCATGATATTCACATTATATTAGGATGATAGTTTTTATAAAGTAGAGCACATTCAATGAATTCAAAATTAGTTTTTGTAGCAACGACCGTATTTAGGCGAATGCATTAATTGGTGATACAAGTCGGTTTCTAAATAATGAAGCTTCACGTTACGCAAGTCGATTTCTTAGACAATGAAGCCTTTAATTAGGAAACCGTTCCTATATAATCCTCAATTTTCTATTTATTTGTAATTGCAAGACGTATTCTTCCACCCGCGCAGCAATCCATTTTCTAAGGAAATCATTTCCTGTTTCAAACTTGATAAATCAACAATTGTTAATTTCTATTCTTTTAGAAGAATCCGTTAAGATTCAGAGATCAGAGTCGAAGTAATTCTGAACTTCTCCGTACTAAATTGTACCGCTTGCTGACGCCTGTGGCGATATAACTCGGTAGCTAAAAAATAACTCAGTCAACTTTTTTAATTCGTGTACGTATTTCGTTCGAGGTGCATATGAAGCTGTCACACAGAAGGTCAAACTTTCAGGGAGAGGTGAAAATCAAAAACTCGGGGATAGCTAAGTGCTCTGTAGAAAACGATTCTACAGCGAAAGGATGGTGATATAGCTTTCGAACATTTTTGGCAAATAATAGCCTTTTTTGTACTCACAAACATGTGATCCCCATAGCCTTTTTGGACTAAAATGATTAAGCCGTTTTTGGAATCAGGAAATAGCTGTAAATCCCTTTGAAACTAAAAAAAACAACTAAATAGCATTTCTGAACTACGGCATGTTTCTGAGTCCAAAAAGGCTATACAGCAAGTTTTCTGAGTCCAAAAAGGCTATACAGCAAGTTTTCTGAACCCAAAAAAGCTATATAGCAATGTTTTTCGACCAAGATGGCTTTATAGCTATCATCTTTGTAGAGTTCAGGGGAGTAAAACCCTGTCTAAACCATAAGTGGGCAGCACCAAAATTCTGGGGAGAGGGGTGCAAGATTTTTAAAGGTCAAAAAATGGTCCTTAAAATGGTGGTATGCATAGGTGGGCAGCTCCAAAATTCTGGGGGTTCAATATTTTTCAAAACTCAAAAAATGGTCTTAAAAATTATAGTATGGTGGAAAAACACCATTTTTCAACGTTTCTCATCGAGTACTATCCATTGGCATCAAAAAATTGCGAAAAAAACGAGAAAAATTTTAAAAATTGAATTATGGGGGTATTTTAATTTCTGGAGGGGTATTCCGCCTACTAAGGGGATGCATACCCCCACGCCCACGTGTGGTGGTACGGCGGGAAAAAACATCATTTCTCAACGTTTCTCATCGAGTATTATCCATTGGCAGCAAAAAATCGCGAAAAAACAAAAAAACGTCAAAAATTGAGGTGTGCGCGTGTACGTCATGTTTAATGCGCGTCTATAATGTATGTATATATTTACAATGTACATATCTGCCTACCAGCCCACTAATTAATTGCTGATTTTAATACCAGAATAGAATATATAAGATCATATTACCATTAAAATAGTTTTAAATAGGTACTTTACTTTCTAATTAGTACTTTAATGGCAAAATCGTTCCAAGCAGCTTGAAGTACAACTAATTTTGCATGTCGCTATCTGAAACTCTTTTATTACCAACTGCTTGTGACATTTCTGTAACATTAGCTGCTTTTCTCAATCGTAAAAGACGATACTATTTTGATTAAGCAAGTCTTTTATAGCAATAACGCAAAGTATCATCAATAAACTCATTTAGTACAACAGTTAGTTGTGAATATCATTATTTTCATGCCCAGTTGGTATTTCGTTCTTTTTAAAAGCAGGTTGACCCCATTCTGGATCTTATTAATCATAATCAGTCGCAGAAGCATGTGAATTTTGGTGTAATTTTGGCAGCTAGAGCCTAGTAACTCAGAAAGTTGTTGAGCGATTGCCAACACATTGAAAATTCACAGAAAAACCTAATTTTTGATTAAAATAGTCAGTGCTATTTCTCGAATATTTTTATCTTTACTGTATTAGATTCCTTGTAAGTCAGAGAGAGAGGCTTTATGAGATAGTGGACAGAAAAACGACGAGGCCGATTGACGTAAAGCATTTTTAAAGAAATCGGTGAGATCTGAGAATAATTGTAAGTGTTTTATTATTCAAACTGCTTGCATGGAGCTAGTTGTCAGCTTCCACAGCATGTTATACAAAATCTTTTTCTAATTCTCGCTGGATATGCCTAGATGTTTTGAAGCTTTTACTTTTCTCACTAAACCTTTGTAAATAGGACAAACATGATGTCAGCAATCTTTCAAAACTTTGAACTTCACAATCTTAGTCTCTTTCAAAAAACCTACTATTCTATTGTCTACTATTTTTCCTTAATTAATTTCAGTTTATTCTTAAATTTAGGATATAGGAAAATGATCGATTTAGCGCTGTTCTCTTAGATTTTCTTGTGAGAATATCTCAGTAATTGCTGAATTAAGCAACAAAAGCTGTTCCAGAAAAAATGCATTTCTCACGAGATATTATTTAAAAATGAATCGCTTCAATGTAACAATTAATTAATTAATTAATAATAAAAAAATTAAAAATAGCTAACAATTAACTTCAATAATACATTAACAATAAGAACTTCAATATAAGTTAAATACTTTTGGTCCAAAATAAAATCCTTGTTGAGGATTCCGTTAAAATACTAAATTTTTGTACATTATAATTAATATATCGTTTCTGCATTTATTGCTAGTATACGAGTACATAAAATGCGAGATCGGAATTGATAGTTCTTGACATTATGCTGATGTACGTTTAAGCTCATTCAATTTTTAAGACATTTCTTAGAGTATTTCAGATATAATACAGTGGAGAAAAAATAAGACCTGGTTGAACCTATTTCATAAAAGCTCGATAAAGCAAGTTAAAACCTGCAGAGAAGTCAACTCATGAACATGTCTAAAATAACCAGTTAAATACTATTAACAAGACAAATGTTTCTTCATGACAACTCAACATGCTTTCCTTATTCTGCCTTTAGAAGGCCCAGTCGAGGCGCGGACTTTTTGGCCGGGACTAGACCCACTAGGCCCAGCCGGGACCGGGCGTCCAGTCGTTCCTTGAGTCCATACGCCCCCACGCCCACGTGTGCTCTAAACCTAATGCCCATTTATGACCGCAGTACGTCTATTACCTTCTGTACCTAGCAGATACGCAAAGGCATGACCATGAATGCACAGCCTAGTGGGTCTGAGGGTCAGCCAGAGGAGCTTCTTTAAAGACGAAATGTCATCAAAAACTATTATAAAAGCTAAAATAGCTCGAAAACTATGCTAATTCACAACTTTTAGCCAATTTCGAGCACTTTTGCAGAAAATTTTTAATTTCACTCATTTTTGTACTTCATTTTGCCTTATTTCTCCTGAAAATTCTCAATTTTTTCCAATCTGGCGGATTCTAGACCCCAAACACCCATGTACCTATTTGGGTATGACCAACCCAGGGTGAACGTGGGAAAAATTTGTCCAAATTACGAAATTGCGCTAAACTCCAATTAAAAAATATTATTATTATATATGTTCGGTAGTAAAATGTATAATTTCCGACTTTCTTTTCCAGGTTTCTTTAGGCTAACGTGTTTAATCAAAATGATTTGTTCACGTTGGGGCAAAGCTTACACGTATTTGGCATTATACTTAATTGTGGAATGCACTAATGGATTGACGGCTGAGGCTGCATCAAGGAAAAGTAGTTTTAATATTTTTCTCGCACTTTAAGCAGCTGTATGCAAAGATATCAAAGAAAGTAATAAGCCTGAATGGTGTAGTTTTGTGATGCAAATACAATTTTTTCCAAAGACATTTTAAATCGTAACAAACCAAAATGCTCTATACATAAGGACGATTAAAATATCTCATATTTGCAGAATTTTTATGAAAATGATTTATTAGCTGCTGTTGTTCGATCTAAATTTCGAAAGCAAAACAAGAAAGTAGGACTAGGTCATTTACATTATGAAAAGAATATTGAAAATAAATAATGGACATATGAGTCTACAGCACCATTGGATTAAAACTTGATCAAATTTAAATTTTAGCTTTATAGATCTCATAATTCGCCTCGTGACAACTCGATATTTTTTTCTGAAAATTTCTACGAAAAGATCGACACTACGAAAGACCCTCTTGAAGAAATGAGTTCTCAATAAAAATACTTAACGTGACTTAGACGAAATTCTGATTTAATTGTAAGCGATATACAACTGTCAAATTCTTTAAATAAAATTTGACAATATTGCCTATTTTTGTACGAAAATCCAAAAAAGACTAGATTGTGTCGAAATCGTTTGATATTGCCTGACTTTTGAACCCTTCAGAGAGTGTTATGTTACTCGTAATCTATTCTTCTCACCTTTTATTCGTGCACGCTAGCCCGAATTTAGGAGGGGCGGGGAGGGGCGGTCCCCCGAAAATAAAAAACAAATTTTGAAACATACAAGGCTCCCCCAAAGGGAAAAATGAAAAAATTCTCGATGTTGGCCTAAAACACCATCAGAACAGGTTTTTAGCGTACTTTTGAGCAAGTGAACTCAAAATTTTCCAACGCTTCCCGCCGGATTTATCGTTTATCTATATTTTTTGTCTTCTAGCCAACCCAAAACTGCTCAAATTCGAGTTAGACACGTAGAACCTGTCAAATATTAGCAGCGCTTCGCGCCGAATTATTCATTTTCTGTATTGACCTTCCTTGTAAATCACAAAGATTAAATACAAAGACAGAAGCCAGGAAATTATTTGTCGATTGAATGATGAGAAATTAGTGGTGTAGATTGTTTAAACATAGATTTATGTAATATGAGGATGAAATAAAGTGAAATTTTTCTTGAAGTTTTTCTTCACCATTGCGTAGAGCTCGTTGAGATACGCTCAAAAATGCCTCTCTTTTTGCCAATCTAATGATTCTCGGTATATCTGTCCTCAAAATTTTCGGCCGTCACCCCCGAAATAAAATCCAGGATACGGTGCCTGCGTGCACGTATCCTAAATTCTCTGTCATCTCCTTCTACAAATCGAGTATACCACCCACTTATTTTCATCATTCTTACCCAACGCAAGCTTCCACAAAAGACGCATATTTTGTACAAAGATGGCATTTACGCAATTAGGAAATTCAGTGAATTTACCCATTTTAACATGTCAGTTTCCCTGAATCACGGTCCCAGCAAAGAGTCTAGTTTGAATGGCTTGTCGCTAAGCGTAGGAAATTTTATATCTACTGATCTCATTGATCATAAGGAACAATATAAGACGTAAATGTGTTTCAATATTTTTCAAGTTTACGAGATAGATTGAAAGGAAAGATATTAATAACTAAGTACAATTGTAGGACAGCTTAAGTATAACGTAATATAAGAATGAGTGATTATGAGCTTGTGTATATATACATGCGACGATATTTCTCCTGAATTTCCTAAATGACGTAATATAGTACATTAATCGCATGCTTCATAAATTTTAATTTTGTTTTCACTTAATTAAAAGTTTATTCCTACTAGGTCGATCAGTGATATCAATCATAAGGCCAGCCGGAAATCGAAGTAAGACATGATTTCTGTAAAAAACTTCTTCGAACAGATTTTAAGCCATCTCGCTTTATATTGTGCGAATGATTATGAGATAACGATAAATTTTAAGTTAGTGTGCGGTAGGGATGCAGCGGATACCCGCACCCGCTATTCCGAAATTTTTCTACCCGCACACCCGCACCCGCTAAAAATATTATGATAAAACAGCAGGTGGCGGATAATAATAATTAGAATTTACGAAAAGACAAAACGATTCTGTGGCAGTGGCACGTTAATGAAAAAACCAAAATGTATAATAGTGTGTTCTAACGTACCAGTACAATTTGGAAAAGCGAACATCTACTTGTAATGAGTCATATTTTTAGGTACCCTCTGGACTGCAGATACATGTTCAAGCTCTCTTATGGTTAATTCCAATTATGCGAATTATGCTTTTTAAAAGAGAAGAGTCTAGGTGCCAGTCTTTACATGCATCAGTTCAACCACTCTAGCGTGAGTAGAGATATTATGCAGCAATGTATTGTACATTGCTTTTTAAGACGAAGTAGGACGTTTTGGCACTGCCGTTTTGGCGCAATACTCGTTGTAATATTATTAATTATTTACATTCAATTTATGATTAAAGTATAATACAGATTCTGAAAGCTCATTCAATTCTCTACGTGATGGTACAAATTACTTTTAGAATATCTTTGACTTTAATGAGATAATTAAACGCATCTAAAAATACACTGGATTTTCTACAGTTTTTCAGTCGCACACAAATGAATACTCGTCGATTCATGAATATATAATTAATCTAAAATTGCTTCAAAATTAATGTAGTTAGAATATTTTTAAGTTGCTGGCGCAGAACGTCGTGATCCTTTTAAAAGAAGAGAATGACAACAACAAGTGTCTAAACATTGTATTCATGCAAAGTGCAAATATATTACTCCATATTGGTCAATGGTTCAATCATTGACAATTTACTTATCTTTAGTTTGCAAATTTAATTCATTGAGAGAGTAGTCTGCAAAGAAAAAGACAATCAGCTTGAAGATTAATATGAATTTTGCACACAGTAAATAACTGCATTAAGCGGACAAAAAATGGAGCATTTTTAGCCCTATTTATATTATGCTATATCTCACTGCTAAACCCGCCACCCGTACCCGCTATTTTTAAGGTGCGACACCCGCACCCGCTAAAAGCAAAATTTTGGTACCCGCACCCGCACCCGCTATTCCAAAAAATGTGCACCCGCTGCATCCCTAGGTGCAGATATAAAGCAAGTTTTCTATGGTGACAACAGACCGAATGAACGAACGTACGAGAATTAAAAGTTAGAAAGATAAACTTTCGATTTCTACCGCACGTTTCGAACCCCCACTTATTTTCCTACCACTTTTCCCTTTCCTATCAATCAAAGAAGCCGAGACCACTGTTTTTTATTTTGTACGAGCTTCTCTTAATATGTGCAAAGATCACTGAAAAAGTATTTTTTTACAAGCGAAAAGTTTTATGAACATATATTACATAGGTATACTCTTAAGCATGCCCACTTTTTCATTATAAACACAGCTATTATTCTGTCCACGGCTGTATTCACTAGCCCAGTGCAAAACGCCGTAATTTTGCGATTTTTCAGCTCTACGTACACATACTATAAACTCGCAAAGTTGAATTAATCTGTACTACAGAATCACAAATGATACTCTGCAACCGCCATTTCGCTTATGAATTCGATAGAATATTTAAATAAAGAAGCCGGTTTATTTTCCGCACTAAAACTTTTAAAAAGAGGATGCAAACTTTTTAAAAAGAGGATGCAAACTTTGTTTAAGGTTATACGGAGATTCATTGTGATTATTTAAATCACGCGTAAAAATGTTATAACAAGAAATAATAAATGTACTTATAGTAATGACAGTGGGCGCGAAGGCGAGTGATCGGACCGAGGGTACTTTTGGACCCTCGGCCTCGGCCGAGGCCGAGGCGACTTAAAATCCTTGCCTCGGCCGAGGCCGAGGCCGAGGGTAATGCCGAGGGTCAAGCTTATATACCTATACCCATAAATAGTACTCTTAGAATATTTTGTATGCACATGAGCTAGAGAATAACCGTAATATTAAACACTTTATCGAATGTCAAACAATTCATTTTTATTTTCAATAATAGTAGATTAAATGTGTGAAGGATTTATTGAATAAAGTCAGCAGCATGAAAGCATACTTAATATAACAAGTTGCGTTGATGAAGACTTGGAAAAGTTGATAAAAAATATGGCTGAACAAGCACTTAAAAACTTTTATTACTATAAATAAGAAAACAGTGTCGAAGAAATAAACGAACAAACAAAACAAGCTAAGTAAAGACAGAACTGTAGCCATTGTTGTGCTCGCTTTTGCAGTAATGCATGTTTAAACACGCTTTTTCAGTCATCCAATTCTGGTGTGGTAGGTAATATGACGGAAACTGCACTGTACTTTCCGATCATACTTTCCCAAGGTCCAGAGTTGAGGGAAGGGTGAAATCCCAACATGGGGGACCAGTAAATTAAGTAATGTCTTTGTATGAGCGAACAAATTTTTGTAGATATTTTATATTAATATATTTTTAAAGATACACATTTTTACATACTGCCAGTGTGTGACCTGCAACCGGCATGCAGTCCTAAACAGTGTTTTTTGTGCAAGATACCTTTTTACATGTACAAAGATAGTATCCAAAAGTCTTTGAACATTTTGTACATGCAAATTTTTGTGTACTATTATAGTATGGTACAGTAGCGATTTAGTGTGGTAAAACAGGGTTTTTCGACCTTTGGTAGTGTATCTTAGCTAATTCCCGGGTTTCTGAGTATTTGACATTTTTCCTTTCCATTCTAAATGCAAATTCTACTATTTTAAAGATATATAGGACAGACAATTACTGATGCGCCGAAAATTTTCCGGAATTTTACACCTTTTTACAGTTTTTGTCTCTCCAAAAATCTTTGTGCATGTACAAAGACGGTCCTGAAAAGATTCTGTACATTATGAAAAATCTGTGCCGAATACAAAAAACCGTGGCCCTAAATGTGATAATTCGGCCTGAATTTAGTTGATAATATTAGTTCATGAGCTTTTGATAAAATTTACACATAAAACTCGACTGAGAAAGCTAAAACAACTTGTACTGTAAAATCAGAAATATTACAGATATTGTAATATGCCAATTAGATCTTAAAATAAGCACTACTGTGCTTAGAAATTCAGTGCAACATCGGGATAAATTAGTCAATTTTATCTTTGAACGGCAAAAAAGTGCAAAGTTATTAAATAGTACTTATTTTGCATAAAATTTTTAAAAACAGTATGAATAGATACAAAAGATATTTAAATCTGCATAAAGATGCCTAGATTATAAAAAAATTGATTTTTGAGTGTTTAATGCCCCTGCTTCAATCTAAATACATTATATTAGCGATATTTTGCGCGAAGCGCCGAAAATTTTATGAAATTTTCTTAAAAATACTGAAAAACGATATAATTAATATCACTTTGTCCAAGAAAGTATTTTAACATTGTATAAAAATAGCTCCAAAAAATGCACGAGTCGAAATTGATTTTTGGCAAAACCTGCATTTATTGGCCATTTTTAGGTGCGTTTTTGCGATTTTCGGCCGAAAATTCGTGATCATTTACCCCCTCTCCCATAAAAATGGCCGAAAACCATACGTGTAACAGAGGGGCTTTGGGGAATTCCCCACTCACCCAGGGTTGGACGTCCTCCCAAACACCCTTCCCTCCAACATCAGAAAATTTTGACCCACCCTCCCCATTTTTGGCGAAAATTTGCACTTTGTTGGCTATTTTTAGGGGCTTTTGCCATTTTTGACATAGAATTAGAGTCGCTGACCCCCCCCTTCTAAAAATGGCCAGGGACCCCTACCCGAAATTTCTAGCCGTTACATGTATGCCGAGGAGCCCCTCCCAAAAATTTTGAGCTGTTACATGCATGTTTCATAGTGATGGTTTGTCTATTTACTCTTGCTTACATTCAAAAATACTGTATCACTTCGTGAAATTCTAATAGTTAGCTGCACTTTTGCCATAGTAAAAATTAAGTTCAAGAATATTCAAAAGGTTTTCATCAAAAATCGTCTGACAGTGACATGAGTCTTGTACCCTGAGAGAGGGTAATAACCCTAGCGAGCATGAGAATTAAAACTTAGTCATCACACGAATAATACATTGGCACTTTGCTGTAAGTAACTTGGTGTAACTGGGTACACGACTAAAACCAAAAGAAAAGTCTATAGGTAAAAAATAGCCTGTGTACTGCAGATGCATTCTAAATAGTTAATATTCAACGGATATATTAAACTTATTCAATTTGATTTTAACCCTCGGCGCCTCGGCACTTTTCAGCTTCGCCCTCGGCGCCGAGGCCGAGGCTCCAAAAAACGCCGAGGCTTGCCGAGGCCGAGAGCCTCGGTCCGATCACTGTGCGAAGCATCAAAAAATTTTGAATTTCTACTGACAAATGTCAGAAAAACATTAAGATTACTATACTTTTACGCCTAAAAAGTCTTTGTACATTGTGCAAAGATTGCTCTAAGTCTTTGAACGAGCCTAAAAATCTTTGTCCCGCACAAAAAATGAAACATTGGTCGAGACCATAGATGCACAGCGTGACCGGTCTGAAGGGGATTAGTCAGAAATTCATCGAGCTAGAAAAGTGATTAAAATTCGTGACAATTTCAGATGGCACGAAAATTACCTCAATTCTCAGTTTATCCCTGATGAATACTTTTGCGCAAAGGCTTCGATTTTTAATTTTTGCCCTTAATTTGCCTCATTTTCTTCAGAAAATTTAGTCTGGTCGAAAACTTAGGCACTTAACGTACCCAACCTATATATGTTTGTCTAATTGATACCACCGATTAATGATAACTACTTAGCTCATTAAAAATAAATTGTGACAAAATGGCAGAGAATAATATGGAAAAACGAATTCAATTCCGTAAAAGGTATTAAATGATCATTCCGACCATAGGTGCACTACGATTCAGCAGAGGTGAGCGTTACTGCGATATTCATGACTCTGATCATAGTCTTCAGTAAATCTGCTGATTGAATAGGAACTAAGAAAATTTCTCACTCGGAACATTATTATGGGGTAAAACTTTATCATACGACGTTCGAATCGCATATTGCCCAGTTTAGGTTTTAGACGATGAAGGATTCAAACAATTAATAGATTCTGGCATGTTTATTATTCTGACAAACGAAAAACCATCGATTACAAAAATGTTGAGATGATCGTTACATATTGTCTCGAAGATTGACAAGAAAATTGTCCTTAGGCGCACAGCCTTCTTGAGTGCACCGCTGTTCATGCTTCCCTGTCGTCCACAATTTTTCTCCCACTGCAATAATTTGAAAATAATCGTCGACTACGTTATAGTTGCTCCGTTGTACGACATCGGCTACAACAGCTATCAGTCGCCCAAACAACGTCGTGCAATTTTTTCCATCATAAAACCGCACAGCGCGTACGGTTCGCTCGTGGGTGTCGGAGGATTTGGCGGAATAGGCGCCGGATCATCCAATAGCTTATACGACGAAGCATATGCCGCAATGCGCCGTGAGCGCATGAAATCACATCGTCGAATCAAGCAGCATACAACACCGACGAAGCCAATTTGAAAAGAAATTGGAAAAATCAAAATCGTTATCAACCAGGTTCCGAAGAATCGGCGTACAGCGAAGGTGAATTCGGTTTCGACAATGAAAACGACCTGGGCGATGACGGCATCACGCTTAAACGAAGAGCGGTGATATCGATAGCGCGCCCGAAATTGTTTCGCTTGCCCAACTAAATTTCTCTCTCGATAGACAAATGCAGACGCGCAAGCACTTACACATGCAACACATAATCTTACATGAATGAACATATGAGAAGAATTGGGAAAGTTATTTTATCAGCATACACGTAACGGCTCAATATTTTGAGTGGGGCCCTTGCCCAGGCCATTTTTATAGAGTGATGTTCTCCAATTTCGGTCATTTTTATAGAGTGATGTTCTACAATTTTCGGCCAAAGACGCCAAAAAACACGTAAAATGGAAAAACGCTACTAGTTCTAAAAATCAGAGAGGTCACAAATTTTCTGACTTTGGGGAGATGGGGGACGTTAACTTTGGATGAGAGACCCCCAACAAAACCCCTGTTACATGTAAATCAGTATACAAAAAAGGGTCAGAAGCATACGTGGGCAGCACTAAAATTCTGGGGGGAGCAAAATTTTCCAAAGGTCAAAAAATGGCCTTAAAAATAGGGGTATGGCTAAAAACAACACCATTTTTCAACGTTTCTTATCGAGCACTATCCAATGGCACCAAAAAACTGGGAAAAAAACAAAAAGAATTTCAAAAATTGAATTCTGAGAGGAGATATTTTGGTTTCTGGAAGAAGGGGTATTTTGGTTTCTCGGGTAGGGGGGGTGCATACCCCAAACCCCAACGCCCAGGTGTGGTCGAAGAAATTGGTCTCCGAAGAAATCATTTATAACTTCACTTTAAGGGATTTAAAACAAGAGCAGCATTCATTTGATAAAACTGGTTTCCTAATAAAAGTGCTTCGATATGATAGAAGGTAAACAATAGCTCTATGAAAGGCGATTTGGAGGACTTGGGCTAAGGAAGTGTGATCCCAGTAGAATTTAAGCACCAAATAAAGCAATTAGAGAATTTGTCGCAATTTTTACCTCAAAAAAATAAGTATGCAGAAACAGACAAATAAAAGATTTTCGTAGCATAAATTTTCAGTAAACAAATGACCATAAAATATGTCATTTCAATCGTTTTAATCGCCCTCATCACTGTTGGCCCTTTGAAATGCTATTTTCGACCAAATAGAATCATAATACGAATATGAGATCGAAGACGCGTTTTTTAAAGTCTTTTACTTATTTATAAATTAACGGCTTATCATTTCGCAAATCTGACTGTTTTTCTTCCCTCTCACTCCTCCCTATGTAAGCTTCTAAAAAAGCTACTCAACCACTAAATATTTAAAAAACCCATACCTATTTGGAAAACGTTCGTGTTTATTAAAGAAGGCCCATTGTTTCAAGCTTATTCGCTGGATTTAGACAGTCTCTCAAAATATTCATTCCGTCAGTACCATTATGAACCCAGTTGCCATTTATATTAAAAACTGTTTTATTCAACGATAACTTTTCTATAGCGTTCGTTATTCCTGTCTAGTTCATATCCAGTTCTAACGTATTTCCGTAGACAAGCGTCCGCTTATGCGCGAAAAATTAGACCGCTAATATTTATCGCGTAACAATAAATGCTATATAATATTAAATTAAATATGAATAAATTACGAACGTGCTTCCTACGACAAAAGTAAGCAAGTCAAATTACACGCTCTCTCGATTTTATGTTGTCTGAAAAAGATCAGTAACAGACAAGTGAAGTAAGTACAAAAACGTGTACGCATTTTTTGTACGTGACATTAAGGTAGAGATCTTAATCATATTCCGGAAAACTTTTAATATTATAAAATAAGTTAGGTACCTAGTTACAACGGTTTTTGAAAATTTAATCTTTTTGTTACGACTCTACTAATTCTTAGAATTACGTATATGCTAAGCGCCATAGTTTCCTTAAGTAAAAGTTCAGGGGGTGAAATACCAAAATTTGGGACCACTCAATTTAGAGTTTTAGCCTTTTTTGCATGTGAAATATGAAAAATGGTTAAAACATCCTATATAGCATATTTTAATGTGAAAAGCTGCATTTTTAACTATTTTGTCCTATTCTGAGTAGTTTCGTCACTCTTGTAAGTAAAAAATATAAGAGTTCATCGAAAATTGCGATTTTCAGATCATTTTAACTTCATTCTAGGTATTTCAGGGTAAAAGAACAGAAATGTACTATTCGGCGCGAAGCGTCGAAAAATTCTTAACATCTTCGCTGCTTTTGTACCCAAAAATCATGCAGAAAATGTTTGATATCCCAAAATCGTCTGTCAGTGATTCAAGTCTCGGACCCTGAGGTGGGGTTAATACCCCCCTTTCACCCTTCAGGGAATGTGTGCTAAGCGCATTACCGACTGCAGCCTGAAATAAATATAAATTTCCGCATCAAATACAGGGTGTCACGAAATGATAGCCCCTCCAAAGTGGACTTAATCATGGAAAAATACAGAAATACCATGTTGTAGAGTATTCAATTCTGCGTCGGATGCTTATTTTATCAGTTGCAATGTGTACCGGTTAATTTTTTATTGATCAGAAGCAGAAAATATTTGAATATTTCGTATTTCACGACTACATCGATTTAAAAATTTATATGGCCTGGTTGCCTTCAGCTTCGTCGACCTGTCTCCAAATGCTTAGTCATTTTACATGACAGATTTTCAGACTATTATGTATCATATCCTAATTCATTTAACACCATACGCCAAATTTTTGATGCAGTTTTTGCAGAATAGCTACCGATTTCCAACTCCGTGTGCTCGAACTCTTCTAATCGATTTGTCACAACTTCACAGATAGATCTTTTTCAGAGCTACTTGTGGAAATCTCTTTTTTCGCAATGTGTATCTTACTTCTTTACTGTACGCAGCAGAACTGATTGTTTTACAAGATAGTGCTTACAGATTTTTTCTATCGTACCCTAAGTCAATTTTTTGAAGGGGCTATCATTTCGGGACACTCTGTACATAACTAAAAAGTCCTTTTTAGCCATTGATTAGTCTCGAAGGTAAGTTTCGAAATCTCACGCGTTATATTATAGATGCTAAAAATTTTAACCCAAGCTTTTTTCAAAAACGATATTTACGGAGGCTCAAATTTCGTGTCCAACGTTAGGAAATAAACTATTCGTAGACAATTTAATCAATATATACTCGTTGCTCCGCCTGCGACATGAGATTAAGAACACTAGGAACAGCTATATAAAAACTCGATCATGATTCATTCTGCCGCAGCTTATCACGATTTTTTCACATCACCTTCGAATGTGAAGAATTGGGAGCTAAATGCCACAAAAATTGTGATAAGTGCACCTTGCTGAAGCAGTGTTGTTGTGTACAGGCATATGATACATGAACAAAGAGGGTCCCCAAAAGCAATTGTAGAGTTTGCACATGTGCTTAAAAATTTTGGGTACGATAATATGGTACAGTAGCGATTTTAGTGTAGCAAAACGAGGTTTTTCGACTTCTGTATTGGAAATTGTAGCTAATTTCTGGGTTTCTGACGCCAAAATTTGCTCAAACATTGTCTCAAAACGGTGCGAAAGCGCCGATGAACTCTGAGATGTTTTAACTGAATGCAAATTCTGCCACTAAAGTTATACAGGAGAGATGATTCTGTCATGCCTGCGAAACGCTCGAAAATCTCACTTGGGTCTTTGCAGAGGCAGGCCTTTTACAGCGCTTGATTATCTCCCAAAAATCTTTGATGTCGCTAGCTGAACGGTCGAAAATTCTTTATGTACACTCAGGAAAAGACTCTGCCGAACACAAAAGAACCGCGTGCCGGATACAGTAAGGAAAGTCCGAAGCTTTTCAAAAGGATGCCAAATATTCCGAGTAGGCTTTCTGGGAATCCCTTTTTTCTCTCATGATACATTCCCGTTTATTCTGCAACGTGGCGGATCTGAGACGTTCTAAGGGGGAAAGCAAGTACCTCAGCAGTGAAAAGAGTAGGTTCGAAAAGTTGCCCTTCACGTGCGAAATAGCGTTTTCCCGGCGTTTTAGGTTGTCTGCTTTCATTTAAAATCGCTTTTGGAGAAAACGTTTATCGAAAAATTTATTAATTTTCGACAATTTTAAGCGACAAAATCATTAAATTTCTTTGACTTTAGCGAAAATTTGGGGCGAAGCGTCGCAAAATTTATGAAATTAAGGCGGTAAGATGCTTAGAAATTTTGAATTACTTCTCTATACGCAGAGCGCTCGAAAATTTTTAAAAATTACGCTTGAAAACAAAAGAAAACATTGAAATAGCTTTTTAGGCTTTTAAATCGTTTTGAAACCTATTCCTTCTAGTGAAAATGCGGCTTTCAGGCCGCAAGGAAGTAAATGAGTGTTATTAATAGAAATTATCCAGCGCGCGGAAAAATGTGAGAAATTGTGATCACTGACGACCAAACATCGTTGCAAATTACATGTCATTCTTTACCTCGCCAATTATGTTTTGGGCCACAGAGGGTGGAGTGTGGCGTCTCGCGATCCCGTCTCCCTTGCTGCGACCCCAAAGGATTTTCTTTCATAGGTCGCAATGCGTGACTGCATGATTTTGCAGTACCATGTTAAGTCTTATGTGTTTCTTTATTTCTCGTTACCGTGGCTGAACGGTAAGGAACTGGGAAACAAAAATTCTTCTAAACGCTTTTGCACTCAAAAGGTATTGAAGCTATAAAGACTGCAGAAGTGACAAGAAAAACTGTCTCAGTTGTTTTGACTAGGATGGACGATTATCATTGGAAGTGGATAACCAGTCTCGCTTGAAAACAAGTCGACCAATAAACCCGAAACCAATCAACCGACGAATCAAATCAATCACATGCTACATCATCTAAGCAACCAAAGAACAACTCATCTACCGACTTCAATGGTGAAATCCAAATCCCGTTTCCAATCGACCAAGACCTGTCCATCAATCATCAAATCTTGAGACTCTAATCGACCGTTCGGAGTGACGAATGAAGGTTAAAGACTGATTGGATTGCTAATGATCGTACCAACGTTGCATAAAAAATAGACGAAAACCAACATATGAATGACACAGAATGAATTGTACCAATGACTAAACCTTTTTAATGAGTTGGTTGGTATTAACAACGAGCTGGTAGTTGCCATAGGCACGCAAAGTAAAATTTCCAAGAACACGCACCTGTTGGAAAAAAATTACTGTATCGCAGATCGTACTCCTAACAGAAAAGAAGCAATGTATCAATTACTTTACGAGTTGATGTGCAGGTACGTCGCACAGTATGTGTCTCTGCGACACTGCAATCTCAGTGCATATGCGTGCGATTTTTGTTCAAACTACAACGAAACGCGACCAAAAGGCAGTCTACGCAGAGGACTTTTCAAAGCTACACCAAATCAGATTCCGCCAGCAAAAATAGTTTGCAAGCAGTATGCATGTAGATCTGAACATGATTAACGAAGATTTGCAGTCGATTTCAAACGTGTCTTCTGTGACATTTTTATAGTTCTGCAAATGATCACCTTCATCCGTATTTCGTCATATAGATAGGAAGTGCGGATCTCGTACAATAACGAATGGTCACTACCACACCTGGGCGTGGGGGAGGGGGTTTGGAGGTATGCAACCCCCGAAAAACCAAAACACCCCTTCCCGAATTCAATTTTGAAATTTTTCGGTTTTTTTTCTGCAATTTTTTGAAGCCAAAGGATACTGCTCAATGAGAAACGTTGAAAAATTGTGTTTTTCGCCGTACCACCATTTTAAAAGCCATTTTTTGACCTTAGGAAAATCTTGCACCCCTCCCCCAGAATTTTGGTGCCGCCCACCTTGGTCACTACTAGTCACTCTACAGACGACGTACTTGATAAAAAACCTGCAAAAATATCACACGAAATTTAATCTGATTAGCGAAGATGATGGCTAGGGCATCATCGATGAAAGAAGCGTTTCAGTCGGCATCTCACGCACTAGACGATAAGATGCTGCGTAATTTTCATACAGATTGTAGATCAGCAATCTACAATACAATTGGTGGTCATATTGGGTGTTAAAGAATCACATTTTCAGTTCATTGCCAAAAATATGGTCGAAGTGAAAACTGTTCAAAAGTGGTCCACATTCATCATAAATCGAGGAGAATAATGCTAATCCATGGAACTATTGTAATTAATTGCTAATTAAATTAATAATCAATTAAACCATTATAATAAACTAACTAGCTGAAATATTGTAACCCGAGACGAAATATTCACACGAAATTCTTTAGATGCCTGCCTATTGATTATGTTCCAAGTTTAGTGCTAAGAAAAATTGGGACATGCATGCAAGATTTCAGATTGATCTACTCATTCATTTGACGAAAGATTCAGACTTGCTATAGTTACACTGCAAGATGAGGCTCACAATATCATTATGATGCGAGGTAAATACTTATCTACAAAAACAGCTTCCAGTAGAGGCAACATTAATTCATACAAAATCCGAATTTACTAAATATTTGAAAAATTGTTTAAAACGTACTTCGCTCAGAAATTTAATGTGCCTACATTAAGATTCAGAACATGACGGATTTAAGGAAACTGGAAGGCACGCCTCCTCTATTGGCCTCGATGTTGCTAGATGCAGAATGGATATGCGATTTAATGATTCATGGCAGTCATTGATAACTCTCAATGACATTTATTTGATTCCTGTCTGCATGGCATATTTGCGCTCGAAATAGGTTTACAAACAATTCAAGTGCAGAAACAGTATTTACAGCGCTTTCATTGCTATTCGACACTACTTCTGAAATCTTTCGCAAATGCTACAAACAGGAAATTAGGCAGTAATTCAAGTTCTATACGTCCTGCTTGAAATTTACAAATCTTCACCGCCAAATTTTCGTTGATTAAATAGATTTAATAATTTTCGAGCAAAATCATTAAAAATTTTAAAATGTTTCGGAAAAAATGCCAAAAACGATTTCGGTAAAAGTATACAACTTATGCCGAAAAAACGCTATTCTGCATTTCTAATCCGTTTTCAGTCCAATTCACTATGATTCTTATACTAGATGTAATTCAGAAGATGAAAATGCGGCGATCGCAGAAAATTTGGCCATTCTGTTCAATTCCATGAATTTCAGCACCTTGCTCAAAGAAAGACCTGCGAGGCAGAGATGGACCATTGCATACGCATCATTTGCATTCCTATCATCTCAATAAGCATGCACAGTTTTATTCAACTGGACAAACAATGCATTAAGTGATGATGGCTCATTTCAACTTCGATTCAGCTCTCAACTCAATGCATCCATTCGATCCATGAGAAATATGTACCGCGAGTCAATACAATTTCTGAATGAGGCATGTGCCGCAAGCTCTCCTGCTCGCCATTGGTTGAATAGTCAATGTGCATTCGAGTCTCTGTCTTGCATGTTCTTGGTGTGGGGGCTAAGTATGCAAATCATACATGAGCATGGGGGTGAGGGGTAATACCTGAGCTGAAAAACTGATGGCTATGCAGCGATTTTGGCTTGAAAAACCATTTGCTATAAGCCTTTTTTTGGGCTCAGAAGAATTAGCTCTCTAGTCAGTTTGGGTTCAAAAAGCAATTAGTGCCTTTGCTGAGATCAAAAGCATGTCTAGTTATTTTTCGTTCAAAATAAAGATTAATGCCATTTTAGTCCAAAGGCTATGATAGCTATGTTTGTAGAATCAAAGGTATATAGTTAGGTTTTCTGAAACCGAAAAGGCTATATAGGTTAATTTTCTATCCTGTGAAGATCCAGAAGCTATGATTGTTTTGACGAAGCACATATGTAGCTATCCATCAATTTTTGGTTTCATCCCCTCAAAGTTTGACCTTGCGCACCTATCTTGTAATGCTAGATGATATAGACATGGCTTGTCTTTAAGGGTGGTGGGCTGCATACTAGCTCGAAACTAAATTTTTGAAAGGTAGATGAATGCCGGAAGAGAAAAATCCCATGAATTGTGTCAAATCTTCAGATTTTGGGGCTTCACGCTAGATGTGAGAAATATTTGCCATAATTTTGAGCCAATGCAGCTAAAACAGACTCTTTGTGGAGTTCTGAGTGAGAAAATCTTTCGAAAAATTTGAATTTCAAGATCTTAATGGATAGAGCATGTCAAAACGTCTGAATAATGGGTTTTAGATAACTATCCCGACGAATCCTCGAGATACAGACTCGAATTTATGTTAGGTTGGACCCCTCCTTGGTCTGAACCTGGATACAGGTCTGCAGTTGTAAGATATCGTATGATTGAAAGTCACAATAGCCGTACTGATTTCTATTTATTATGCTAATACAAAACCGAGTCGATAATGCACAGAATGAAAGAGATGTAAAATCCAGCTTGCCTCTATGGCCGCTTAAATCTGAGTCAACAGCGAAGTATTCCAAGCGTTAGGGTAGTAGGAATAAACTGTTTACATGTCGTGAAAGCTTTCTCGATAAATTTGGCGCCCAGATGATCGACCGATTCTGGATGTCATCGGTTTTACGCTAAGTTCGCGCTACTTAGCTGAATGCTTCAATCATCGTTCTGCGGTCCTGGATAATTACAAAATGCAATCGATTTGCATATGTTGGTACGTATGGCACTCTCAAATCGTGGATTGATCGGATGCCGCTTCTTCCCGAATGCTTAGTGAGACTGGCTGATAAATCTGAATTAGCGCGAGTGAAGAGAATTGATTGTGTTGTAAAAGATGTTCCCGTAAATCATGCAGGGCGAGTGCTGACCAAATCGTGGCAGCAATAGAAAGTGATTTTGGCTCTTTAGCCTGTCTGTGTCTATATCCTCCCCCCCCCGTCGAAAACATCTCAAATTTCAGTAGATTATCTACCTATCACTAGGAAGATTTCGAATAAAAGACCTGCACCCGAGTCGCACATCTAGCACTTTCAATGCATTTCTTGGTCAGACTTTCACTTATTCTGATGAGTCCTGTAGTCAATGCCTATTGGACTCGTTTCGAGTTCGATGGTGCAGCCGATGGCGCATCCGAATTTTGTCACTAATAATTCGATATAGCAGTTCAATAGTCAATGGTGCAACTGCGGTCTTGCGTTCTATAACGATTATCGTAGAAAACTGCTCAAGCAAACGACTTTGATTGTCAAGCCTGATCTTTTTATAAATTCCATTGAAACCTGCATATAAAACTGAATAGACTAGAAGGAGTTTTCAGCTACTCTTATCGTACATTAACAAGTATTAACGTTACAATTCCATTGCAAAAATTCGGGTTTATTCGATGCCATTGCAAGTTAATGCTCTGTCTCATGCTATCAATTACGTCTGACTGACCGAATTTAACGAATATAAAAAATAAATAATCACACAGGAGAATCTCAACAAACAACATGTAACGATCGTAATAAAAAGAAGTCAAGAAACAAGAGATACAGAAATAGATTTCTTCGAGAATAAGTATACACATCTCTGATAGAATGATCTGAGTACGACATGCAAGTACAAGCAATACAGAGTCCGTATGTTTTTTTGTATAAATCAGCAAAAAATTGAGCTTTAAACGAAAAATGCATCACTATAAGTGTAAAATTAATCACGAACGGGCATCTTTGGTATGTGCATCAATGAAAGTCATGAACTGACTTTGTTCTACCGAAATTCTTGAGATCAATAATGTTAATCAGTGCCTCAAGCTGCGACAAGATAAAAGTTTGTTTTTCTGTTACCATAGTTTATGTGAGGTATTTAAACAAATTTTTCTGCAGTAAGGCGGAAAACAGTAGAAAAAAATGGTGACTCTCAGTAATGCTTGATAAGCGAAGTTGCGTCACCATGTGCAAAAAACCACGATGTTGATGTCTCTTATGCAGTTGCAAACGTTGTTAGACGGCTAAACTGATACACAATGGATACGATTAGGCACGGTGAGATGGAAAAATCGCATTTTGCCTTTGAGTGTAAAACCTTCAAGTTTCCGGCGCTTAGTGATGTAAAGCATTTTCGAACTCCCGTCGCATAACGCGACCAATGCAAGACACTTTTTAAAACCATTCTGGGTGAGATGCAATTTCTTTTCCAAAAAGTTTGAATTTCAGCTGATCAGCAATGGATGGAGTACGTAGAAAAACGACGTAAAAATGCGGTCTTTGCGAGTCTATCCCGACGAATTCTTCCGAGTTCTGGAGAGGATTGGTATAAGTTGGTGTCAGCCCCCCTCAACCCTGGCCAAATCCTTGATATGGGCTACGGCACACTTTTATGTATGTAGAAAAGTGCTCGAATGTTTAGAAGAAACTGATTTCCTAGGAGTCATCGAATAATAATCGACCATTTTTACTTTGAAAATTAGCCGATTCGTGCAATCGCATTTTAATCCGACATAGTTTTTAGTGTCAGTAGAGTACATATATCTGCATTTACATTTTTACATGAATATACCCAGAAGTAATCACTGAGCTTGTGTCAATTGCGAGCATGATATACAGTAAGCCCTCAGCCCGATATCGATTATTAAATTGATGGTATTCGAAAACTTCAAACAACCTCCTTAAAGGTGCAGAGCTTGATTAAGTCCGAATGGTGCAATTTGAACCAGTTTGCGCTCACGTTAAATAAGAGCAAGGCAGTGATTTAATATAAACGCTGTATATCTAGAATGAGCCTTCAGCACACGAAAGTCGTCATAAATAAGTCATGAATTATTTTATATGCAATCTAAGCCGGAATATTAAACGAGCTATTTTGTTGACTTGTCAGTAATACTAAATATATAGTACATAAAAAGCAATTTTTAGAACAGTTCAAATATGTCAAAAAATTGTACTTTTGGATTTCAAGACCGAAGCAATACTTTAAAAACGGCATTGATTGATATTACTGCATTTTAACAAGCCTGAGTTTGAGCATTTATTCCACTAAACGATAAAAGAAAAGTTACCTGAAGTACGGTGGTAACTGCTGAACTATGCTATGAAGTCTCAGAACGATTGAAGAATTGTCTCGGACATCAATCGCTTCCTGAAAAAAAACTTTTCATCAGCAAAAATTACGGCAAGGAATTGATAAATTGCTTGAACTGCTTAGAAATCAATCAAACACGCCTTGAGTCATGCTCTCATACACGGAATACTAAACCGGAACTGATGCAAACACGTTCAATATGTGCGTAGACAAGTATGTAGGTACATATGTATCATACATGCACATAAGAAGGTACCATACACGTAACAGCGGGATGGGAGGATTCCCCCACCCAAAGTTGGCTGTCCTCCATAGGTGCACACGGTCAGGGTCGGTGGGGGGTGAAATAACAGAAATCCAAAAAAGCATATTTACCGTTCACAATTTTTGCTATTTCAACGACCAAAATGGTCAAAATAGCTTATAAAACATTTTTCCAGAGTAATATCGCATTTTTTACACACATTTTTAGTTCATTTTGACAACATTATATCACTTTTAACCAGTGTTTTTTAGCGCCACCCCCATGACCGCAGCCGCTAACGATGTTCTGAAGCCATAAGCGCCATGAAATCCTCATTAGCGCAATGATAAATCGTATGTTTTATATTATGTACACAAGCGAGTTTAGATGGCTAAATATCGCTTACCTGTACTATTTTATACTTCCGTCATATAAAGAACGTAATAAAGCTTAGAAAAATATATTTAAGAACAAAATTGTACCTTTGCTATTCTCCTCTTGCTTCTTTCAACATTAATTTTTTACTCATTTTATGTTTAAAATATGCAAGTTTTTGCATCAGCGCGCTGCACTAAAGGTCCAAATTTTTCATTAGCGCGCGGTCAGTTTCATTAGCGGGGCTAAAAAACAGTGCTTTTAACAAAAATGCAGAAATTCGATTTTGGGCGCTTTTTTGGTAAAAAGTATATGAAAGTGTTAATCCAGCGCCAAGCGCTGGAAGATTTTGATATTTTAACTGCTTTTGACCTCAAAAATGATGCAAGAAACGTTCCATCGGCTCAAAATCGTTGGACAGTATCTGTCTGGCTGACCCCTCAGCGGGAGTAATACCCCCACTCACCCCCTATGTGCATGTATTCTGTTCCCATTACCAAAACCAGTGAATTTGAGGTCAACTATTGCTCCTCCCACCTAAAATTGGCCAGGCACCCCCAACCAAAATTTTGAGCCGTTACATGTATGGGTATTACGCATGCTGAGGGGTTTGGAAGTTAGGTACTCTTTGACGATTTCGGCTAAAAATAGTTTATTTTCAAATAATTTCGACATTATTTGCCTAATTGTCATAAATGAATAAATCCGCCATGGCCAGTGATCGGACCGAGGCCTCGGCCTCGGCCTGGCCTCGGCAAGCCTCGGCGTTTTTTGGAGCCTCGGCCTCGGCGCCGAGGGCGAAGCTGAAAAGTGCCGAGGCGCCGAGGGTTGAAATCAAATTTGAATAAGTTTAATATGTCCGTTGAATATTAACTATTTGGAATGCATCTGCAGTACAAAGACTATTTTTTACCAATAGACTTTTCTTGTGGTTTTAGTCGCGTACCCAGTTACACAAAGTTACATACAGCAAAGTGCCAATTTATTATTCATGTGATGACTAAGTTTTAATTCTCATGCTTGCTACATGGATCGGAAACACACATTCCCGAAGGGAGGGGTGAGGAGGTTTATTACCCCCCTCTCAGGGTGCAAGACTCAAGTCACTGTCAGACGATTTTTGGTGAAAACCTTTTGAATATTTTTGAACCTAATTTTTACTATGGCAAAAGTGCAGCTAACTATTAGAATTTCCCGAAGTGATACAGTATTTTTGAATGTAAGCAAGAGTAAATAGACAAACTGTCACTTTAAAACATGCATGTAACAGCTCAAAATTTTCGGGAGGGGCTCCTCGGCATACATGTAACGGCTAGAAATTTCGGGTGGGGGATTAGCGACTCCGCAAATTTTCGCCAAAAATGGGGAGGTCGGGTCAAAATTTTCTGACGTTGGAGGGAAGGGTTAGGGGAGGACGTCCAACCCTGGGTGGGTGGGGAATTCCACGAAGCCCTTCCTGTTACACGTATGGTTTTCGGCCATTTTATGGGAGAGGGCGTACATGATTACGAATTTTCGGCCGAAAATCGCAAAAACGCACCTAAAAATGGCCAATAAATGCAGGTTTTGCCAAAAATCAATTTCGGCTCGTGCATTTTTTGGAGCCATTTTTATACAATGTTAAAATACTTTCTTGGACAAAGTGATATTAATTATATCGTTTTTCAAAATTTTCTACGAAATTTCAAAAAATTTTCGGCGCTTCGCGCAAAATATCGCCAATATACTGTATTTAGATTGAAGCAGAGGCATTAAACACTCAAAAGTCAATTTTTTGTGTAAAATAGGCATCTTTATGCAGATTTAAATATCTTTTGTATCCATTTATACTGTTTTTAAAAATTTTATGCAAAACAAGTACTATTTAATAACTCAGCACATTTAGCCGTTCAAAGATAAAATTGACTAATTTATCCTGATATTGCATTGGATTTCTAAGCACAGTAGTGCTTATTACAAGATTTAATTGGCATATTACAATATCTGTAATATTTCTGACTTTGTAGTACAAGTTGTTTTAGCTTTCTCACTCAAGTTTTATGTGTAAATTTCATCAAAAGCTCATTAAAATTTCGGCGCTTCGCGCCAAATAATCTTCTGAACTATATCCAGGCCGAATTATCACATTTAGGACCACGGTTTTTTGTATTCGGCAAAGATTTTTCATAATGTACAGAGACTTTTTCAGAACTATCTTTGTACATGCACAAAGATTTTTGGAGAGACAAAAACTGTAAAAAGGTGTAAAATTCCCGAAAATTTTCAGCGCATCAGTAATTGTCTGTCCTAAATATCTTTAAAATAGTAGAATTTGCATTAAGAATGGAAAAAATGTCAAATATTCAGAGACCCAGGAATTAGCTAAGATACGCTACCGAAGGACGAAAACCCCTGTTTTAACACACTAAATCGCTACTGTACCATACTATTATAGTACACAACAATTTGCATGTACAAAATGTTCAAAGACTTTTGGATACCATTTTTGTACATGTAAAAAGGTATCTTGCACAAAAAACACTGTTTAGGACTGCATGCCGGTTGCAGGTCACACACTGGCAGTATGTAAAAATGTGTATGTTTAAAAATATATTTATATAAAATATCTACAAAAATTTGTTCGCTCATACAAAGACACTACTTAATTTACTGGTCCCCCATTTTGGGATTTCACCCTTCCCTCAACTCTGGACCTTGGGAAACTATGATCGGAAAGTACAGTGCAGTTTCTGTCATATTACCTACCACACCAGAATTGGATGATTGAAAAAGCGTGTTTAAACATGCATTACTGCAAAAGCGAGCACAATAATGGCTACAGTTCTGTCTTTACTTAGCTTATTTCGTTTGTTCGTTTATTTCTTTGACACTGTTTTCTTATTTATGTATAGTAATAAAAGTTTTTAAGTGCTTGTTCAGCCATATTTTTTATTAACTTTTCCAAGTCTTCAACGGCAACTTGTTAAATTAAGTATGCTTTCATTCTGCTGACTTTATTCAATAAA
>JAVLUZ010000145.1:13538523-13610108 GCA_036768485.1 Mermis nigrescens | reverse complement strand
TCAGGGGGCCGTGCTTAGAGGTTTAGCGGCCCTGGGCGAAACTTATTTTGGCGGCCCCCATAATTTTTAAAACTGGTATTATAGGCATCATAATTATCACTTATGTATATCCTTTACATATGTACCTATATGATCGCAGTTTGCATCTTACTGTAAATTTACTAACAAAATATTGTGCTACATTATTTTTAGTAGGTATCGTATGTTTTTTCTCAAATAATTTACCTATTTCGTGAATGATGACGTGCTTTATTACAAAATAACTTGCCTAGCTTTCTGAGCGGCAAACTGGTCAATCAATTGCAAAAAATCTAACGAAGATGATAAATCCTTTTCAATTGAAATAATCGCTAGTGCACTTAGACGAGAATCAGTCATAGTTGACCGCAAATATGTCTTTATTAATTTCAGTTCCGAGAAGGAACGTTCTGCTGAGGCCACAGCAATAGGTATTGTAAGTAAAATTCTGAAATCAATTATAAGGTTCGGGAAAACATCCTGGAAGTCATTTGATAGATATTTAAGAGTAGCTAGTGGCGAAGTTAATTCATTTGGACTTGATCGAGCAAGAACTTTTAGCTCAGAGTACATGTCTGGTCCATGTGCATGACTTGAGCGATTCATCATCTTCCCATGTTTTTAAAGCTGGTATTCGTGGGTAGTGCTCAATGAGAAACCTTGAAAACGGTATTTCTTAGCCATACCATCATTTTTAAGACCATTTTTCGACCTCTAAAAAACCTTGCACCTACCTCCCCGGGATTTTGTTGCTGCCCACATATGCTGCGGGGGTCTTAGGTGGCGCGGTCAAGCGTTCCCTGCGGGGTCCGGGACAGAGTCCCTACAAATTTTGTAAAAAAGCATTTTAATGTCAAATAATAACGTTAAAATTTTCGCGAAAACGGCCGAATTTCGGTCCTGAATGGAGCCCAAAAACACTCAAAATTTATGAACTCTTACATCTCACAAAACTTCTGAGCTGAAATGCGTTTTTCGACCTCTGCTAATTACATAGCGCAGCAACGGGTCGCTGCCAATAAGATATAGAAAATGTATAAATTGAAGTTTTTGTTCTTACCCTTTTCAGGCCCATTTAAGGCCTTCTTATTAAGAAGATGCAGCTCAGAAAACAGGAAATGCACAAAAACATAAGAAAATTTGGCCATTTCTTTCATTTAAAAATAGGATTGTGTCCTTGTAAAGAAAGACAAAAAAGCAAAGAATAGACAAACTGGTACACACTCATTTTCGCACTTTTAGTTTTATGCTCAACAAGCATGCGCACTTTCATTCAATGAACAAATAGTGCATTAAATTACTAGTGATGTGAAGTGCTAGATTATTTCAGCTGATTCAAGCTTTTAAATTCATTTGATCTATGGCTTGGTGCAAAGCGCCGGAAAATTTTGACATTTTAGCCTTTTCGAACTCAATTTTCTGGACACACATTATTGCAACAGAAAAATCAACAATATGTCTGAAAAATGAGAACAAGTGTAGCTCAGTCAGCGTTCTCTTAAAAATGCAAGTAAAGATTTTTAACTGACTGTGTTTGCATTAGAACGTCGAAAAATCGATCCTTTTGAACGTATGTATCGAATTATTGTAAGAGGGCCGCCAAAAATGAATTCTATACGGCATGCACTACAAATTTTTTAGCGGCCCATAATTTTAGCGGCCCTGTGCGGCCGCACAGTTCGCACCCCCCCCCTAGGCACGGCTATGTTAGCCATTCAAAAGTAAGTTTCGGAATCTCTACGCGTTATACTATATAAAAAATTTTAACTTCAAGCTTTTCCAAAAACGATATTTACGGAGGCTCAAATTTCGTGTCCAACGTTAGGAAATAAACTATTCGTAGACAATTTAATCAATATGTACTCGATGCTCCGCCTGCATATGAGATTAAGAACACTAGGAACAGCTATAAAAAATCTCGATCATGATTCATTCGTTGCAGCTTATCACATTTTTTCACATCAATTAATGTAAAATTGGGAATAAATGTCAAAAAATTGTGATAAGTGCACCTTGCTGAATCAGTGTTTTTTTGTACAATGTATGTACATGAACAAAGAGGGTCCCCAAAAGCAATTGTACATTTTGTACATGCAAATTTTTGGGTACTATAATATGGTACAGTAGCGATTTTAGTGTAGCAAAACAGGGTTTTTCGACTTTTGGTATTGTATTTTAGCTAATTTATGGGTTTCTGACGCCAAAAATTACTAAACATTGTCTCAAAACGGTGCGAAACGCCGAAAAATTCGACATTTTTTAAACTAAATACAAATTCTGCCATTAAAAAATATACAGGAGAGATAATTATCATTTCTGCGCGAAACGCCGAAAATCTCGGGAATTTCAGGCCCTTTTACAGTTTTTGTTAACCCCCAAAAATCTTTGATTTACTTGTACAAAGACGGTCCCGAAGAATTCTTTATGTACATCGGGAAATATCTGCTGAATAGAAAAACCGTGTGCCGGATACAGTAAGGAAACCGAAGCTTTTCAAAGGATGCCAAATATTCCTTAGGCTTTCTAAATCCCTTTTTTCTCTCATGATACATTGTTTAATCTGCAACGTGGCGGATCTGAGATTTTTCTAAGGGGGAAAGCAGTACCTCAGCAGTGAAAAATAGGTTCGAAAATTTGCCCTTCACGTGCGAAATAGCGTTTTTACGGCGTTTTACAATGTCTACTTTTATTTAAATGCAAAATTATTTCGGAATTTTTCAAAATTTTCGACAATTTTGTGTAAAAAAATGAATAAATTTCTCTGACTTTAGCGAAAATCCGGTGCGAAGCGCTGGATAATCTGTGAAATTTAGGCTAAAGGACGTTTAGAAGCTTGATTTACTGCTCGATTTCCTGTAGTTGTAGCACTTGACATCGAAGTCGAAAATGCTCGAGAATAGAAGAAATCTATACTAAAGTAGTTATTTCTGCTCTTTAAATTGTTTTAGAAGCTATTGTATAAGCAAAATGGCTTATAGGTCGCAAAGAAAGTGAACAAATGTCATTAATAAGTATTACCCTGAAAAATTTCAGAAATTATGATCACTGACGACCAAAAATCATTGCGGATCACATGTCCATTCTTTATCTCGCAAAATGTTTTGGGCCAATAGAGGGTGGAGGTGGCCGCCCCCCCCTTGAACCCGCCCCTGCTGCAACCCCAAATGATTTTCTTTCATAGGTCGCAAAGCGTGAATGTTTATTTTGCAGTCTATTAAGAATGTATGTTTTCTTTATTTCTCGCTATATTGGTTGAACGGTAATAAATTGGGAAACAATAAAAATTCTCCCTAAACGCTTTTTTCACTTAAAAGTTATTAAAGCTATAAGATAGCAGAAGTGATAAGAAAAACTGTCTCAGTTAATGATTAGATTGACAAAAATCAGAAAATAGATAATCCATCCGAGCGAAAACAAGTCGACCAATAAACCCGAAACCAATCAAGCGACGAATCAAATCAATCAATACCAATTATCTAAGCAACCAAAGAACAACTCATCTACCGATTAACTAAATCCAAATCAAGCAATCGACCAAGACCTGTTCATCAATCATCAAAACTTGGATCAATCGACCGATGGAGTAACGAATTGAGGATAAAAAAATGAGTGAATTATAGCTGATCGTCTAATGTTGCATACAAAATAGACGAAAACCAACATATGAATGACAAAGAATTATTGTACCGACGGACAAACTCTTTTAATAGTTGGTTGGTATTGATAATGAGCTGGTAGTTGTAATGCACGTAAAAGTAAAATTTAGAACACGCACCGTTGTACTGTACCGCACATCGTATTCCTAACAGAAAAGAAGCAATGTATCAATTATTTACGAGTTAATGTGCAGGACGTCGCACGTAAGTGTCTATACACACTTCAACTCCAGTGCAATGCGTGCGATTTTTGTTCAAATTAAACGAAACGCGACAAAAGGTAGTCTACGTAGATATGAACATGATTAACAATATTTGCTTTGATTTCAAATGGTCTTTTGTGACACTTTTATAGTTCTGATATCATTTCATCCGTATTTCGTCATATAAACAGGAAGTGAGGATCTTGTACAATCGAATGGTCACTACCACACCTGGGCGTGGGGGGGATTTCGGGGGGTATGCAACACCCCGAGAAACCAATATACCCCCTTCCCGAATTCAATTTTTGAAATTTTTCGGTTTTTTTCGCAATTTTTTATGCCTAAGGATAGTGCTCAATGAGAAACGTTGAAAAATGGTGTTTTTTTCGCCGTACCACCATTCTTAAGGCCATTTTTTGACCTTTTGAAAAATCTTGCCCCCCCCCTCAGAATTTTGGTGCCGCCCACCTATGGTCACTACTAGTCACTCTAAAGACGACGTACTTGATAAAAAAACCTGCAAAAATATCACACGAAATTTAATCTAATTAGCGAAGATGATGGCTAAGGCATCATCGATAAAGAGCGTTTCAGTCGGCATCTCACGCACTAGACGATAAGATGCTGCGTAAGTTTCATACAGATTGTAGATCAAGAATCTACAATACAATTGGTGGTCATATTGGGTGTTAAAAAATCACATTTTCGGTTCATTTAACAAAAATATGGTCGAAGTGAAAACTGTTCAAAAGTTGGTCAACATTCATCGTAAATCGAGGAGAATAATGATAATCATGGAAACTATTGTAGTTAATTATAATTAAATTAATAATCAATTAAACTATTATAATAAACTAACTACTGAAAATATTGTAACTGACGAGACGACATTTGACACACGAAAATTCTTTAGTATGGACTTCCCTACTGGTTATGTTCCGTTTAATTTTAAGAAAAATTGCAGGCATGCATGCAAGATTTCAGATTTAACCTTACTCATTAATTTGACTAGGGGAAATTCGACACTGTCATTACATGATGCGTGGAGGTAAATACTTGACCTATAAAAACGCTTTCAGTAGAGGCAAGCGATTAATTCATACAAAATCCCGAATTTACAAAATATCTGAAAAATTAGTTTAAAAACGTACTTCGCCTAGAAATTTAATGTGTCTACATTAAGATTCAGAACATGACGGATTTAAGGGGAAACGGGAGGAGCGGCAGCCCCCCCTAATTGGCATGATGTTGACGAGATCCAGAATGGATATGCGATTTGCAATGATTTATGGCCGTCATTCAACTTCAATGACATTTATTCACATTCTTGGCGGCCTGAGCCATATTTTTGCTCAGAGAATAGGTTTTAAAACGAATTCAAGAGCAGAAACAGCATTTACAGCAGTTTTCTTCTATTTTCAAGCACAACTTTCAAAAATTTTCGACGTTCCGCGTCAAATGCTACAAGAACAGGAAATTGAGCAGTTATTCAAGCTTCTAAACGTTCTCAGCTTGAATTTTACAAATCTTCCGCCGCTAAATCTTCGCTGATGTGAAATAGATTTAATGATTTTTTCGAGCAAAATCATCAAAAATTTAAAAATGTTTCGGAAAAAATTGCGTCAAAAGCGATTTTTAATAAAAGTATACAACTTAAACGCCGAAAAAACGATATTCTGCATTTTCTTACCGTTTTTTGGACCAATTTGCTGTATTCTTATAACAAGATGTAGTTCAGAAGACAGAAAATGCGCAGAAACACAAGCAAATTAGGCCATTCTTTTCAATTTCAATAGAATTGCATGCCCTTGTAAAGAAAGACAAACAGAAGCAGAGAATGGACAAACTGATACGCTATCATTTTCGCACTTTTACTATTATGCTTAACAAGCATGCACAGTTCTTATTCAACGGACAAACAATGCACTAAGTGATATAAAGCGCTGGATTATGTCAACTGATTCAAGCTATCAACTCATGGATCTATTTGACAATGAGTAACATGCACCAGAGAAATCAACAAAATTTCTGAAAAATAGGGGCATATGCCCCATAAGCCCCCCTGGCTACGCCCTTGGCTGAATGAAAATTAATTATGTTACATCAGTCTTTGTCATACGTGTTCTTGGGGAGGGGGCTAGCTATGTAAATCATACATGAGCACAGGGGTGAGGGAGTATTACCCCCTGAGCTTTGGAAAAACTGATAGCTATACAGCGATTTTGGCCGAAAAACCATTGCTGCACAGCCTTTTTTGGGCTCAGAAAATTAGCTATATAGTCCATTTTGAGCTCAGAAATGCTAATTAGTTGCCTTTTATGAGATTCAAAAGCATATATAATTATTTTCTCGACTCCAAAAAAGGATTAATAGCCATTTTTAGTCCAAAAAGGCTATACAGCTATGTTTGTGAATCCAAAAAGGCTATATATCTAGTTTTCTGAAACCAAAAAGGCTATATATTCAATTTTCTGACCCCAAAAAGACTATAGAGCCGTTTTTACGAAGCACATAGCTATCTAGCAATTCTTGGTTTTCACCCCTGAAAGTTTGACCCTGCGCACTTATGTTGTAAATGCATAGATACATATATACAGGGCCGTATTTAAGGGGGCGGGGGAGGCGACTCAGCCCTTAGTCCAAACAAATTTTTGAAAGGTGAGATAATGCACGGAACGAGAAAAAATCACACGTATTTGTCGTCAAATCTTCAAACTTTCGGCGCTTCGCGCCAGATGTGAAGTATTTGCCATAATTTTGGGCCAAGTGCGGCTAAAAAACGACTCTTAGTATAATTTTGAGTGAGGAAAAATTTTTTCGGAAAATCTGAATTTCAAGATCTTAATGGATAGAGCATGTCGAAAAACGTCGAATAATGCGGTTTTTGTGAACTATCACGACGAATTTTCGAGATGTAGACCAATTTATGTTAGGTTCGCCCCTCCTTGGTCGGATCCTGGATACAGGTCTGCGTAGGTAAATAGCAATTGAAAGTCACAATAGCTACGTACTGATTTATATTTATTATCCTAACACAAAACGAGCCGAATAAACGCATCAGAAAAAAAGATATAAAATCGAGTTGCCCTATAAACCGCTTAAATCTGAGTAACCGCGAAGTATTCCAAAGCGTTAGGGTAAAAGTAGAAAAAACAAACTGTTTACATAGTATGAAAAGCTTACCTCAATAAATTTGGCGCCCAGACGATCGACAAATTCTGGAATGTCATCCCGGTTTTCACGCTAAGTTCGCCTACTTTAGCTAAATGTTTAATCAATCGTTCTGCGGTCCTTAATAAAATTTACAAAATGCAACGATTGCATATTAGGTACGTATGCATTCTAAATCGTGGATTGATTCATGCCGCTTTTCCCCGAATGCTTAGAAGACTGGCTGATAAAACTGAATTAGCGCGAAAAAAACAGAATCTGGTATTTTATTGAAGAATTTCGTTGCAAGACTGATTTACTAGAGTCATCGAATAATAATCGACCATTTTTACTTGAAAATTAGCTGATTATGCAATCGCATTTTAATCAGATATAGTTTTTGTGTCAGTAGAGTACATATATCTGCATTACATTTACATAATATACCCAGAAATAATTACTGAGCTTGGTCAATTGCGAGCAGAAATACAGTAAGCCCTCAGCCCGATATCGATTATTAAATTGATGGTATTCAAAAACTTCAAACAACCTCTTAAAGGTGCATATTTGATTAAATCCGAATGGTGCAATTTGAACCAGTTTGCGCTCACGTCAAATAAGAGCAAGGCAGTGATTTAATATAAACGCTGTATATCTAGAATGAGCCTTCAGCACGAAAGTCGTCATAAATAAGTCATGAATTATTTTAAATGCAATCTAAGCCGGAATATTAAACGAGCTATTTTGTTGACTTGTCAGTAATACTAAATATATAGTACATAAAAAGCAATTTTTAGAACAGTTCAAATATGTAAAAAAATTGTACTTTTGGATTTTCAAGACCGAAGCAATACTTTAAAAACGGCATTGATTGATATTACTGCATTTTAACAAGCCTGAGTTTAAGCATTTATTCCACTAAACGATAAAGAAAAAGTTACCTGAAGTACGGCGGTGGTAACTGCTGAACTATGCTATGAAGTCTCAGAACGATTGAAGAATTGTCTCGGACATCAATCGCTTCCTGAAAAAAAAACTTTTCATCAACAAAAATTACGGCAAGGAATTGATAAATTGCTTGAACTGCTTAGAAATCAATCAAACACGCCTTGAGTCATGCTCTCATACACGGAATACTAAACCGGAACTGATGCAAACACGTTCAATATGTGCGTAGACAAGTATGTAGGTACATATGTATCATACATGCACATAAGAAGGTGTGAGACGGATTATTACCATACACGTAACAGCGGGATGGGAGGATTCCCCACCCTAAGTTGGCTGTACTCCATAGGTGCACACGGTCAGGGTCGGTGGGGGGGGTGAAATAACAGAAATCCAAAACAGTATATTTAACGTTCACAATTGTTTTCCTGTTTTAACGACCAAAATGGTCAAAATAGCTTAAAAAACATTTTTCTAGAGTAATATCGCATTTTTAGAACATTTTTAGTTCATTTTGACAACATTATATCACTTTTAACTAAAGTTTTTTAGCGCCACCCCCATGAGCGCAGCCGCTAATGATGTTCTGAAGCGATAAGCGCCATGAAATCCTCATTAGCGCAATGATAAATCGTGTGTTTTATGATATTTTGTACACAAAGCGAGTTTGGATGGCTAAATATCGCTTACCTGTACTATTTTATACTTCCGTCATATAAAAGAACGTAATGAAGCTTAGAAATGCCTATGCCAACTATAAGAACAAAACCTTGCGTGCGTTGCATGCTATACTCTCCCCTTGCTTCTTTCAACATTAATTTTTTACTCATTTTATGTTTAAATATGCAAATTTTTTGCATTAGCCCGCTGCGCTAAAGGTCCAAATTTTTCATTAGCGCGCGGCCAGTTTCATTAGCGGGGCGCTAAAAAAACAGTGCTTTTAACACTAAAAAATGCAGAAATTCAATTTTGGGCGCTTTTTGAGTAAAAAGTATATGAAAGTATTAATCCAGCGCCAAGCGCTGGAAGATTTTTGATATTTTAACTGCTTTTGACTCAAAAATGATGCAAGAAACGTTCCGTCAGCTATAATCGTTGGACAGTACCTGTCTGCCTGACCCTTGAGCGGGGAATAATACCCCCTCACCCCCCTATGTGCATATATGCTGTTCCCATTACCAAAACCAGTGAATTTGAGGTCAACTATTGCTCCCCCTCCTAAAAGTGGCCGGGAACCCCCAACCAAAATTTCGAGCCGTTACATGTATGGGTATTACGCATGCTGAAGGGTTTGGAAGTTAGGTACTCTTTGACGATTTCGGCTAAAAATAGTTTATTTTCAAATAATTTCGACACTATTTGCCTAATTGTCATAAATACTGCAGAATAAATCCCGAATTTAATCCCGCCATGGCCACCCTGACCGTATACATCGATGATATATGTATAAACATATGCTCGACCCTAAAGTGATTTTGACCAGTCATATTTCTTCTATTCAATGAAAAAACTATTTAATAAAAAATTTTTCATTCCCTTTTCATGCATTTTTTAATATGCAGCAGCACAAAAATTTCCAAGCTAGACATTTTAAGCATATCAAGTTAACCAACGTCTTTGAAATTGAAGAACTTAAGAAACGCACAATTTCAGATCTAAAGAGATTTTGAAAAAGCGTGAAAGAGTTTGAAAAATAACTTCTTAATTCAACTATTAAGCGGTAGTACGTACCAAATTTTAAGTGTTTAGTACCCGAATTAGAAACTTGCAGAACATGCCAACAATGAACGAAAAAATCCTTTGATATACGAACATGTGTATTACGTACATGTATGACGTATGTACACATATGCATTTTTCATAGCATTTCTTATAATTTAGAATTATTTTTATGCATATCCGGTAGATAATGTCTAACTATTATGGGATTACGAACTAACACGACAAAACTATTAGAAAATCAAAATAATATACGCTATCACTCAGTATTATTGATAACTGAAGCGCAATTACTGACTGATTAGCACACATACACACTGTGGGCATAGATAAACAAGTTCAGGCTGGTCAAAAAAGGGAAATCGATTTTTTATAGAGAGAAATAAAATCCAGAATTTTTCTAAAGAACGCTTCGTTCTTAGCTATTATGCCAAAATTGCTTCAAAATACACTAATTTAGACCTAAACTGCTCGACAGTAAGTACCTAACTTTTGCATTCTTCACTCCCCTCTCGGGCCATTTTGGACCAAAATGTATTGCTCGAACCATGAAAGAGCGCTTAACGGCGGCTAACAAAATAATTTCCACTACTCTACTTATTTTTCGAGCAGAAGGCTGTACAATTCATTTATACGAGCATTTTTCTTTTATTATTTCATACATATTGAATAGTCCAAGTCGTTCCACCGTCCTTATTGTTGCTTAATTTCATGTAAACTTGACCACAAATATTCATGAAGAGCAAAATATAACTAATTGAGCATGTATCAATGTTGGAACATTATTTTGAAATTTTTTGGCGGTTTTTATAGCTTTGAGGGCGAGGTGGGCGGTTAGAAGGACAAAATTATCTAAACGATCATTTAGGACAAATTTGTTGTTTTAACGTCATTTCCATATAATTAGCCGTGAAATGCCAATTCCCTCCAACTATCAAGAAGCGTAATTGAGAAAGACTCTAAACAATCGTTAGGCTATTTCAAAACTCGTTCTGGGACAACATAGCGTGCAATGAGAATCGCAAGGACGACAATTTGACATTGAATAATAAGATTAATTATTTAACTCCCAAGAAACTTGGCCTATCTCCTGGACTTTTGACCGCTTGCATGTGTGTTGATTAAAAAAAGAAAAAGCTCGAAAAGGGGCCTTATCGACTAAATAAAAGCTAGTCTTTTAGACGACTCGACACTGAAGTCTAAATTAGGTAGAAAGAGTAAATTTTTGGTTTTTCGAAAACGAATAACGTTCAGATAAAATAAATTTTTAATATGAGGTTTTTCATGTGTAAGACGAAGCGGTCTATAGACACATAAAACGATTATTGCTAAACAGATTTTGGCTAACAGCAGTAGATGCACATAGGGAGGTGAGGGGTAAAACCCTCCGCTAAGGGGTCAGCCAGACGAGGTACTGTCCGGCGATTTTGAGCTGACGGAACGTTTCTTTGCATAATTTTTGAGGTCAAAAACAGTAAAAATGTCAAAATTTTCCGAAGCACTTTTTTGCGCCAAAAATTGATCGATTTCTGTATTTTTTAGTATTAAAAAAGATGTAATGTAGCCAAAATGGACTAAAAATGCTTCAAAAATGCAAAATTACCACAAAAAGACGTTCTATAGGCAGTGGCGGATTTGGATTCTCCTAAGGGGGGGGGGGGGCGGTATCCCAACTTTTCCAAAAACAGTCAAAAACAGGTCCAAAAATTTGCCCTTAACGTGCGAAATAGCATTTTTTTGGTGTTTTACATTGTATACTTTCACATAAAACCACTTTTGACGCAATATATTTCTAAAAGTTTTAAAATTTTAGACAATTTTGTGCGAAAAAATCATTAAATTTCTTTGACTTTGACAAAAATCTGTCGCGAAGTGCCGGAAATTTTGTGAAATTAAGGCGGATAGACGTCTAGAAGCTTGATTTACTGCTTTATTTCCTGTATTTATAGCATTTGATACGGAACATCGAAATTTTGAATTGAAAATAGAAGAAAACTATGCAAAAATAGCTGTTTCTGCTCTTAAAATTGTTTTGAAACTATATTAACAGAAAATGGCTTCAAGGCAGTGTTTTTTTTGTACAAGGTCCGTTTATATACATGAACAAAGATGGACCCTAAAAGTCTGTGTACATTTTGTACACTCAAATTTTCGGGTACTATGATATTACAGGGTGGCCACTGGTTTCCCAAAATTAAATTCCCGGGTTTTTTCCGGGTTTCCCGGTGATTTATGGGCAATTTCCCGGTTTTAAATCATGCTTTAAACGCACATTATGTATATACGAAGAAGTGTCATGATTAGAACATCAAAAAGGATAAGGCACAAGCAACTTTTAATCAAACAAATGCAAATACTACACGAAACGTTTTGGAACAATCACTCACAGCCTATAATATAGTACAGTAGCGATTTTAGTGTGGCAAAACAGGGTTTTCGATCTTTGGTAGTGTATTTCAGCTAATTTCTGGGTTTCTCACGCCAAAAATTGACTCAAAACGGCGCGAAGCGCAGAAAAATTCGGCATTTTTCCATTCTAAATGCAAATTTGCCATTTTAAAGATATAGGATCAGTGGCGGATCTAGAATTTCCTTAAGGGGGTATCCCAACTTTTCCAGAAAAAGTCAAAAATAGGTCCAAAAATTTGCTCTTAATGCGCAAAATTGCGTTTTTTTCGGTGTTTTAAATTGTATACTTTTACATAAAATCACCTGACGCAATATTTTTTCTAAAAATTTTAAAATGTTAGACAATTTTGTGCGAAAAAATCAATAAATTTCTTTGACTTTAACAAAATCTGGCGCAAAACGCCGAAAAATTTGTGAAATCAAGGCGGATAGACGTCTAGAAGCATGATTTACTGCTTGATTTATCTGTATTTATAGCATTTGATGCGAAACATCGAAATTTTTAATTGAAAATAGAAGAAAACTATGCAAAAATAGATGTTAAAATTGTTTTGAAACCTACATGAACAGAAAATGGCTTCCAAGCGTGTTTTTTTTGTACAAGGTCCGTCTGTACATATACAAAGATGGTCCCTAAAAATCTTTGTACATTTGTGCACACAAATTTTTGGATACTGTGATATAGTACGGTAGCGACTTTAGTGTGGTAAAAACAGAGTTGTTCGACCTTTGGTAGTGTATTTTGGCTAATTCCTGGTTTTATGAGGGCGAAAATCATTAAGAATCGTCTTGAAACGGCGCGAGGCGCCGAGAAATTCGACATTTTTTCTTTTGAAATGCGATTTCTGCTATTATAAAGATATATAGGACACACAATTCCTCATTACAGCGCTAAGCGCTGAAAATTTTTGCGAATTTCAGACTTTTTTTGCGGTTTTTGTATTCCCGAAAATCTTTGTACATCTACAAACACGGTCCCGAAAAGTCTTTGTACATCGGGAAAAATCTTTGCCGAGTACAAAAAACACTGTTGCAAAAACGTCTTAGCGAACAATAGTACAAATAGCTACTAGCTATATCAAACAAAGAGAATACACAGATGGCAATCAACGATGTGACAATGGGCGAGAAGAAAAACGGAAATAAATGCTACATGATAAATATAAAAACACGTAAACTAGTATGATACTAAAAGCGATAAAAAATGTAACATTGTCATACTATTAATTCAATATTTTTGGCCTCCAAAAACTGAGTTCAAACTTAATTTCTTGACGAAATTCCCGGGTTTCCCGGGTGCCTGAAAAATTCCCGGGCTTTTCCCGGGTTTCCCGGATTCCCGGGTGAGTGGCCACCCTGGATATAGTACGGTAGCGACTTTAGTGTGGTAAAAAAAGAGTTGTTCGACCTTTGGTAGTGCATTTTAGCTAATTCCTGGGTTTATGAGGGCAAAAATCATTAAGAATCGTCTTAAAACGGCGCAGAGAGCAGAAAAATTTTACATTTTTCCTTTCGAAATGCGATTTCTGCTATTATAAAAATATATATATATATAGGACACACAATTACTCATTTCGGTGCGAAGCGCCCGAAACTTTGCGAATTTTACACCTTTTTCGCAGTTTTTGTCTTCCCAAAACCTTTGTACATAGTACAAAGACGGTCCGAAAAATTCATTGTACATCGGGAAAAATCTTTGATGAATACAAAAAACCGTGCTTGCAGGTCGCGCCGGAAAAATTTAATCATTGCAAATTGCATATCCATTTATTATCTCGCCAAATATTTTGACCAATGGGAGCGCCCCGCCCCCTTGAATCCGCCCGTCTATAGGCTATTTTGACTATTTTAGTCGTTTCCACAATAAGAAAATTAAAAATTCGTGCTCTTTAAATTTACTGTTTTAAATTTCTGAGATTTTACCCCCTCCCTGCCGACCCTGATCTTGTGCAACTATGGCTAGCAGCAGGGTCGTATTAAAAGAGGGAGGGGCGTCAGCCACCCCCCTTGTCCGGAAAAAATTTTGAAAGGTAAGATAATGCACGGAAGGATGAAAGAATTGCTTGTCTTTGACGTGAAATCTTCAAATTTTCGGCGCTTCGCGCCAAAGTCTGAATTACTTTCCAGTATTTTGGCTCAAGCGCTACCAAAACATGATACTTTTGATAACATTTTGAGTAAAAGAATTTTTTGTCGGAAACTTAGAAATTTATGATCTTAATGGATAGAGAATGTCAAAAAACGTCGAAAAATGCGGTTTTTGCCAGCTATCCCGACGAATTTCCCGAGACATAGACCGATTTATGTTGAATCGGCCCCCGAGCACAGTAGCTGGCCGTCCTATTTAAGAAGGACCAACACCAATTTTGGGGGACTAAGCCTAAAAAGGCCAAAAATAGCACAGAATAATGTTTGAAAAGTCAGATTTTTCTGAATTTTGGGGGTCCGACCCCCCCCCATTCCCCCAAAGATACGTGCCTGCCCCCCTCTTGGCCGAATCCTGGATACGGGCCTAACTAGCAGCATTATCTAAAGAGCGAACGCAGGAGACGCCTCTCCTTCAGCTCAATTCCAATAAGTTCCAAAACCTAAAAAGTCCTAAAGCAATCTTAAGTAAAACGGTAACTGAACACGCACGGTTGTTTGTTTTCGGGACAATAAAGTTTTCATTGTCTGTTGAGCACTCATGAAGCTTAAGACCTCAGAAAAATATGCGATGATTGAAAAGGCTGGCAAGTAAATAAGCATCCAAGTTAGTGGCGGAGGGGAAAAGGGGACCCTGCACACATGGACAAGGTAAGAGAGTGGCCAGAGGGGGGGGTAAATCTAGGAATGGCCATATAGCAAATTGAGGTCATTGTTTTTGTAACAAGATAACTTAATATATGTACAAAGATGGTCCCCAAAAGTCAAATTACATTCTGCACTTATAAATTTTAGGGTACTACAATTTGGCACAGTAGCACTTCATGCACGGCAAACTGGACTTATTGGCCCTTATTAGTGAATTTTAGCCAATTTATGGATTTCCAGCGATGAAAAACACGAAAATCTATCAATACGGCGCGAAGCGCTGGAAAGTTTTTGATATTTTCAGATTGTTCAGGTAGAATTTTAAGCCTTTTTTCTGCAGTAACCTCAAAAATTCTTACCGCACCTCTCATTTTTCTCCAAATCGATTTACAGTACATGATTTTGCACAACCGTGCGTTAGGGGCAACAACCCTCTCACCCCCTATGCCCATGTATGGGATGAGACACTGACTGGGTCTTTTATTTCTTTCGAGGACATAAAAATAACACAGATGTGCATAAATATTACAAATATATGGAAGAATAAATTTAGAGAAAAAATCTGAATGATTTGTTAACTGGTTATGGTATGGCAAGCTGAAAATGCCAGGTTACTCGGAAACACGCACGCAAGCTGGAAACTAGGCACGCAATGGCAAACGGGTTTTACTATTCGTGAGCAGCGGCTCTATACTGAAGCGGGAATCCAAAAAACTTCAAAAGGTCAAAAAGTGCTGACAATATAGTGATAACGACAAACAAATTCATCGAGTTCTATCCATTCGCATAAAAAAATCGGGAAAAATTGAACTAGATCGTTGAAATTATGTTCTACAGGGTCTTCCGGATTATGAGGGTTCAATCCAAACCATACATAGGCAGCAACAAAATTCTGGGAGCCGATGGGACAAAATTGCCAAATTTAGCACCAAAAATTCAATTCTGGGGTCTATCGACTTTTGGGGCCACACGCTTCCGCGTAGTTTTTGGTTTTTATCCCCTTGCCGCTACAGCCGTGCGCGTCAGCCGAGATTCAACTCCAAGTCGCATTCTGCGTTTACGAAAAGACGCTTTTGTTAAAGAGAAAATTTTCTACTCACCACAAACGACGTATTTAATTGATAGGTGAACAACGGATTAGGCAGCTCCCGGAAATACATTTTTAGGACAGAAGCGACACTGTGTACATCGCGTAATAAGCTTTCGTCGTCAATTCGAGGCTCCTTCTTTTCGTCAAAAATATACCTGTTAAACGGTCCGAGTTGAGCTCATATATAATGTACACAAGTTACACATGTACAAAACGGCTCTAAATTTCTGGTGGGGGACCCCGGCCGTTTTCTAGTGTGGGGGGGTAAACGACCTCTAATTTTTGGCCAAAAACGGCCAGAAAACACGTAAAAACTACAAAAAACGCAACTTTTCTCGGAACATCGAGGGAGGTTCAAAATTTTTCTGTTTTCGGAATTTTAGGGGACGACCAACTTTGGGTGGGGGATCCTCCTAACTATCCCTTTCACATGTGTGACACAAGTCACCTACAGTTATGTAATTATAAAGTATGCAATTTTTAGCTTTAGCAAGCAAAGTTGACCTGAATAAGTAATTTAAAATTCATGCCAGCGCAAAAACTAGATGATTTGAAGTACCCTTGAGAAAATTCCAGTTATTAACCGTTTCCACCTAAGTTTTGCCTCGTTTACTCATAAAATTTTATTATTTTCTTTTCTGAAGTCTAAGCCAAATAGAAAGTCAAACGCGTATTCCTGCCCAGTGAGCGAATACAAATTGGCTAATCAGTTTTCTCTCCTTTGAAATCAGCATAATTGAATAATTGAGTTACCACTGTAAGACGGGCTACTTAGAACATAAGAAATAACTGAGATGGTGAGACAGTTGCGATACCAGAAAACACGCTTCTTTCAATAAAAGCTTCATACATATTACAGAACTTTCGCATTTCAAATTGCTCCTGTTTTTGCCTAAAAATGGAAATAGTACACAACTTTTGATCTTTCCTCAAATTGCCATTTTAAGCTGGAAATGATGTAATTAATAATAGCGTTGCGATGCAATTAATTATTAGCTAAATTCTAATCGAAACAAACAAGTCATTGCTACCATTACATACAGTGCTCGCCATGAAAGTTGAAGCACCATTATTGCAAGATTTATGTTAGATAATGCGTCGCGGACGCCGCGCTTTTGTCCATTATTCTGTATCGATTTATTTTTTTATCATAGGATATTATTATCTAACATGCCGTTAATGCGGCAACGCAGATGGAGCAATTTAGCTATTAATAGCATCAAGAAAACGAAGCGCGCACGTGAATGACTTTGAACGCACACGTGAATACCGTTGGATCCAAAGCCACTCACGCGCACACTTCGTTTTTTGATGCTATTAATAGCGAAATTGCTCCGTCTGCGCCGCCGTATTAACAGAATGTTAGAGAATGATATCCTATTATAAAAAACAAGTTGATTTAGGATAGTGGACAATACGCGGCGCTCGCGACGCATTATCTAACCTTAATCTTATAATAATGGTGCGTCAACTTTCATGGCGAGCACTATATATAAACCTATATTGTCAAATTGATGTTCATTTTCTTAGCTATATTCCTTAGTTATCGGTCTTCGTTTTCAGGGAAGAAACTTTCGTCCGAAGAAGCTAGTCCCAACTCGGGGCATCAAAAACAGTTCTTTTTTTAATACTTTTTCTTCCGACTACTTGCGTGAATTTTTTGATAATTCTAATACATTCTACATAGGTAAGTACCTTAATTTTTGAATATTAGAAACTGCACCCGATAATCTATAAATGCCATCGACGATGCCACGACTTTCAATGAAGTGACAGCAAAATTTGAGCACGGCTGGAACTAAAAAATAACAAAAAGCAGACAGAAATCCGCTGCACGTTCAACATGACGCATGAAAAGTTGAAGTTTGAATCAAATGCACCTTTTTTCCGACTGAAAATTAAAATATCGCAAGCTTATTACACTACGATCATTGATTCACAGATTTCTTAATTTTAATAATACTTTCCATATAAATAAATTTATCAAGAAAGATTCAAGCATGGCTGCTAAATACTACTTATTTACAATAACTATGTATAAATGCTCCACAAAATTCGAAGCTGATTATTTTAGAATTTCACCAAAACAATTTACCGCTGAACAAGAATATCTTATTACTAGTAAACGAAAATACATATAGGAGTAGGTATTACACTAGTTCATAATACAATCGAATAAAAGATAGAATGACCATCTCGAAATTCCTTTATAATGCGCAATTACTCTCCAATCCAGTATTTTGTAAATGCTCGGCCAAATCACAGCCAAAAACGCGTTCCAATAAAATTCCCGACTCCTTCAACCGACGTCTTGGTGGTCGAGTGAGCAAAAAATCGCGGAAAAAATACACAAGGTTATGGCGCTTCCGAAAAACTGAAAGTAATGAGGACAATAAGGGGCTAAATAAAGATTTTAGGCAAAACAAATATCTCGAAAATAGATTTTTAGCCGAAAAATACGAGTGATAGGCACGAGTCTAAACCTAAATTAAAAATACACTTATAAAAGTTTACGTTAAAACTAAAACTTTAAACTTAATCATAGCTTTCAAAGTTACCGAAAAAGTTCATTAAACACAGTATGATATGTATCCAAAATATGTACAAATAAAATAAGCAACGTCACAAAAACTAGCTGAATAAAATTGACATAATCAGAATAAAATTTTCTGATCGAAAGCTACACAATACATTGCAGTCATATTCATTCCGCAATATAAGACATGAACGTTACACGCTAATATGCATTATTCGGTTGACCTTGACGTCAATGGGAAGAATATCTAATGCATTATTTCAAAATAGAAATCACAAAAAGTCGATTATTTAATTGAAAATTTATGAGCTAGTTATTGAACAGTATCTTTTCATGCATTAAACTTCGTAAGGAAAACAACAGACTATTCGAAAGTACATACTGCAGTTTATGTTTGATAAATGGATTGTTAAAAATCGAAGTATTGAGTCTGATGCACTGTTTTTTTGTACGAGCCTTTTGTACATGTACAAAGATCTCCAGAAAAGTCTTTGTACGAGCGAAAATTTTTTGTACATATAACGTATAGATATGCAATTGAATGTACACATTTTTACATACTACTAGATTGTTATCCGTGACCCGCACGCTTCGCAAAAGGTGTAACTTTGTTCTAAATTCAGCTGGTTATATTAGTTCAGCCCGAAACGCCAAAATTTTCATGAGTCTTAGGTTGAAATTACACATAAAATTCGACTCAGCAAGTTAAAATGACTTGTGTTACACAATTATAAATAATAAGCGGTTGCAATGTGCCGACTGAATCTCATAATAGACACCAATTTGCTTATGAATTTAATGCAACGCAAAGATAAAAGAGTCAATTTTATCTTCAAACGGCAGAAAACAGTGCAAAGTTGTTTAATAGTTCTTTTTTCTGCATAAAATCTTTATAAAATAGTGGAAATAGATGTAAAAGATGCTTCAATCTGTTCAAAGATGCTTACAGATAGATTTTGGAGTGTCAAATGCACGCGCTTGGATCTAAATAGAATGTAATTATGATACTCGGCGCGAAGCGCCGATAATTTTAAGAAATTTTGCTAAAAATACTTCAAAAAACGTTAAAATTTCTATTACTTTGCTCCCAAAAAGTCTTTGTACATTGTACAAAGATGGCTCCGAAAATCTTTGTACGAGCCTCAAAATCTTTGTCTCGTACAAAAAAAACAGTGGTCTGGTGGCACAAGAAATTGCAGACCAAAACAACACACTAGCTAAACAACTTAGAACATTGTGAATCTATGCTAAACAATTTACTTTCATAAGAATACGAAAGATTCTTTATTAAAAAATCTTTATCAAAAATATGAACGATACAATCAATTATATAATAGGAAAAAGGAGCACTCAAAACAGTACACTGCTTTCCTTTCCATCACGGGTGCCGAAACACAAGATTTATATACTGCCCGTCATTCGGCTTTCACTGATAACATAAATCTTCCTTCAGTGATTTTCCATATTTAGCAACTTTTAGTGAGAAAAAAAACAATTTTTCTTGATTTTCAACCAAAACGTAAAAGCTGCGTAAATTTTTGCGGGGTCTTATGAGTATATGTACAGTGTTATTTAACAGGTTGCGAAGTCTCACCTGCTTTATCGCATTCACTGCTAGTAAGAGCATCAGGTAACGAATGAATTCGATTCCCAAACAACTGTACGCATTCAGAAGGGAAGAAGCCGACCTAAATCGCCAACCACGATGCATAATATACTCGCACAAAATGCAAATGCAAATAATAATTAAACATATGCATGAATCAGTATATGGCTTACTTATGTATGCATAAAATACCTAGGGAAAGCATGCCATGCACTTTTGGGAGAACTTAAACAGCTTTCAAATTCTGTAGTTAACAAAGTCAAGTTTCAATAAAGGCATTAGAATTTGATAATAATAGGTAATTCTGTCTGCAAAAAACTGATCTTAAAATAATTCCAAAACAAGGTCACGGTGGCAGGGAAAATTCTACATCGCGTCATATGTTAAGCAACTAGGAATGCAACGGGTACCCAAATCTGAATGCTCAGGTATCCAAACAAAATATAAGACAAGAACCTTAATAATCTGAAGTCGACTAAGCGGATCTAAATAAATTTACTTTGATTATCCGAACCCGAATGTTTACACAACTTATTCAGCATATCCGGGTATTTTTAAGCACTAAAATATCACAATTTCAAGTCCAAACTTCACAAAAATTTTGAAGCTTCGAATTTTATGCAAGTACAAGTGGATAATGCAATAAAGCAGGACATTTCAGTCTTCCCACAAGATATTTTAAATTTTTTCGTAAAACGATTTCCAAATGAACTTAGCTTGAAAACTGCTTGGTTATTCACTATTACGAATTGTTTCTATCAAGCTAAACTACACGAATAGTAATTTTTTAACTAGTGCTTCACAAAAGCGACTTCCTCAAGCTGATTAACTTATCTGGGCAAGCTTTATGCTGAAATTTATAACTTGTTGCAAACTCAAAATGATCCCAAACACTAATTTAAGTACATAAATTACTCGACTAAAGCCAGACAGTAATCGATTGCCTGATTTACTAATAAATATAATTCCATAATTTTGTATATGTAAAATAAAACACTGCTGAATTAGACTCACAGCTCATGCAAGATGTGAAAATTCTTTCTATTATGTTAGTTTGGCAATCCTTAATAAAATCTACATACAAAGCTTCAAAACTTTGTTTCGGACGGTATGAATGACAAAAAGGTTTGGCATTTCGACCAATTCAGTTCTCTGAACTATTTACCGTCAAGAAGACCTCAAGTTCTATCTGAAAACGGCAAAAATATCAACATTTGTATAGCGCTTCGCACCGTATTGACAAATACTTGTCTTTTCCATTGTCAGAGATCCAAAAATTAAAAGTAAACTAGAAAAAGTCGTAAAATAATGTATTAGCAAACAATGATAGGCCTCAAAGTTACAAAGCACGGCTGGTGACTATAGGTGGGCGACACCATAGTTCTGGGGGAGTGCAAGATCTTTTCAGAGGTCAAAAAATGGCCTTAAAATGGTGGTATGGCGAAAAAACACCATTTTTCAACGTTTCTAATCGAGCACTATCTATTGGCATCAAAAAAATTGCGAAAAAAACATAAAAATTTTCAAAAATTGAATTCTGAGGGGATATGGGGGATATTTTGATTTCTGGGAGGGTGCATACCCCCAAACCCCCACGCCCTGGTATGCTGGTGACCAACATACATACAGTGTTCGAGTGGCCACAAATGTTTACGTTTTAATATGCTCCATAGGATGATAGAGCTTGTTAAGGCTTTTATGTTTAACACGTCGGTCGTGCGTGGGCGGAAATAGGACCGACGTGTTAAAGATATAACCCTAACAAGCTCTAGAAGCTTATTAAAGAGTTAACATTCGAGGCGAGTAGTGTAGGTGCACATGACCGCTCTAAAGAGGGGGTCAGTCAGCCAGTCTGGGGTGGGGGTCAAAAATTAAGCTTTCTTGGACCAGAATGACCTGAAAAACTGATATAGCGTTGAAACTACATCATTACTCGGTTTCTGGTCAATTTGAAGCACTTTTGGAGAAAATTTTCAATTTTCATCCGTTTTTAACCTTCATTTCACCACATTTTCCCCACAAAATTTTCCATTTTTCCATTCTGGGGTAGACCCCAAAACCCCCACACGTGCATGTCTGGTTACCAAGCCCCCATGCACGTATGTAATGGCCACTTAGAATCAGTGTAAACTTGATATTGACATTTTAACGTTAATTCTGTACTAAATAACATCAAAAATACGTTATTCTATTTTTATTACGTGCACAAAATACGTATATATTCACTGAAATACCCGAACCCGATCGGGTATTGATTTATGTACCCGAACCCAAATAAACTGAAATTGACTAGGCGAACCCGCACTCGAATAAACATAAATGAACTAACCGAAGCTGAATATCTTAAAAGTCAATACCGATTACATCCCTAACAGCAACCATACCTGGACAAAGGTAGGTTTTTTCATTGGAACCAGAGCAGCGGTTCAATTTGGTTTTTTCTCTCACAGAATGACTGGTTGGTTGGTTAATTTAGTAGTTCGGTTGCTTATTGGGCGTTTGAATACTGGTTGTCTGTTCGAGAGCGCCATTTTTGCAGATTTTTTAGAAAAGCCCACAAATTCTGGGTGGGGTAGAAAAATTTCTGGTGGGGTGAAAAAATTTCAGAGCGTAGGGTAAAAATTTTTTGGGGGAAGGGCGGTTGGGTAAAAACCCTCCGAACCCCCTTACCCAAGATCAAGCATGGCTTTGACCTGTTTTTAGTCCTAATTTTGTTCTATTTTCCCGGACTTTCACCGGCCCTCCGCGAGGTCTACCTCGAAGTGCCTGCGCGTTAATTTGTCACATTTTAACAAACCAAATAAATATATGCACAATTAGTCATACTTTGCAAGAAACAGGCGATTGAAATTCGTCCTCCAAGGAACCACGCAAACTGCGTTTGCCTATGGTTAACTTTCCTCTCCACCAAAACGATTCAGACGACGGTGGCATGTCTATCACAGATACTATGTCGCCGGTCTATACACATGTTATACATATATATAAGTCATTAATGATATTTTTACATTGCAAAGCGTGGCAGTACGTGGCTATATAATAAGCAGTATAACGTCATCAAAAAGTATGTAAATATTATTTGACTATATTTCATACAAAACTTGATAATCATTTCTGTAAAACGGTCGAAATTTTTCACCAAAATTTTTTATGTAACCCTCGTTTAAAAAAATCTAAGCGCGAATTAGAGAGGCGCGACCGCTCATCCCCTGTTAGAGTCTGAGCCCAGCATGATTGGCGAGATAAAGGACGGATTATGTATTTCCTGATGATTTTTTAGCCTTCGTCTACAAAGTTTCTCATCTTTTTCCAGTAGGTACGTTTAATAATTTCAGTCTGAAAGCCTTACGTTTATGTCAGACATGTACATACTTATTACATGCAATAAAGATCTTGTGGCCCTTAAAAATTATACTGAATCAAAAGTAGATTAGATAATTTACAAATTCCCTTTCATTTATTTAAGCGAAAATTCAAAAGAAACAGCGCTCTGCGCTATCTCGTTTTTTATGTACGTAGTACTGCATTTCACCAAATGAGCGTGAAAGGTGCAGCAGTAAATTCGGTTATCTTTGTCCATACCTTAGTCTGAATTAGCAAAATCAATTACAAAATTTTGACAACAGAGGTAGGTTTAAAAAACGGTTTTTCGCCACGGAAATAATTGTATTTCAGGAAGATGGAGAAAAAATGCAGTTTTGCGAATAATTAACGTATTTTTCGGGAGTAATTATATATTTTATAATCTTGAGAAAATATCGATTGGGACACTGCCTACCCCTGTCAAAAAATCATAGATCCGCCACTGAATGATATATAAGGACAAATGTTCTGTATTAGAGCTGATAATGTACCGAGCTATAAATAAGATGAAAGTATACTTGCATTTGCATACTGGATTTTACAAGAAAAATTGATCGCTGTCAAAATGGTTCCGAAGCCGGAAAATAGAACTTTTGCTGATACAAATATACAATAAAGCACATTACTGGATCCTCTCTTCCCATTATTACTCTTTGACGTATTCTTTATTGTTTTTCATGACAATTACATAGAGAATTTGGAGTTTTATCGATTTTTCTTTCCCATTACAAATCTAGTCGTATGGGACGAAAGTTTTTATCGTATTTCTATTAAGTTCAATATTACATATTGCATACATAAATTTTATTTTAGTTTTTTTCTTCTTTACATACATTTACATACTATTTGCTTATTCTGCACATCAGACGGCTCATTTTATTTTAACCGAGAAACATTTAAAATATCGACTTGATTTGAAAGTGAATCCCAAACATCAAAATTCGCATATTTTATTTTCCAGTAGGGACGCCGATATCCCGACAGTCGTGCAGTTTACTGAACCTTAGAATCTCAACACGTGCACAGATAAATGAACGAGAAACAAGTCCTGTACACAATCTGCATGCAAGAGAAAGCCGACTAATATTTGTGCCAGTAATAACCTCAAAAACAATATCTAAGCATTGTGCTTATCTACCTTTTTTCAATTATTAACATAAGTAGCTATGAAAGCTTTCTACTTACACTCAATGAAATCTCGCTATTTGTCTGAGCCGAATAATCGCGTACTGCGAATGCCGAAGCGACTGCTGGTGTGTTTATCAGAGTTTCTTCAGCGGCAAATAGATGATTTCCCCTATTGTCCAGCTTAAATTTATGTTATTAGATAAGAGCAAGGTGCACAGCCTGACCCGTATTCAGGGGGCGGTGGGGCGGCCCCTCCCAGGAATAAGAAATAATTTTCGAAGCACAAGGGTCCACCAAAGGGAAGAATGAAACATTCTTGATGTTGGCCTAAAACACCACCAAAACTGGTTTTTAGAGTACTTTTGTGCTGATAAACTCAAAATTTTCTCGGCGCTTCGCGCCGGATTTATTGTTTATCTATAGTTCTTGCCTTCAAGCTCGCCCGAGACTGCTCAAATTTCAGTTACACATGTAGAACAAAACAAATTTTTTTCATTTTCTGTATTCTTTTTCTTTGTAAATAACAAAGATTTAATACAATGACAGAAGCTAGGAAATTATTCGTCGATTAAATGCTGAGAAATCACTTGTTTAGATTATTTAAACGTAGATTTGTGTAATATAAGTATGAACTAAAGTTAAATATTCGAAATTTTTTCAAATTTTTCTACACCACTGCATAGAGCTCGTCGAGATACGCTTAAACACGCCTTTCTTTTTGCCCATCTTCCATTACATAGTCCTCGAGATATCTGACGTCAAAATTTTCGCCCCTCCCTAAATAAAATCGTGGATACGGGCCTGTACACAGCTAACGATAATAATATAGACCAATTGGCATAATAATGACTAATCATGGACCTGACTTCGACAGAAAGTTGCTAAAAAACTTCCATAAGATACGGATTACATCAAGCAAACAACTTCGTAAATAGACTGTTTAGCTAGCATATGTCAGACAGATTTTGTATAAATTTAAACTTTTCAGAAGTGTTTCATACACCAGCTAATATTTTTGCATATCAAATGCATAAATATATAAGTAAAGCGATTTATGCCTCCATACATACTTACCTCAAGCCATTTTAAAACAGGATAACAAGTAATTAAGCTGCCGGCCAAATCGCTGAACCTCTTGAAATAATTTGACAGCAAACTGACAACGAGCTGCAAGTAGAAAATGCGTTAGTAAATTGCATCACAAACGGAAACAATAATCTATTAGACTAAATAATAATAAAAAATAAATAAATAAATTTACATGCAGCAGGTACATATGTATATTAGAAACCGACGCAACAGGCACGTAACTGGCCGTCCTATTTTGGGGGGATCAACACCAATTTTTGGGGGGACTAGGCCAAAAAAGCCAAAAATAGCACAAAATCACGTTAAAAAGTCAAATTTTTCCGATTTTTCTGAATCCCCCCAGAGATACGTGCCTGCGACGCAAACATGGTTTTGTGTGTGTGTGTGTGTGTGTGTGTGTGTGTGTGTGTGTGTGTGTGTGTGTGTGTGTGTGTGTGTGTGTGTGTGGTGCGTGCGTGCGTGCGTCGTGCGTGTCCATCTTTGTTCAATAAGCAGATGTTCGGGGGGAAGGGCAAAAGAACAAAAGAATAATGATTTCAACGCTTTTCAAGCATTTTTTAGCCAAAATTCGAAAAATCAGAGGTCCTACGTGATGCTGCGTACGATCTCAAACTTATTGCGCATTAATCTAAGTGACTCTTTCTCGTTCTCTGCCGTTTTGAGATAAGATTGGCCCGTTTATTTTTACTTTATCTACATTTAATCGCAAGTCCATCTGCACTTACATATTACCGATTCAAATAGCACTGACAATCACAAAACAACTAACTTCTCACCCCGCAAAATAAATCATTCTGGCTTTCGGAATCAAATTTTATTTGTAACTTTAGCTGGAAATTCGTTTAAAAATTTCAGCGCGGTCTGCAAAAGCTGCCCGTCCGTCAGAAGACTTCAAAGAAGGTCTTCATACAAAAGCAAAAAAGTAAAAAAAACTTGTGTGAAAATAGTGGATCCACCTCGAACCAACAAAGTTTTCACCACCAACTAATGATAATACTTCTGCTCATTAACTAAGTTTTGCTTGTAAAAAGGTCAGCAACTTCGACATACATGTACATAAATTAGTTACATTAACAAGGTGTATTTTCTACGGCTTAATAATATTCCACTGTAAGTAAAAAACGAAAAATGCATTATACGAGGGTTGTTAATTAAGTTCGTTTTAGCGCTCTAATAACTTTTTTCTATCAGAGTCATCAACACGCGGTTTTTTGCTCGTTAGTCTGCAACTTCTGCTTTACATCTCTGAGCTCATCATTTCTTCTTATCTTTTTTCCGCTTTCCAGTAAAATGATTTTGTTTTAACATAGATTGAAAATTGATTAAAAATAGCCCTAAACAGAAGGTCCCATGACTTGATTCTTCAAGGAAAAAGATAAATATTTCAGCTGAGAGTATCCAAGGTTATAAGGCACTTTTTAAAATGTTTTTTGTTCATAAAATGTGCATTTGTGATGAAGAAAATTTTGTTTCAAAATCGGCAAAAAATTGAGTTTTTACGAAAAAGGCATCACTAAAAAGAGAAAATTAATCACAATGGGATTTTTGGTAGTGCATCAATGAAAGTCATAAACTGTCTTTGTTTTACCGAAATTTTGAGATCAAATGCTAATCAGTGCTCAAGCTGCGAAAGGATAAAAGTTATTTTTCTTAACCAAAGGAGTGAGATGTATAAAACAAAATTTTTCTAGAAAAGGCGGAAAAAAATAGAAAAAAATGGTGACTCTAGTAATGTAAAGCAGAAGTTGCGTCACCATCTGCAAAAAACCACATGTTGATATCTCTTATATAGAAAAAGTTATTAGACAGTTAAAACGGACTTAATTAACAACCCTCGTTCATATTAGAATCTCCTCTTACGTAGTTTTGATCCGCATTTTGTTCCTCATAGTCGTCGAAAATTAGCTCTTCCAATTTACTGTAGCGCCTGTCGAACACGCACCTGTGCAACTGCTTGTCAAACTGACACGCCTCCTTAAGTGTCCTTTTGATCAGCCAATGCTGGTCATTTGAACTTACGCTAAAAGTCACCCTGAGCAATGGTTCTTGTACAGACAAATTTCCTTTTTGATCAATTTTTTGACCTTTAGTGGAATATGCATGACATTGCGAGATGTCCACAGAGTCATTGAAAATCGTTGGTTCCTCTATTTTCACTTTTACAGGACCCAACTCTACGTTATCATAATGAAAATGAGCCGAACCGCATATTTTTCGAATCGAAAGCCTATAAGTAAGGCAATAGGCAGACACTATAGTATAAAAGCAATATTGATCAAGAAGGTTAGAAAGAAGTTCTTCAGGAGTAACAAACAAACGAAAATCAAGATCAAGCCTACATTTTTAACGAAGGTAGACAATTCTTTATCCGATATTTAAAAGAGGAAGTGAAATTCTGTTTTAGTCTTTAGATGACTACACAGGTATTAGAGTGAAAGTATCATACGCACTAGGGATGTTCCGATTAATCGGAATTGGAATCGGTTGGAATCGGTCATTTTTTGTGGGATCGAATCGGAATTGGCAATAATAAATCTTGGAGAATCAGCATCGGGATCGGAATCGGCATTCCTAGGATTTTAAGAATCGGAATCGTATCGGAATCGGTTAAAATTGGTCCAATTATCGATTCGATTCCTTTTTATTTTAATTATAGCAGAATTAGAATAGGGAAATACAACTTTAATCTTTAGAACGTAAAAATAAACAATTTTTCCCTTATAGTAAAGTACTGGTAACCCAATTCTACATCACTTATATGACAAAAAACAGATCGCGCGGGTACTGGTGAAGTTTTTATTCATCTGAACGTCACATGCATACTAATGTCTAATACTGAAATTTAATTTCGGGCAGATTATATTTTAGAAATAATGGTTTTAAGCCTTTTTGCCTTGTAATCTGTTTCCTAGCGGATGGTATATTATTCTAGTGCCACTAAACAATTGCTCCAATGGGACGCTCGTAGCTGGGGCTGCCAAATATTTTCTTGCTAAAGTCGACATTAGCAGATAGGTTGATCGCTTCTCTTCCCACCAGGGGCGGATTTAAAGGGGCGGGGGCGTCCGCCCCCTAATTGGCCCAAAATATTTGGCGAGATAAAGAATGCATATGCAATTTGCAATGATTTTTGGCCGTCAGTGACCATAATTTCTCAAATTTTTCCGGCGACTTTCTTGGCGACCTGGAAGCACGGTTTTATTGTATTTGGCAAACATTTTTCTCGATGTGCAAAGACTATTTCGGACCGTATATATCTGTACACACACAAAGATTTTTGGGAAGACAAAAACTGCAAAAAAGGTCTGAAATACGCAAAGATTTTCAGCGCTTTGCGCCGAAATGAGTAATTGTGTGTCCTATAATAGCAGAAATCGCATTTTGAAAGAGAAAATGTCAAATTTTTCGGCGCTTCGCGCCGTTTTAAGACGATTTTTGCCCTCGTAAAAGCAGGAATTAGCCAAAATACACTATTAAAGGTGGAACAAACAACTCTGTTTTTACCTCACTAAAGTCGCCATTGTACTATATCATAGTACCCAAAAATTTGTGTGTATAAAATGCACCAAGACGTTTAGGGACCATCTTTGTACATGTACAAAAGGACATTGTATGTACAAAAAATACTGCCTGGAAGCCATTTGTAGGTTTCGAAACAATTGTAACGGCAGAAACAGCTATTTTTGCATAGTTTTCTTCTCTTTTCAATTGAAAATTTCGATGTTTCGCATCAAATGCTATAAATACAGGAAATCAAGCAGTAAATCATGCTTATAGACGTCTATCCGCCTTAATTTCACGAATTTTCCTGCGCTTCGCGCCAGATTTTTGTTGAAGTCAAAAAATTTCATGATTTCTCGCACAAAATTGTTCAAAATTTTAAAATTTTTTAGAAAAAATATTGCGTCAAAAGTGATTTTATGTAGAAGTATACAATGTAAAACACCGTGAAAACGCTATTTCGCGCGTTACGAGCAAATTTTTGGACCTATTTTTGACTGTTTTTGGAAAAGTTGGGATACCGCCCCTCCCTTAGGAAAATCACAGATCCGCCACTGCTTTCCACCATTTCAACGGATCTTGCTCGTGAGAGAGACGCTTCGAGTTGATGTACGATTCGATTTCCTCAAAAGTTTAACAACTTAATACAGTGTAGGTAAATGTTTTGCCTTGAGACTTAGATTATACCTTGCTTAGATCAAACGATACGCTTTTACATGAACAGTGAATAATAAAACGGATTAGCTGCAGTGTTTTTTGCACTGGGCAAAGATTTTTCCCGATGTACGAAGACTTTTCGGGACCATCTTTGTACATGTACAAGGATTTTTGGGAAGACAAAAATCGCAAAAAAGGTCTGAAATTCGCAAAAATTTTCGCGCTTCGCGCCGAAATGAGTAATTGTGTGTTCTGTACATATATCTTTAGCGTGGCAGAAATTGCATTTCAAAAGGAAGAATGTCAAATTTTTCGGCGCTTCGCGCCGTTTTAAGACGATTCTTAGTGATTTTTGCCCTAAGAGACCCAGAAATAAGCTAAAACACACTACCAAAAGTCGAACAACTCTGTTTTTCCTTCCTAAAATCGCTACTGTACCATATAGTAGTACCCAAAAATTTATGTGTACAAAATTTACAAAGATTTTCGGGCAGACAAAAACTGTAGAAAGGTGTAAAATTCGCTCGAAATGGGTAATTCTTAGTCCTGCATATCTTTTAAATGGCAGAATTTGCATTTTTTCAGTAACTTTTGTCGTCAGAAACCCAGTTTCATCTAAAATACACTACCAAAGATCGAAAAGTTTGTTTTGCCACACTAAAATCGCTACTGTACTATATTACAGTACACAAAAATATGCAGGTACAAAATGTACAAAGAATTTTGGGGACCATCTTTGTACATGTACAAACGGACCTTGTACAAAAAAACACTGATTAGCTATATTTTTTACATATTTGTCGCAAGAATCGGAACCGGAATCGGAATCGGCCGATTCCTGTTATTTTGGAATCGAAATCGAATCGGAATCGGCTGTCATGAGATTTGCAGAATCGGCATCGGTCGGGATCGGAATCGGCTTTTCTGAGATTTAAAGAATCGGAATCGAATCGGAATCGGTCATTTTCAAAAAAGCGGTATCGGCACATCCCTAATACGCACCAGCGCCGGTGTCCAACGGCCAGTGTCAACTCCTTATTCCACTATGTATTGAATTACTGAGGTAAATAAATACACGCACTAATACTTTTTCTGCTGAACTAATACGTATATATGTATACTTCTCGCAGTATATTTGATTCACGAAGCGAGAAATAAGCAGTTTTAAGAGCTTCAATTGATAAAGCGGCTCTCAAAGTACCAATTTTTCGGTACTCAGCACTGCAAAACCATTTCATAACAATATTTTTTTCGATTTCATTGATTTTTTTCAGAATGAATTTTTGTTCAAGAAAGAAGAATCTTAATCCAAAGCTCCAAAAACGGTCTTTTGACATAAACCCGACGTTTACCCCCCAAAACTTAAGAAGTTCAAAAAACTTTTTAGGCTGATTAGTGATTAGCCCCATAATTTCATGCGCTGCACGTGTATATTGCCTACAAACATGCAAGTCTGACATATTAAGTTGCATAGTGGTGAATGAAGATAAAAATTAATATGAGGTAGAAAAATAAAAATATAGCGTGGCGAAGGAAAATAATAAGTGATTTTTGAAAAATGAGCTTGCTAAGCGAGAGTTGTAAACAAAGAGAAACTTAAAGTTTAAAACATACCATTAAATTATGAAGAGAATTATAAAAGATTTTAAACTATAAGAAAATGAAAGAGGTGGGATTTAAGTAAATTAAAACAAATTTAGAGGATATGATGAAACATTATTGTTGAGAATAGGACGATCACGTGCTATGTATAATGACTCCTTGATTAAAAGATCAAAAGAGTTGGATGCTCGACTAATAACCTTGAAGCAATCTGATGTATTTAAATGATTGCTATTTGAGATATGTTTGTGAATAGCAGATAAGCTATCACCCTGAATTGGCTTTCCTGTAGCAAATGAGATGCCAGTATGCTCTGCAATTCTAATCCCAAAATGTCGGCGAGTTTCGCCAATGTAACTAGCCATACAGCTAGAACACGTATACTTATATACTAAATTTGAGAGTAGCTTAGCAGGTAGAGCATCCTTGTTCTTGAAAAACCGGCTTATACACATGACAGGTTTGTAAACAAACCTTACTCTAATCTGAGGGTAAAATGCAGATATAAGCTTTAGAATTCTGCTGCGTACATTGTAGCCATGCACACCAGTGTAAGGCAAAACAAGAGAATAGCATAATTTATCACACCCAACTTTTATTTCATCACTTTTATTATAAACCTTTCTCATAAAATCGGATATGACCTTATCAATCAAGCCAAGGGGATACTCATTTTGCAGTAGAGTCTGCTTCAGCTTGTCAATATCAGAGACAAAAGTCTGATTTGAGTTACAGATCATATAAATGCGACTCACAAGTGTCCTTATTAAACCAACTTTATAGGCAAAAGGAATGAAGCTAGACTATTTGGCATAAAGGCCAGAAAATGTAGGTTTCTGATATGATGATGTCACAATATCATCGGACTTCCTTTCAACAAGAACATCAAGGAAATTTAATTTCTTGTCACATTCAGTTTCAAATGTGAACTTCATATTAGGATGTTGCTGATTCATACAATCACAGACTGTGTAGGCTGATATCTGTCAGAAAACACTACAAATGAGTCATCAACATAACGTACATAAAACTTGTGTCTGATCTTTATATTACAGTCTCTGAGCCACTTTGTTTCATGATAGCTCAAGAAAATGTTGGCAAGAACTGGGCCAAGCGGATTACCCATAGCAACACCATCTATCTGTTGATAGATGGTGTTGATTTATTTTACATGCGTGGATCAGTGCCACGCCACCCCTTAAAAATTGTCATACATAAAATATAGCACTATAATTGCACCGGCACCGGTAAAAAAGTGGCATCTATACACTTCTAATAGGTATAAAAAACATTACCCGACAGCTCATTCCGCAAAAGAGTCAAGGCTTTAATTGAAATTTTTCGATTATAATAAAATTATAGTCCTCTCCTCTCTGAAATTGGCCTACATCTTAATGTACCTACCTATATTTTTATGTAAGTACATAGGTTACTTTCATATATTAAACTCGACAACAGGATGCAAACGCGCCTCACTATTAGCAGTAACGGATTAAGGATTTTCTGATAGGGGAGAGAGGGGTGACGGAATCCCAACTTTATATACTTATAACTGTCAAAAAAGTCCCGAAGATCCTTTAATTACGTGCCAAAATTTTTGCCTTTTCCTACTAAGTAAATGATATACCTCCCAGAAATCTTTTTGAAAAATCCTGAAAGTTAAAAATTTTCCTTGTAGAAAAAACCCTGAATATGTAACTTTGCTTTTTAGCCAAAAATCGTTAAAAATTTTCGGCGCTTCGCACCGAATTTCACAACTGTAATTACAGTCTATACAGTCCCAAGTGCGCGGTTTCAACACTCCATTTTTAGTCTTTATACAACCTTAATCGTATTTTGCATATGTGTCTTCTGTTTTGCACATATTTTATGCAGAAAATGAGATTTGCTCAAGAGAGTGCCCATTTGTATTCTCACCACATTTAAGGTAGCCGGATAGCAAAATTTATAAATTGTACACCAATAGTGGTCATGAAACGTCTTTTTTAATTCATCCTTTGGTCGCCCTTATGTTTTTAAAAAATTTTGATAGTGCCTATCCCCCCGAAACAAAATCCTGGATACGGGCCTGTATAAATATATACTACGAAATAGAAACTTACAATTTAAGCCGATGGAAACATCTCGTAGAATCCATCTACTTTTTGTCTCTCACGATAGCAGCATCATTTGCACAACTTCATAGTAAGCGCTTCGAAATTTTAGTGATCCCGTGTAGTGTATGCACATACATCGTCGTACTTCTATGCGAAACATTGCGGCTGACTTGAGAATGCTATGAAATCCTGAAATTCAAAAATTGAAAGGTAATTGCTTTTGTGAAGATAGGTTAGATGAGGATATTTCCGAAAAAATTGAACACGGGCAGGCACTGAAGTGGAGAAAATAAGATAGGAAATCAGCGTAAAACCGATAGGTACATAGTGCATACGTATGTTAAGAGAGCACCTTTACTGAACAATGTTCGGCGATGCGAGTCTTATTTTCTTATTTAGTTTCTTTATATTTAGCTAAAATAAGTGAACATCGTGTGCGTTTATATTTTTTCCAAAGCTTGTTTCCGTATTTGCAGTTTATGAAAAGAATTTGTTAACGATTTTTGGCGAGTGCTTTGTTTCATCCTCATTAAACATTAAGGATTGAGCTTTAGAACTACGCAGGCGATAGGCAAATCTGTATAGAAAATATGGCATTTTACCATAACGGTCAAGTATATCAGAGTAAGATGTCAACAAAGGTGTAGTTGCCGGCAGAGGGCGGTGCGAACATAAATGAAAAGTATTAGGTGACGATTCATACCTGTTGGCAGTACAGTCCCCCAAGGTATTTGTATTAGTCCTAATTCTTAGTTTATCATAATGATGATCCATGTAATTCTATTAAAGGTAGTAAAATTTACCTCTTTGCTATCTACGTTCCAATCTTCAGTCCGTCTTCTAATTATCATTTTATGCAAAACTACCTGGTTAAAATTTATGCATGGCCTGATAATTGACAGCTTCCTACTGCTACAGAAAAGAGTTGCAATTTTGCATATTGGTAAAAATAATCCAAAAAAGCTTTTATTCTATGAATAATATTACTTATATGTGTTCGTGTTAGAAACCGATATTATATTCGTGATCAGCGTGTCATGCCTAATAAGGGTAGAATCGGCCATTTTTGAAGAAAAACTTCTTCTGAGCTCCTGTACCATCTAAATTGAACAAGTGGCACTGTAGCATGGATCACTCACCCGTTTTTTAAGCGATTTGGTTAGGTAACATTATAGACCAGATCCAATTTTTTTCCAATTTTCCATTTTTTTCAACATTTTGTAGGTCTACAATCTTCCTAGAATCAATGTTTTTGGTAGAAAATCCTATGTGCACATGCAGCCCCGTATCCAGGATTCTATTCCAGGGGGAATCGCAAACTCTGAAGTCGTGTGTCTCGAAAACCATTAGGAGGGTAGGCGAAAATAAAGGCCTTTTTGAAGGTTTCCCGACGAGCTCTATACAATGGCGAAGAAAATTTTTAAAGAAATCCCGAAAAATTTTCACTATGTTCCATAATTATATAAATACACCAAATCAGTGTTTTTTTTCACAGTGCAAACTTTTTTGGGCCCGTGCAAAGAAAAAATTTAGTGATTTTCGCACGGTGCAAAGAAAAATTTGGGCAAAAATAATGTAAAATATGTCGATTTTTGAACGCCCAGGTCACTTTAAAATCAAATTTTCAAAAAATTTTCGGCGCTTCGCGCCGGATAGCTACCGAAATATCTTATTTTTCTTCCCAGCGCGCCCACTGAGGTAAATTTTTCATCCTATTTTCATTTCTGATGCAGACAGGCTTATTCTACTTTGCGTATTCCATTACCGAATTAGCAAGACGTGGATCTTGTTTTAGCTTGTTTTACTTTTTTCAAAAGGAGACCTAATTTTAAAAGTGCAAAAAGTTTCAAATGAGCACTTTTTGCAAAAAATGCAAAGATTTTCGGTACTAGTGCTTGATGTCCCATGCCTTTTTCGATACTTTTCCCTAACGTAGTAAATTCCTAGACCAGGTTAAACGAATCATTAAGTTTTTGTTTTACTTTACAGTGCCTACAAATTGTTAATTAAGTTTTCTGCGTCATGTTAATAGGTAATTACGCTATTTTTTCATTTTTTTGCTCATGCCATTTTCAGAACTTTCATATGTTTTTAAACAGGATTTCGATAATTATGATGATTGAAGCCCTATTTTAATTTTAGCATTACAGTGTTATGTAAACATTTTTCAGTACTAGAAAGTGAAAAATCTGAAGTGCTTTTTTTGGAAAATCCCATTGAAATTTTCGCGCTTCGCGCGATTTCTTCACTTCTTTATAGATATTTTCAGCATAAACATTTCAAATAAAATTTTACATTTAATCATTTTTAAGATTTTCTGGCTCGAAAATAGGAGAAAAATTTTCGCGCTTCGCGCGACTTATTATATTTATCCACTTATAACATGAATCGCTAGAAAAATATATCATTTTATTTTCTGAGCATTAAATTCCTGCAGAAACTATTAAATGTGCTGAAAATTTGTTACAGAAATCGCAAATCTGTCTTTTTTCTCCAGGGTGAACATAGTGTGAAAGATATAACGGCTAAACCTACAGTATCCTACCGCGCGGAGCGCGGAAAATTTTTGTATATAAAATACATTGTACAAAAAAATTTTCGGTCGTGCAAAAGGATTTTGGGAGGTTTTTTGCAAGGTGCAAAGAGGCCCGTGCAAAAAAACTGCACCAAATCTATTTTTCAATCTGTCTGCATAACTGATTCCATATCATTCAATTTTATAAAAATTTCACATCTTTCATTTTTTGCCTAAACTTTTGTACTTTGCAGACAAAAACAACAGAGAAAACGGATAATATGGCGCCGGAAAAATTATACATATTGTATATTTCTAACTTAACTTTGAGCAATTTTGAGCGGTTTAGGAGGCAAAAAGTAACATGAGTTTACTAGTTTACTAGCTCAATGGTACCCTAAAAACCTGTTTTTGCCGACTTTTCGTGCACCTCAAGAATTTTTCATTTTTTCTCTACAGGATAAACGAAAAAATGAGGAAGAATTTTTCCTATTTCAGGGAATGCATTCATATGATAAATGACATTTTCGAGGTGTTTTATTTGTTTTGATCATTTCTACAGCTTAAACAATGCAAAATAAACATATTTAAAGAATCTGGCGTAGAGCCCCGAAAATTTTGTTTGACATTTTTATCGCTTCAAGCACAATTGTCTAGCTTTCTAAGTATACACAATAGACAATTTATGTATAATGCCGCGAAGCACCAAAACATTTTGACATTTTTGTCCTTTTTAGCTCAATTTCGTTCGCTTTCTGAATATAAGCAATCAGGCCAGTTCCAGAATTTTGTTTCAAGGGGAAGGGGGCACGACCAAAATTTTTTAAAAAACATAAGGGGATCAAAAGATAAATTAAAAAAGACGCATTACGACCACTAGAGCTGAACAATTAGTAAATTTTGCTATCCAGATACCTTGAATATGGTAAGAATCCAATGGACATGCTCTTGAGCAGACATGAGACAGCTCGAAATTCTCGGAGGAGGTTCCCGGCCATTTGAGGGGAGAGGGGTGTAGATGACCTCCAATTTTTGGCCAAAAACGACCAAAAACGCCTATAAACGGTCTGAAATTTAATTCTTTTCAAAATTCGGGGGGAGAGGGCGGGATTTTAAAAATTTTCTGTCTTTGGGGAATGTGGGGGGGGGGGACGGCCGACTCTGGGTGGGAGATTTCTCTCATCCAGTGATCAACCGGCCTCAAACAAACCGGGCCCGGGCCCGGGCCCGAGCTTAGCTACCGGGTCCGGGCTCACATGCATACGGATATACGTGTATAGACATATGCGTAATACAGGTATTAGCTTAGCTGAACGCCAAGTGATCGATCAGGGATCCCGATTTTCCACCACGCATAACCTTGACTGCTTGAAGAATAATTAAAATTCATTTTCATATGCAATATTTTTGGCACAACAAGCAGCTTCGGTTTCCACAGTCATAAAAGTAGTTATAAGAAATTGTAGGCGCTTTGCGCTGAATCGTTTCTCAGCAAAGCCATTTATTTTATTCTATGTGCATGATTAAAAAGAATTAACAGCTAATTTTAGTTATTCTAGCGTTCTTTATCTAAATCTTCCGAATTATCAAGCGCTCTTTCATGTTAGGTACATTAAATTTCATAAAAAAGGTAGCAGACGCATTTTATGTATGTAGCACTCATTAAATTAGCAGATTCCTGCTGCTTCCCATAAATTTAGCTTGAAATTCTAAAGAATAACAGATATACTGATGCCCTTGGTCACCACAGTACTGTAAGGAACTTGCAATATATTTTTGAGGGCAAGAAAAATGAGAATATGGCTAGCTACAAAAGTGATTCATAGATGTCCTAAAATAATTTTAGTTTGTAATGGTGTATGACATAAACCTCAACAAATCATATTAAGTCTTAAATCTTAGCTGATTCCTGCTGCATTTCCGGGATTGGATGAGAAGTTTTTTGGTTATAACCTTCGCAGTGCTATCGCTTGCTACTCACATATACTGCAACGGTCGATCACTATTCATGCTGCACAGTATGCATTTATAAATACAAATCACTCTTAGCTGGACTGCACTACAGTAATTCATGGTGAAATGATGCATAAAAACACAGAAATGCTTAAATAAAAAGTACATGTGAGCACGAAGTACAGAGCTAGGAGGATATAATTATGAGCATATGTGTACAAAAAGGCACAAAATAATCTGGACTACCAGTTTTAATCTATTTCCAGAGACAAATGGGTACCGTTCAGACATATTAACTTTTCAACATTTTCTTAAGCTCAATTTTGCAGCATTCCGAGTATAAGCAACAGAAGTTATATCCGGCACAAGGCGTCGGAAATTTTCTACATTTTTAATCCGTTAGGCTCACCCCGGCATTCCTAGGTTTGGTTGATATCTACCTTTTATGTGTGCAGTTAGTTTTCTAGCAGTAAGCGTGTGTAAAAGCGATTAGTCGCGGTTTTCCCAGGTTTTCGAATACGCTGGATCAGGGGGTATCCCAGATACCCCCCTGATCGGTATTAACTACAAAAAGTCATTAATAAAGCTTCCTCCAATATCGAAATCAACCGGTCTTTCGTCGATTGGTAAAGACATCGGATTTTAAATCAAGAGGTCCACGGTTCGAGTCCAACACGCAACAGCAGCTTTGTAAAAATGCCACCGATAAAATCAGCGCATTCGAAAACCTAGGGATACCGCGACCAAACGCTTCTACATACGCTTACTGCAAGCAAGCAAACTAACCGCACATACAAAAGGTAGTTGTAAACTAAACGTAGGAATACCGCTCACCCTCCCTACAGGTTTTGAAGACAAGCAATACCCACAGGAATGATATATAGCTACTTGCGCGAAGCCCCGAAAAATTTAGACAGGGTATTCAGAAAAAGTTACGTAAAGACCTCAAAATATTGCTTGTACTAACGTTCTGAACCCAGCAGTGGATGCTAGAAATGACCAAAAAAATTTCTTTATACGTTAATCTTGAAAAAGATCGAATAAAATCTGGTGGGGACCACCGTTTTTTTGCTAGCGATTTGGCTCACAATATGAACCATACCCAAATTTTTTTTCCACATTTTAAATTTTGGTTTACATTTTTGGGTAGTCTAAAATACGTTTAAAAATTAAGTGCTCGAAGTCCTTTCTACATAAAACGAGTGAGACCCAAAACGAGTTTTCGAACATTTTGTTATTGTAAATTAAGTGTACTGCAATCAGGCCCGTATCCATACGCATAGCCAGGGGGGCATTGGGGCAAATGCCCCCCCCCAAATATTTTTTCAGAAATATTGTTGATTTTTCTGTTGCAATAATGAGTGTCCAGAGAACTTATTTCAAAAAAGGCAAAAACGTCAAAATTTTCCGGCGCTTCGAGCCGAGTCATTATTATTTATTGTTATATAGATCCAATGAATTTAAAAGCTTGAATCGTTGCAATAATGAGTGTCCAGAAAACTGATTTCAAAAAGGCAAAAAAGTCAAAATTTTCCGGCGCTTCGAGCCGAGTCATTATTATTTATTGTTATATAGATCCAATGAATTTAAAAGCTTGAATCAGCTAAAATAATTCAGCACTTCATATCACTTTAGTAATTTAATGCACTATTTGTTCGTTGAATGAAACTGCGCATGCTTGTTGAGCATAACAGTAAAGGTGCGAAAATTATTGTATCAGTTTGTCTATTCTCTGCTTTGTTTGATTTTTTGTGTATCAGTTTGTCTATTCTTTGCTTTGTTTGCCTATCTTTACAAGGACACATAATCCTATTTCGAATGAAAGGAATGGCCAAATTTTCTTATGTTTTTGCGCATTTCCTGTTTTCTGAACTGCATCTTTTAATAAGAAGGCAACAAATGGGCCTGAAAAACGGTGAGAACAAAATTGATACATTTTTCTACATCTTATTGGCAGTGACCCGGTGCTGCGCTATGTACTTAGCAGGGGTCGAAAAACGTATTTAAGCTCAGAAGTTTTGTGCAATGTAGGAGTTCATCAATTTTAAGTGTTTTGGGCTTGATTCAGGACCGAGATTTGGCCTTTTGCGAAAATTTTGAGGTTACTATTTGACATTAAAATGCTTTTTTTAAATTTTCTGGGACTCTGCCCCGGACCCTGCTGGGAACGCTTGAGAGCGCCACCCCAGACCCCCGTAGCCATAAAATCTCGTTGTATATGTGCAACGAGATTTTAGGGAAGAACAAGCCACGTAAAACGGTTAAGAATTTCTGAAAATTTTGGGTGTTTCGCGCTGGCATTGATTTGCCTGTTTTGTATGATTTAAGCGATATAAATTTGGTTTAAAGTACGAAAACTTCAAATATTTTCCGGCGCATGGCGCCGTCAGTTACTGTTCTTTCGTTTTGTGAAGCTCTAGCATTGCGTTTAAAAGCCTGAATCACTCAAAATATCTTCAGACAAACTAATTAATTCGCAGTATTCATGTTAGAAGCTTTAACTGTCAAAATTGTTTTGTAAAAATTTGAAAAGTTTCTGCTCTGTCAGACTATCAGTATTCACAGAGCTACAAAATGTCAAGGGTAGTAAAAATTGACTAAATTTCTTGGCACTTTGCGCCACTTATGATTTCCGAACTGTTTGTCAATAGAAAGGCCGTAAATTCTACATGAAAACGGTAGAAATTCCAAAGATTTTCAGCACTTCGCGCCGCTTTACACTTTTTGTATTTTTGATCGTCAGAAAACCATAAATTAGCTAGGCTACACTACTAAAGGTCGAAAAACTCAATTTTACTATTCATAACGTTACTGGCTTTTGATGCAAAAGTAGTCTTAAAAAATTTTTGTTTATGCCCCCGAACCAAAATCCTGGCTACACCTCTGCCCGTATCCAGGATTCTATTTAGGGAGGGCACGAACACAATTTTTTTTAAACGTACGGTGGGACCAAATGATGAATTAAAAATGACGTTTTACGACCACTAGAGCTGAAAACTTTTTAAATTTTGCTACCCATGGTGAGAATCCATTGACACCCTCTTGAACAAATCCCATTTTCTGCATAAAACCTGTGTAAAAAGGAAGAAATAGATGCAAAATACGCTTTAGATTGCTTGAAGACTAAAAGTGGAGTGTTTAAACCGTGCGCATGGGACTAAATAGACTATTTCAGTTTAACGATCAGTGAGTAATATGCTCTATTTCCTAAAACTGCATTTTCAGACCTTCACTAGCGCACTTTAGTTGAATTCTGGATTCTTAAAAGAATAAAAACTTAATAATTCATCGAAATGGCGCGAAGCGCCAAAAATTTCAAAATTTTACCTCTAAAACGCATTTTAGCATTACAAAAATTGGCCGAATCCGACGTGATCTAAGCATCAATGACAAATAATTAAATTAAATCGATTCGGCGCGAAGCGCCGGAAAATTTTGACGTTTTACCTCCCAAAAACGCATTTTTGCATTTCAAAAATTGTCCAAAAATCCGTGCAGAAGATGAGGATTTTTAATCTTAGTAAAGTTCTAGAACAAGTTGTCGATAAAAGTGCTGCAATCAGCATGGCGCGGCCTAAACATCAATAACAAGTATAAGATTAAATCAATCTGGTGCGAAGCGCCGGAAAATTTTGACGTTTTGGCTCTCTAACACGCATTTTCGCTTTACAAAATTGACCAAATCTGTTCAGTAGATGAGGATTTTCAATTATAGTAAAGATTTAGAGCAAGTTGCCGATAAAAGTTCTGCAATTGGCGCGGCGCGCCGGGAACATCAATAAAAACATTAAAAATAAATCAATCCGGATTCCGGAGCGAAGCAACGGAAAAATTAGGAATTTTACCCCTCTATAACGCGTTTTTGTATTACAAACTTTTTCGACAATGTTGTGCTTTATGGAATCCCTCTTACATTAGTGATATTAACAGGCTTGAAGCTCTTCAGCGTAAATTTACTAAATACAGAGTTGGATATCCTTGCCCTCTGTCTTATGACGAATGCCTTAACCAGCTTAACTTGTGTCGATTAGAATTACGTCGCTGCATATTTGCTTATGTATGATGTATAACATTATTAGTCAAAAATCTTTTCTCTCCATAACAAATTTGTCATGCTCAATAAAAATACTACTCGCTGCACATATCGATTTAAGCTAATTGTACCCATAGCTGGGCAAGCCTTAAAGTCTCGGCTGGTACCGGAGCCCAATTTTTTGGTTGGTTGCCTAAGTCAGAAAAGTGGTTGAATTTTTAACATGTTAGTCTTGCTTACACGCAAAGTCCATTCATAATTTCACGAAAAGTCGCACTATTTCTCGCGACATAATTTTTTAATCAAAAATGAAGTGTCAAAATTAGTATGGTGTAAAAAAATCGTGCAATCGATAATTTGCATAGCAATTATGTTTAAAAACTCATTAATTTAGTAACAATTGACCTTTAATCTTGAAGAGACATTCACCGCCTTTAATATGCTTATTTATTATGCAATTCATTGCGCAAAAATAAAACTTCTACAGAGTTCCTCATTTTCATGTCGTCAAATAGTATATACGTTTTCATTTCAAATATAAATCCTGCTTGAAATGCACTAAAATTGTCATAATTCAGCGCAACCTCTAAACATCAATAACGAATAATAAAATTAAATCAATTCGGCGCGAAGCGCGGAAAAATTTGAGATTTAACCTTTGTGAAATGCAATTTTGCATTACAAAAATTGTCCGAATTTGGCGCGGCTTAAGCATCAAGATCAAGTAATAAAATTAAATCAATTCGGCGCGAAGCGCCGGAAAAATTTCTAGATTCCACCTTTTCGAAACGCAATTTTGCATTACAAAAATTGTCCAAATTTGGCGCGGCTTAAGCATCAATAACAAGTAATAAAATTAAATCAATTCGGCGTGAAGCGCCGGAAAATTTTTAGATTCCACCTTTTTGAAACGCAATTTCGCATTACAAAAATTGTCCGAATTTGGCGCGGCTTAAGCTTCAATAACAAGTAATAAAATTAAATCAATTCGGCGCAAAGCGCCGGAAAATTTCTAGATTCCACCTTTTCGAAACGCAATTTTGCATTACAAAAATTGTCCAAATTTGGCGCGGCTTAAGCATCAATAACAAGTAATAGAATTAAATCAATTCGGCGTGAAGCGCCGGAAAATTTTTAGATTCAACCTCTTTGAAACGCAAATTCGCATTACAAAAATTGTCCGAATTTGGCGCGGCTTAAGCATCAATAACATGTAATAAAATTAAATCTATTCGGCGCGAAGCGCCAGAAAAATTTGAGATTCCACCTTTTTGAAACACAATTTCGCATCACAAAAATTATCCAAATCCGGGGCGAAGCGCCGGAAAATTTTGAAATTTAACCTTTGTGAAACGCAACTTTGCATTACAATAATTGTCCAAATTTGGCGAGGCTTAAGCATCAATAACAAGTGATAAAAATTAAATCTATTCGGCGTGAAGCGCTGGAAAATTTTGAGATTCCACCTTTTTGAAACGCAATCTTGCATTACAAAAATTGTCAGAATTCAGCGCGGCCTAAACATCAATAACAATTAATGTATGTATAAAAGACTAGCGTTTATTTACACATAAAAGAGGTGGACGGACAAGTATGTATGTATTTTTAATACATCGATGTGTAGAATATCACAAAAATACATCATGTGTTTTATTTTGATCTGACGAATTATTATTTTCTCTAAATTAGGCATTACTTGCTTAAGTATAATCTCTGAATTATGCATTACTTACATACCGATTTTTAGAGAGCTCAGTAACCGATTCGATTGCCGGAATTTAAAAATCGATTGTTGGGATCTAAAACATGATTGCTGAGCTCCAAAAATCGATTGCTGGACCCCAAGCATCGGTTGCTGAGGTCTCAAAATCGATTGCTGGGGTCAAAAAATCAGTTGGTGGGATCCGGAAATCGATTGCCGGGGTCTTAAAATCATTTCTTGGCTCCGAAAATCGGTTGCTGGGGTCCTAAATCAGTTGCTGGGCTCCAAAACTCAGTTAGTGGGAATAAAAATCGGTTGCTGGGGTCTGAAAACCAGCTAGGGCTCCAAAAATCGGTTGCTGAGGTCTAAAAATCGATTGCTATGGTCAAAAAATCAGTTGGTGGTGTCCAAAAATCGGTTGCTGTGGTCTGAAAACCGGTTGGTTAGCTCCAAAAATCGGTTGCTGAGGTCTATAAATCGGTTGGTGAGCTCCAAAAATCGGTTGCCGGGGTCTTCAAATCGGTCTGTGAGCTCGAAAAATTGATTGATGAGTCCTAAATCGCTTATTGGGCTTAAAAATCGCCTGTTGGGTTCCTAAATCCGTTATTGGGGTCCGAAAATCAGTTGCTAGGGTCTAAAAGTTGGTTGGTTGGCTATAAAAATCGGTTCTGGGGTCTGAAAACCGGTTGGTTGGCTCTTAAATTCGGTTGCTGAGGTCTAGAAATCAGTTGGTTAGCTCCAAAAATCAGTTGCCGGGGTCTAGAAATCGTTAGTGAGCTCGAAAAATTGATTGGTGGGTCCTATGTCGCTTATTGGGCTTAAAAATCGCTTGCTGACGTCCTAAATCCGTTATTGGGGTCCGAAAATCCATTGATGGGTCTAAAAATTGGTTGGTTGGCTCCAAAAATCTGTTGCTGAGCTCGAAACATTGATTGATGCGTCCTAAATCGCTTAAAAATCGCTTGCTGGGTCCTAAATCCGTTATTGGAGTTGGAAAATCAGTTGCTGGGGTCTAAAAGTTGATTGGTTGGCTATAAAAATCGGTTGCTGAGGTCTGAAAACCGGTTGGATGGCCCCAAAAATCAGTTGCCGGGTATGTCGCTTATTGAGCTAAAAATCGCTTGCGGGGGTCCTAAATCCGTTATTGGGGTCCGAAAATTAGTTGCTGGGGTCTAAAAATTGGTTGGTTGGCTCCAAAAAATCTGTTGCTGAGCTCGAAAAATTGATTGATGGGTCCTAAATCGCTTAAAAATCGCTTGCTGGGTTCTAAATTCGTTATTGGAGTAAGAAAATCAGTTGCTGGAGTCTAAAAGTTGATTGGTTGGCTATAAAAATCGGTTGCTGGGGTCTGAAAGCCGGCTGGTTTGCTCCAAAAATCGGTTGCAGGGGGTCTAGAAATCGGTTGGTGAGCTCGAAAAATTGATTGATGGGTCCTAAATCTCTTGTTGGGCTTATAAATCGCTTGCCGGGTTCATAAATCCGTTACTGGGGTCTGAAAATCAGTTGCTGGGGTCTAAAAATTGGTTGGTTGGCTCCAAAAATCTGTTGCTGAGCTCGAAAAATTGATTGATGGGTCCTAAATCGCTTAAAAATCGCTTGCTGGGTTCTAAATTCGTTATTGGAGTAAGAAAATCAGTTGCTGGAGTCTAAAAGTTGATTGGTTGGCTATAAAAATGGGTTGCTGGGGTCTGTAAACCGGTTGGTTGGATCCAAAAATCGGTTGCTGGGGGTCTACAAATCGGTTGGTGAGCTCGAAAAATTGATTGATGGGTCCTAAATCGCTTATTGGGCTTATAAATCGCTTGCTGGGGTCATAAATCCGTTACTGGGGTCTAAAATTCAGTTGCTGGGGTCTAAAAATTGGTTGGTTGGCTATAAAAATCGGTTGCTGGGGTCAGTAAACCGGTTTGTTGGCTCAAAAATCGGTTGCCGGGGTCTTAAAATCGGTTGCCGGGGTCAAGGAATCGGTTAGTGAGCTCCAAAAATCGGTTGCTGGGGGCTAGAAATCGGCTGTTGAGATCCAAAAATCGGTTGCTGGGATCTAAAAATCAGTTGATGGGCTCCAAAAATTAGTTGAACCCAGGAGCAATTGATTTTTAGAGCCATCCAAACGATTTTCAAACCCCATCAACCGAATTTAGGAGTCCATCAACCGACTCTTAGACCCCAGCAATCGATTTTGGAGCCAATCAATCGATTTTTACTTTAAAAAAATTTATGTACAAAACATAGGGTGCAACTGGTTGACCATCCGGCTGGTACCGAACTTGCTCCGGCTGGTACCCGGTTGAACCTGGTTGAACCCCTTGCCCAGGTATGATTGTACCTCTTGTTCGTTCTAATTTACAAAAATTCGATTTTTGTGATAAGTATATATATATATATATATATATATATATATATATATATATATATATATATATATATATATATATATATATATATATTATATATATATTTATATATATATATATATATATACAATATATATATATATATATATATATATATATATATATATATATATATATATATATATATGTCCCGGGCACCGGCGCTGGTGCTGGTGCCTAAGCACCAGCACCAGGCCGGTGCTAGGCTGGTACCGGCGCCGGTGCCGGTGCTAGATAAAAGAGAAAAAATTAGTGTAAAAAGAATAATTGAATCTAATTTATCACGAATCTAATTAAAAAGGCGCAAAAAGGTAGCATTTTGTTAATAAAATCTTCTGATTAGCATAGTGAAGCATTTTGACTGAACTTCAGAACAAGTCTTCGAGCTTTATAAATGAATTATTCATTTAACAAAACACATCTTATTGAAAACATCAATTAACAGCAAGAAGCGTGGATACTAATAAATAAAGTAAATTAAAATTAAAAACACCGACATATAGAGTGGAAAGTTCCTCTAATTCTACCATCTGTAGGCAAGAAGGATGAGTACTACAGAGTAGTTTTAAACTTAATTTCATCAAATCCATTTTTATTTTCCCATTTCCTGAGCAGAAGACCGTAAAACGCAGCTAGAATTTTAAAATAGCTTTTATGCAAAACTTTCTCGTGCAAATTATTCAGAAAAAGTTTGTTAAAACTTTGTAAATGAAGTTCTATGTCTTTTGCATTACTAATATATCCCATGTTTGTTTTCAGAGGATTTTGAAAATGTGAAATAATAAGCTCAAAAATTTAACCTGAAAAAGTTTTTGTGGCTATTTTCATGTTTGTTTCTTACTAGTTGAAGAAACAGTGCATTAGTTAATGTAATTAACTAATGCACTAAAACCAAATTTCGATTTGACTAAAAATCAACTACTGCACAAGCCATTCTTGATTGTGCTACACTTAAACTTATAATACACTAACTTTTATTTTTCTTCGAATTTCAATTTTATTACAATTTCTTGTTTGTTTAATGCTTAACTGAGAAAATTAATATGTATTCATAAATTAAAAATAATGAAATCGTTACTAGCCAAATGAAATTTTGCCCTTAATATGTATATGCGGAAAAAATAGGTAGAAATTTAACCCTTTTTGAAGAAGCATAGTACACTATATAATACGCTAATGATGTAGCACCGGCACCGGTACAGGGGTACCAGCAGCGGCACCAACACCCCACTGGTAAAAAAGCGGCACCGGGACATCACTAATATATATATATATATATATATATATATATATATATATATATATATATATATATATATATATATATATATATATATATTAGTGAGGTCCCAGTGTCGCTTTTTTACTGGTGCCGGTGCGGTGTCCGGTGCCGGTGCTACATTAGCATATTATATAGTGTACTATGCTTCTTCAAAAAGGGTTAAATTTGTACCTATTTTTCAGCAAAATTTCATTTGGCTAGGAACGACTTCATTATTTTTAATTCATGAATACCTATTAATTTTCTCACTTAAGTATTAAACAAACAAAAAATTGTAATAAAATTGAAATTCGAAGAAAAATAAAAGTTAAATAGTGTATTATAAGTTTAAGTGTAGCGCAATCAAGATTGGCTTGTGCAGTAGTTGATTCTTTAGTCAAATCGAAATTTGATTTTAGTGCATTAGTTAAATATTCAACTATTAAGAAACAAACATGAAAATAGCCACAAAAACTTTTGAGGTTAAATTATTTGAGTTTATCATTTCACATTTTCAAAAGCCTCTGAAAACAAACATGGGATATATTAGTAATGCAAAAGACTTACATAGAAGTTCATTTACAAAGGTTTAACAAGCTTTTTCTGAATAATTGGCAGGAAAAAGTTTTGCATAAAAACTATTTTAAAATTCTAGCTGCGTTTTACGGTCTTCTGCTCACGAAATGGAAAAATAAAAATGGATTTAATATTAAGTTGAAAACTACTCTGTAGTACTCATCCTTCTTGCCTACAGATGGTAGAATTAGAAGAACTTTTCACTCTATACGTCGATGTTTTTAATTTTAATTTACTTTATTTATTAGTGTCCACGCTTCTTGCTGTTAATTGATGTTTTCAATAAGATGTGTTTCGTTAAATGAATAATTCATTTTTAAAGCTCGAAGACTTGTTCTGAAGTTCAGTCAAAATGCTTCACTATGCTAATCAGAAGACTTTATTAACAAAATGCTACCTTTTTGCGCCTTTATTCATTAAATTGGTGATAAATGAGCTTCAATTATTCTTTTACACTAATTCTTTCTCTTTTATCTAGCACCGGCACCGGCTCGATACCAGCCTAGCACCGGCCCTGTGCCAGTGCTTAGGCACCAGCGCCGGTGCCGGTGCCCAGGACATCACTACTATATATATATATATATATATATATATATATATATATATATATATATATATATATATATATATATATATATATATATATATATATATATATATATATATATATATATATATATATATATATATACAGTTCTTGTCACGGAAATTGCAAACGCAGCGCCACTGTGATTTACTAGGATTGACCAACTACATAGCCACACGCGTTTGGCCATAGAAAGATTCCGTTCGGCGTAAGTAGATTGCAGCTAGCATATTGCGTTAGTAGATCGCAGCTAGCATATCCAGTCCGAGAAAAAAGATAAAAATAGATTGGAATTTTCGTGCATATCATTATAATTCTCATTTCCTCCATTGGAATCTTATCTAAGAGATAATGGGCATATAAGTGAAAGAAAACAGTATTTTCTGTGTGCGATCAATTGCATATTGCTCTGCCGCAGAAGAGCATTTTATAATTAATTTCAGGCTGAGAACGATCGGCGTTTTAAAACAAATTCATCGTCAATGAAGAGCAAAAGTTTAAAAAATCATATAGACCCAGGGAACGCGAGCGAAATCTTTGTGAGCTTGTGTATTAAAATATCAGGAGGTAAAAATTTGTTGTTTTCAAGCCTTGCCTTTATTACATTTTTTAGGCGTATGTCCGCTGAATAGAATAAATACAAAATGGTAGATACGCATATATAAGAACTTTAATTGAACAAGAAAAATTGCGAAGAAAGCTGGCTGGTCAGAATAAAATTTGCGCGAAATAATAGAATGGGCAATATTTTTTGAACTGTATGCTTGCCTGAGGAGACAGACACTATGTAATGTATTACACTTCTGAACTGAATATATTATTGATGTACATATAAAAAAATGAAAAAAGCGAAGATACAAAATATTTTTGAAAGCGGATAATGAGGAACTTTTTATCAATTTTGTAGTTTAAAGGCATAATGATATTTATTATTTAGTTTATTTTATATAACAAAAATTTTAAATATGCAGCACCTAAATTCTAGAAGGTCAGAATAAGGTAAATCGCCAAAAATATAACTAAAAATAGAATTCTGGGGTCTACAGTAATTCGGAGGGGTATGTATTTCAACTTCTGGGGTCACAGCTCCCCATGGCCCTTTGTGGCCAGAAGGAAGGAGCATCAACAGTGTTTTTAATACAATATTATTTAGGTTTCATCCCTCCAGAATCTCCATACTTTGCTGGTATGACATATGATTAATTTTATTATTCTTTTCAGAACTATAAAGGAATTGAATAAAGATTTATCATTAATTAATTGATTCATTCATTTTAAAATTAATTTTAAATATCAATTTTCAAATTCCTGTCTAGTCGTATTCCATGTCAATTCCCCTCTAATATTACTAATTGAATCATTATGTAAATATTAATATAGAATTATGTAATAAAAGCAAAATTATTTTATCCAGTCACTTCAGACGCTTATTTAGTTCAATTTTTCCAACGAAATAGATTTTCGTTCTTCCATGTCTGTGTCAAAAGAACGGCCAGCTTGGCTATTTTTATCTTTCCGATTTACACTGGCTTGCTCGTATTACTCTCCGATTGGTTAAAGAAAAAGACACGCATACCGTATGTTTGTATTAATACGCATTAAGAAGGTCATCTCATTCTACTATCCGCGATCCACTATGGATGATGTACAATTAATTTGCAAAACTATTTTTCATCTGTATTTCACTATTTTGTTAAATTTTCTATCTAGCTTAGAGCTTACAGTCATTATTCATTCTCTCTCCCAATTTCGCAATATTATAGTGAAAGATATGATTTGTAGAAGAATGAAAATACCTTTTTAAAAACCTTTTTCCAAAAGATAAGAGCAAATTGCTTTGATTTTATTTCTAATTTTGATTTACATAGTCAAAAAGATGCGCTTTTCATATCATATAAATAATGGCAAAAGAAATTTCTGGGCCTATATGATTTTTGAATCTTTTGCTCTTCATAGGCTATGAATTTGTTTTAAAACGCAGAACGCTATCAGCCTGAAATTAATTTTAAAATACCCTTTTGCGGCAGAGCAATATGCAATTGATCGCACACAGGAAATACTATTTTCTTTCATTTTTATGCCCGTTATCTCTTAGATGAGATTCCAATGGAGGAAACGAGTTTTATAATGATATGCACGAAAATTCCAATCTATTTTTACCTTTTTTCTCGGACTAAACCTGCAGCATGCACGCACTTTTGAGACGCACGCATGCAAAAAATCAAAGCAGATTGAGAATTCAATCCCGTTTGTGTGACAAATAACGCAATATGCTAGCTGCAATCTACTAACGCCGGACGCAATCTTTCTATGGCCGAACATGCGTGGCTACGGTAGGAGCGCTTACGTTCTACTGTAGTTGGTCAATCGTAGTAGATCACAGCAGCGCTGCGTTTGTAATTTCATGTGACAAGAACTGTATATATATATATATATATATATATATATATATATATATATATATATATATATATATATATATATATATATATATATATATATATCTGTACATTCAAATCTAGATTAATTGGTGTCATAGCTTATCTGAATTTATTAGAGGGCGAGCTTGAATCGTCATTTTAATGACTCGCTAATCACCTTTTGATGACTCGCTCATCACCTTTTGATGTACAATTTTACTTTATTGACCGTACGCTATATCACACTCTTGCATCCTCAGTAATTGTCGTGTTTTCACCAATAAATTGTCCCAGTTCAGTTCCCCTAAATGTGGAAAAAACAGTTGGTGGGGACTAAAGTGAACATGTGCCCATTAAAAGAGATGATTCTCATTGGATTCTGTCCATATCTAAGGTATTCAAGAAAAGACAAAGACGAGAAAATATTTATTGTCTAGAAAAATACACGAAATTCGGTTTTAGAAAAATTCTGGTCGCACTTGTCATGTGCCCACCGAAACAAAACTCTGGATACGGGCCTGCACAGTGCACTATGGTTGGATATGGCTGCACCTGTTTTGTTAATTGGGCAAATAAAAACTGCAGAAAATTTGCATTTTGTAATCGAGTAATCTCCATTTGGAATTCTCTACCTAAGGAAGTTATAAGTGCTCCAAATAGACATGTTTTCCTTAATAGATCAAAAGGGTTAATCTAAATCATTCAACTCAGGGGCTTAAATAAGCGCAGTTTATGTACTGCCTTTACGTTATCCAGCTTTCCTTGACTATTTATGTATTTTATTGATATGTCGGCTAAAGTAGAGGAGATTGGAAAGTTCCAGAAATTATATTGACAAGGACATTTTATAATTGAATTTGGGCTGGGGAGTTCATATTTGAAAGAATTATGCGACGGTCAGCATTATTGACCGAGTTACAGGCTGTAGAAATTCATGTGTTTAAGGATAGGCAGAAAAGGGCACTTATTTACTTTAACCCCTATAGAATTTTTTTCTGTCTTTTTTTACATTAGGGTATGTACAGCATTATGATATATCTATCATATGATATAATCCTTGATTTTCTCCAGTTTTTTTCTTCATTTTCATAATCAACTTTTGAAATAATTTACTTGATAAGATATAGGAAAATGAAAGTTTTTGCTTCCAATATACTTAGGCTTAGGCTTAGTATATCTGAAAAGGTGTTTTAAGCTGCTTAGGGTCGAGGTCGCTCCCGCTTAGGTCAATGTATAGATGCTTAGGTCGATGTATAGATGCTTAGGTCGATGTATAGATGCTTAGGTGTGAGAACCCTGGTGTTAAAAAAAAGATGGAAAAAATTCACCCTGTATATACCCCAATGTTAAAAAAGATAGAAAAAATTCGATAGCTGATTCGAGCAGTAATCGGCAAAAAAGGGTAAAACAAAACTTTATAACTTACATAAACAAGGTAGTCAAACAGGCGGATGATAAGTACATTGCATTGAGGCCCTCAAGACCTGACCTACAGGCAACGTCAGGATGGACGAAAATTGCGTGAAAATTATGAAATATTAGGCATTTCCGATCATTTTATTGATTATCATAGAGGCGTCATTATACGTAAAAGTGACCGCAAAATTGTTTTTTCAACATCTAACATGTCAGCGTAGGAACGTGTGCCCCTTATAAAACCTCAGAAGTCTAAACAGAGTATAAAACCAGCGAAAAAAACAGTGTAAAAACAGGTTTTTTGGTCATTCTCAGATTCACTCAGATTCCCATTCCAGCCCTCCTGTTTGTAAAGCATTGAAGTGTGTTTTATTCAATGCCAGAAGCATATGTAATAAACTTGAATATTGTCACTACCTCTTAGACCTATCAACGTATGACATAATTTTTATTACAGAAACATGATTAAATGAATTACACGCCGATTCTTTACTACTTAAACTCTGGGTACAGTATTATTCGTCGTGACAGAAAAAATCGGACGGGGAGGTGTCGCCATAGTATTCAAATCATTTTTACAGCTAAAAAAAGTAAACATCCCGGATGAGTTTTCTTTACTTGAAGTTACTACATGTGACATGACTGTTTTCGACTCAAAATACAGAGTTATTTTGTGTTACAGGCCTCCCGATCAAAATGAAATTGATCAGCAGTTTTTAAGATTCTTAGAATGGGCCACTGATACCCCTAGGATAATTATAGCTGTGGGTGATTTAAATTCTCCAGAAATTAAATGGGATAAACGATCTTCTCTCCCTGAAAATAGTATTTCTTCACAATTTCTTGAGCTTACAAACGAAATAGGGTTACATCAGTTTACATGACACCATACTCTAGGTAATAATATATTGGATCTGATTTTCTGTTCATACAAATCATGCGTTTTTAACGTCAATAACATTAAGCCTTTTTCAACTAGTGACCATGATGCCCTAACTTTCGATCTTCTTATTCCCAAAAAATTAGTAGTTGATTCTCCTGAAGAAAACTATGATTTTAGAAAAGGTGATTACGTTTCTACTATACATGATCTATCACTTGTTAGCTGGCCTGATATTTTTTCAATGTGTGTCACTGTTGATGATTTTTATTCTGTATTTTTGAATATTTTAAATTTGACGATCAAATGCCACGTTCCTTTGAAAAAATTATTTTCGAAAAACGCACATTTCCGAAATACATTCTGAATTTGCAAGGAAAGAAACGCAGACTTCGGCGAGAATTAAAGAAGGATACAAGTTTGTCGGATGACTATAAAATTGCTTGTAAAAATGTTGATAATGCAATTTCGGATTTTTATGCCAGTGAAGAGAATGAACTCATTAAAAGGGTTCATCATTGAAAAACTTTTATAATTTTGTTAACAAAAGGTTAAAACTGAAACGTTCCATACCTGATCTCGAGTTCGATGGGCAACTTATTTCTGATGAAACTGAAAAAGCCAACGTTTTTAACAATTTTTTTTGGTTCTGTTTTCAGTTTAGATAACAACATTCAACCACTAAATATGGAACCTGTAAAGATAAATGATCGCCCTCCTTTGGTTAATTTTGAGCTCAGTATTGTAGCCTCGGCTTTAAATAAGCTGAAGCCCACTCACTCAGTTGGTCCTGATGGGCTCTCAGCTTACTTTTGAAACAGATTAAAATTGTCTTAATTGAACCACTTTCAAGCATTTTCGAAGTTTCATATCTGGCGAAGCTCCCACGTTTCTGGTTAGAAGCACTGGTTACACCATTTTTATAAAGGAGACCCCCGCCAATCGAAAATTATAGGCCTATATCTCTTTGTTGCGTTTCATGAAGTTATGGAGTCAATAATTAATAATTCCATCACGAACTATTTCCACAGAGCTTGTCTGATAAGTCAACAACAATTTGGGTTTTTAAAGAACAAGTCTTGTTCATCCCAGCTGCTAAAGTGTAAAAACAAGTGGACTAAAGTTTCGACAATCACGTTCCGATGGACATTATTTATATTGATTTCTGTAAAGCCTTTTGATTCTGTTGTTCATTCGAAACTTTTGTTAAAACTTAAATCCTTGGGAATTTCGGGTACACTGTTAAGCTGGATTACATCATTTTTAGTGGAAAGGTCCAAAAGGTGAAGATAAATAGTTGTTTCTCAAACCCACAACCGGTAATTAGCGGTGTCCCTCAAGGCAGTGTGTTCGGGCCTACATTGTTTTTAGTGTTTATAAATGATTTAGTCGATTGTATTGAACATAGTGATATTATGTTGTTTGCTGATGATGCAAGAAATTTTAATGTTTCATGTAATGCTGATCTCTTACAATCGGATCTGGATTCATTACACGCATGGACCGAGAAATGGCAGTTGCAAATCAGTTATGGTAAATGTGCAACGTTGTATTTGGGGTATGGGAATCCTAGAAACAACTACAAACTGGGTTTTCAAGATTTAATTGTTTCTGAAGGATCTATTAAGGATTTGGGAGTGTATATCAGTGATGACCTATCTTCTAGCATTCATTGTGTAAACACTGCGTCTAAAGCTTCTCAGTTGCTCACTGATCCAGAAAAGCTTTGTCTCAAAAAATATTGAATTAATGGTAAAAGCTTTTTAAAGCATCTTTGTAAGACCCATTTTAGAGTATAATTTGGTGGTTTGGAGACCTTATTTGATTAAAGATATTAATTGTATTGAAAAGGTTCAGCATAAATTTACAAAAGAATACTATGGCGATCTAGGTGACTTGTCTTACAATGAGCGGTTAGGTTTGTTAAATCTTGAAAGACTCGAAACTCGGCGTATTCATTTTGATCTCACTTTTGCTTTCAGAATAATCAAGAGACAGTTACTTTCCTTTGAAGACTTTTTCGAACTCGCACCGAAAGGGGTACCAGATTGGTAAGTGATATAAGCTTATATCCACAAATTTCATTTGGACTGTAGGAAAAACTAATACATACTGATTCCGAAAAACACAAGGGTAAAACAAAAGTCGCATAGAAAATAAAATAGAAATGCGAAATGTCCTGGACACACAGGCAAATAGATGCGCTCACGTGTGCCCCAATCAAAAAAATTCCCGAAATCAACCTTTTTCAAATTTCTCTTAAATGTCTCAACATTTGGAGAACTTCGAATATATTTTGGAAGATCGTTCCAAATTCTGAGCTGATCTAGTAGCAAAACAATACTTTTTACAATCAAGTCAAAATTTTTCTAAATGGATCTGATTTGCAAATGTATTTCTAGTGCGCGAATGACCGTAAAACTTATAAAAAATCTTCAGAAGGCAAGAGATTATTGTGAATAATATTATATGTAACAATTAAATCAAAATAAATTCTACGGAGTTCAAGCCTCTCTAATTTTATGGCTTTGAACCTTTCATCATAAGAAAGTCCCATTCCAATTAACCTTTTAGTAAATTTTCGCTGTACCCTTTCAACCCTGTTGATATCAGAAAGCAAATAGGGGCTCCATACGTTGGAGCATACTCTACTAAAGGCCGAATATAATTCTTAAAAGCAAGAACCAACATTTTAGGATCACGTGATTCAAAACATTTGAAAATCAAAGCACTCATTTTCAAAGCCTTTGCTGATATATTAGTACAATAACAACTAGATGATAAGTTTGTTGTTAAGGAAAACCCTAAATCTCGAATTGAGGAACCTGCGTCAGATAACAAAAAAATGGTTTATGTGATATGTAACTTTAGGATTGGCGTACCCTAGATATAGCACAGAACATTTAGGGAGAGATATGCTTAACTGATTTTCTTCAGACCAGGAAACCTGCTTATCTAAATCTTTTGCAGCAAAGTATAATGTTGAGAAAATTAAAGAGCTTTAAATCATCAGCAAAGAAAAAGACTTCACTATGCTCAACAGCTTGAAGAAAATCGTTTGTAAACAACAGAAACAAAGAAGGTCCTAAAACGCTACCTTGAGGTACGCCACTAATTACTGCTTTTTATCAGAAAGAGAGTCGAAAATTTTGACCCTTTTTGTACGATTTGTCCAGAAGAAGTTAACCATTTTAATAGCATTCCATTTATCCCATAATGCTGGCCTCCGTGGCTTAGTGGTTGGCGATTCTAACTAAAGTGCGGCACGAGGTTCGGAACCACGCACTGTGGTTCTTTCTTCGTGCAGTCGGCTCATTTCCAGCGGGACACTTACGTGATACCGCTGGTAACCATCCAGCAGGGCTCTTAAAGAGGTACTGCTGGTATAACTTCGGTGAGATGATAATCTATTCACGGAGCACAATGGGCTTGTAGCCTGCGTGCGTTACGAGTCTCACGGGAAGTACCACCGCTACATCACCTATCACCTATCCATAATGCTTCAACTTCTCTATCAATTTGGAATAAACGACAGAGTCAGCTTTACCAAAATCGACATAAACAGCATCAATAGGAATAGATGCAGTCAAGTGATTTAACCCACATGTTTATACACTTCAGAAGCTGAAGTTTCCATGACTTTCGTTGAAAACAAACTGCCGTGAAAAGAAATTAGGTTTCGACCTCAAAGAAGCAATTAAAGCTCTGTTTATAATATACTCCGTAATTTTACAAGTGACGCAACAAAGAGATATTGGGCGATAATTTTCAACCGAAGCAAATGCACCTTCTTAAAGATAGGTACTCACAATCGCATCTTTCCAACAAGAAGGTACTTCACCACTTCTATAAGAAACTTCGAAGATAGAAGCTAAGTGGATCAACAAGAAATGGACATAATCTTTTGATAAAATATGAACAAATACCATCAGGCCCAATAGAGAAAGTTTGCTTAAGATTTTGAATGGAATTTAGTGCAGATTCAAAACTAAAATCTACCTTAACATCAAGTATACTCTTTGTGACTTGAGTTTGTAGTATTAATAGGAAACCATTATCAACTGTGAACATAGATGCAAAGAATTCATTAAAACATTCGCTTTTTGCAAGACTGAGTTAATAATAGAGTTGTCAGCAACTATGTCGGGCATATTATTTGACGGATTTTTCTTAGTATTAATGAAACGATAAAAATGCTTAGGATCGGATCCTTTTTAACAGTTTCCGTTCCTGTGCACAATAATATTTTTTACAGCTTTCCTTACAAGTCTACTGTATTTAGAGTAAGTATTCCTGAACATAGGATCAAATTTAGATTTTCTCCAGAATTTTAATTTCTTTGACAACAGTCGTCTTATATATTTTGGGGTATTTATCAACTCTACCAGGTTTGGAAAACGGAACAAAAGAATCTATAAGATATTGCATCACCGATAAAAAACGATTATAAAAATCGTCTACTGTCACACAAGTAGAAAAGATCAATGGCCACTGGATGTTGGCAAGAAAAGTAAACATGGATTCATAATCAGCTTTTGCAAAATTTCGTTTCAAAGCTACTTGTCGCCTGACTTCAAACGGTAGTAAAATTTGGAAAATAACAGAATCATGATCACTTGTAGCAAAAGGAGGTCTTGCTATGCTGATACTATGCTATGCTGATAAACGTTCTTTTGTTCCTTCGACATCTTTTATTATATATATCCTTTTTCATGTAATTTCAATTGCATTTTCTACGGCAGTAATTGCTAATAAAATATTATTATTATTATTATGTGGAAGTCGAAAACAGCGGTAAAATGTGATGTAAAAAAATTTTTTGAAGATTTTTTCACTCAAATGGTTTTCCGCTTAATGTTTTATCGACGTCTATGTTAAGGATTATTGCTTGAAAAGGCATAAAAACATGTTTTTTGTTTGAAAATTTGAGACTTTCCAGTATTCTCTACTCTGCCCGATATGTCTTGCTGTGTATGTTTATATTTAATCTTTTGGGTATCATTCGAGAAAAATAAGTTTCGGAACCAGCGAACCAGCGATAGGAGAAGCATAGAGGTGTTAGAACAAACGAAGACCAGCCAAGCGGCAGCCGCTGAAAGAAAACCGGAACGTTCAAGCTGCAAAGCTGATGGAAATATGACAGAGGAAAGGCGAAACAGAACTAGTGAAAGAGTGAAGCGATCCTGAACCGATTAGTCATGTGATAAGTTTATTTGGAATAATAAAGAGACATGCGGATGTGTTTGACTCCTCGTAACGCATTATACTGTAACATATCATGTTTACTGCATTAGTGTAAAGGACCAGGAAGTAGGCAATTTTTACCCCCATGAGGTGGGTGTGGGTAAATGTGGGACGTTCAAAGTACAATGAAACAGACTATATGGAATAAAAAACAGACATGCGGATGTGTTTCGTTATACTGTAGAATATAAAGTAAATAGCATAAGTTTAAAGGACATTTACATAAAATAATGAGAGTAGGTAATTGATAACACCATGTAATTTATACCCCCATTAAGTGTGTGCGGGTAAATGTTGGACGCTGAAAGTACAATGAAACAGACTATATGGAATAAAAAACAGACATGCGGATGTGTTTTACTGCCTGTAACTCATTATACTGTAGAATATAAAGTAAATAGCATAAGTTTAAAGGACATTTACAGATAAACATGAAGTAGGTAATTGATAACACCATTAGGCGGATGTGTTTGACTCCTTGTAACTCATTATATTGTAGAATATCACGTTTACCGCATTAGTTTAAAGGACATTTACATAAAATTATGCGGGAGGTAATTTTCAACCCCAATAGGTTTGTCCGGATAAATAAGGGACATTCAAAGTTCAATGAAACAGACGATTACATGATCCGAAATGATTGGTACGGATGTAGGAGGGACATAAACATTAGTGAGGAACGTACTTATAGAAACAATAGAATATAGTATTAGTGAAAATCTGTTGAACACAAGTTTGGTCTTTTTACTTATCTTAGTAAAGCCTTAACGCATTTGATCAAGTACCTTCCTTTATGAAAATTATCTAATCACAAATATTACTGTATCACAGAAATCGAACTACTTGCTATATTCACTACAGGCGAGGATCGGATTGGACAACCTTTAAGAGGCTGACGTGCGATTGGTAGGAAAAAGCGCAAAACTTTGTTTTTTAGACCTCTGCAAAATCCGTCAACAGCGAATCAAATTGATTCGCGCTAAATTTTCTAGCATGACTGGAAAAATTACCTATAAAAAGGATGCAATGCTCCAGGCATTGTTAACTTTTATTAAATGTACGCACTGACGGGTGGATATGTAAGGAATCGCTATGTGGTGGGCACAGGTATCAGTGAAGAAGCGGAAGGCACCAACGGCCAGGACGAGTTTGAATGTGCTTTTGCCAGCATGCATTCTTTGAGAATTCGAGAATACGAGTATACCCATATAGAAAGTCCTTGGATTCGTCAATTTCGGCTGATACCACTAATTCTGCTGCCCCTTAATTATATCATATTTTCAACAGATTAGCAGCTAGAACGTTCCGGTTCTTTTATCCGCGCCCGAAAATCTATAACGACTGAATTTCACTCATCTTGATGCTCCAATCGCACTTTGCTGATTGATTATTGTGACAAAGGCCGACGGACTGGAGGATTAGAATAGTGAGTGGTGTAAACAACACGTTTTCTAATCATTAAGTTGAGCTTAGCACTGGCTTAGGCTTAGGCTTAGTTATGTGCCTTCAAATTGGTGCCAGGGGATGATGTAAGCCTGAGTCAGATGGGGCGAAAATTGCTGAGCGGCGAAGCGAGCGATAATTTTGCCCCATCTTTGGCTAGGCTAGATCATCCCCTGACACCAATCTGAAGCCTCAAACAGCACTCTTTGGGCTTCTAATCATCATGAGCAGCGCGATGAACCAAAACTAGCCATTGAGCAAGTTTGCAATATGCTAATTAGCCTAATTTGCATGCTATGCTAATTAGCTAATTTGCGTATGACAACCTGGCTTCACGCGGCCAGTTTTGGGTTTCTAGCAATGCTCGTGATGATTAGAAACCCGAAAAACTGCTGTTTTGTAAGAAATCAAAAATCAGTAATAACGGATATATTGCAATCTTTTTTTCGTTACTTATCAATGTATTAATGTAACTTGCTTTGTTGTCGGATCACCATTTTTCCCCCAGCAATTTGGTCGACATTATAGACCAGACCCAACATTTTTTTCCACTTTTTTCCACCCTTTTTCCACGTTTTTTGGGAGGTCTAAAAACGTTAAAAATAGAGCGCCTGTTAAAAAATCAGTGTTTTTCAAGTATGTACACATGTAATAGCGGTTTTTCATGGACTTTTGTATGAAAATTTCGCGCTCTACTAGAAATATCACGATCTGTATACGTTATTTCTGTTAAAACTTGAATTTTCTTCCTTCAGTAAAGCATTTTAGCCAAGTCTGAAGTCGCGTTTGACACTAAAAACAATAATTTATCAAATGACGCGTAGCCCCAGAAAATTTTGGAATTTTAGCTCTCTTAAACAAATACAAATACAAATACAAGATACAAATATTTTATTTTCGTCGCACAAAAAAAGAACACAATAAGAAAAGAAACATTAATATACAATGAAATACAATTATAAATAAACATTCGACATGAATCATCATACAAAATCACATATTCTAAAAGCAAGAAATTATTAATTAAAGTACATTTATACGAGATTAGTGCAAAAGACGAAGGTAGGCGCGCAGGCTAAATAAATTATGCACTTAGAACACGCCCCCTAGCAAATACCCCGTTAGATCAACTTTTTTCAACTTTTCACGGAGGGAAGCAACACTAGGAGATCTTACAGCAGCTTCAGGAGAGAATTCCATACGTGAATCCACCTATTGGATAAATCATACCCACGAACATCAAGCCGAAAAGGAGCGCATTTTTCCATTACAAAAACTAACCAAATACGTGCAGAAGATAAGAATTTTCAATCGTAGTGAAGTTCTAGACCACATTGTCGATAAAAATGCTGCAATTGTTGCGGCGCGGCTTGTTTTACCTCTCTAAAACGCATTCTAACATTACAAAAATTTTCCACAAATGCCAACCAAGCCCAACAATTTTTTCTATTTCCCAAAATTTTGGTTGACAAATAGACCAAAACATGGAAAAAAACGGCGTGTGGGATCAGCGCAGCGAATAAAGTTTGTATTTGTATTGGGGATCAATACAGTAGTCATTGATCAAATAAGTTTGCATGAAGTTATCTACTTGCGATATAGTCTAATTGACTATATGATGGCACATGCTGCGGTAATAGATACGTTAGGTTTCTCGAGCAATCTTATGCGTAAGGTTAAGATACAGCCAAGATGGGTATTTACATACCTACAGGCTATGAGCACTGCATACCCTGAAAGATATGCTTTCACGTACATAGGTCCGTATTTACTCATGGCAGAAACCTGCTTGATCTGATACCTGCTTGTTGACAGCCAATACGATAGTTTGAGCCTACACGTAGAGCTGCATATAGATCACTAGATGAGCTGCCCGGCGTTGCCCGGGCTGAACTTAGGCCTGATATATAGCTATGTGGAATTGATATGTAAAAAAATCCATAATTTTGATGTTTCTTGGAAAAATCCATAATTTTGATGTTTTTTTATTAATCCGTAATTTTGGTGTTATTTTAAAAAATCCGTAATTTTGATATGATTTTAAAAAATCCATAATTTTGATGTTTAAAAAAAACCAAATTTTGATATTTTTTAAAAAAATCCATGTTTTTTTAAAAAGAATCCATAATTTTGATGTTATTTTGAAAAATCCATAATTCTGATGTTTTTTAAAAAAATCCATAATTTTGATGTTTTTTAAAAAATCCATAATTTTGATGTTTCAAAAAAATTTCCATAATGTTGGTGTTTCATCGTGCCCTATCTTATAGCGTTGAGTATGCTATAGCATTGGGTACTTTATACCGTGTCATATCTTATAGCATTGAGTATGTTATAGCATTAGGTATCTTATAGCATTGGGTATGCTATACCGTATCCTATCTTGTAGCATAGTTGAGCTGCCCGGCGTTGCCCGGGCTGAACTTAGGCCTGATAGCTATATGGAATTAATATGTCTCTTGTATTTTTTATTTTTCAAGACTTTTGATGTTTTTGGGATATTTCTAAAAAAATTGTTGGTACAAACCATATTTTATTTTTGGATTTTTTTAAAATGTCTTTTGTCAACCATTTTTTTGATCAAATCCATATTTTTGACGTTACAGAATGGTTTTGAAAATTGTTTAGCCATAATCATATTTTTGATGTTCTGGGGTGTTCTGGAAATTTTTTTAATAAAACCCATATTGTTGATGTTTTGGGATGTTTTGGAAAATTTTTTTCGTCAAACCATATTTTTGATGTTTTAGGATGTTTTGGAAAATTTTTTTAATCAAACCCATATTTTTGATGTTTTGGGATGTTTTGGAAAATTTTTTTCGTCAAACCATATTTTTGATGTTTTAGGATGTTTTGAAAAATTTTTTCGGTCAAACCATATTTTTGATGTTTTAAAAATTTTTTGTTTGTTGTAGCAAAGGGTGTCATATATCACGTGATATGTTATAGCTGATGGTATCTCCTATCTTATATCACTGCATGTTATGGCGCAGACAGGGTATCTATACCAAACCTATCTTATAGCATTGCCTATCTCGTAGCACAGGGTATCTTATATCCCATACTATCTTATAACATTGCCTATCTTGCAGCTCGGGGTATCTTATATCACTTCCTATCTTATAGCATTGCCTATCTTGTAGCACGGGATATCTTTTATAACGTTCTATCTTATAGCATTGCCTATCTTGTAGCACGGGGTGTCTTATATCACGTCCTATCTTATAGTATTGCCTATCCTGTAGCACAGAGTATCTTATATCACGTCCTATCTTATAGCATTGCTTATCTTGTTGCACATAGTATCTCATACCATGCCTATCTTATAAAATTGCCTATGTTATAGCATCATTTGGTTAAACCTGTATTTTGATGTTTCACAGTGCCGACCAATGCTATAACATATAACAATGTACATAGTGTCGCCAGGCATGCTCCTCTTGGCCGGGGTATCCCTATACAAACAGTATAAACTAATTTTTGAAAAAAATGGCAAAAAATCGGCCATCTCCCGAAATCGTGGAGGCTTATAGCACAGGGGCCAAACCCTGCTCCCTCCCTGCCCAGGGCCAATGGGTGCGTTTGTCGAAATTTCAAGATCGCTACGGCTCCTTCCCCCATTGGACCGACCTCGGCCCAAAATATCAGCCCACCAAATTTCATTGGGCCGCAGCCAACCCGGCACAAACATACGAACATACGAACATACACACATACAAACAAACAAACTTTCAAAAATATATAGTAGATAAGAGCTGCATAGATTTATAGCTGGAAACGAGTAATCGTGTACTTGGCGCGAAGCAAGGTGATGAGATGCCTATAGTCGATAGTGTACCGTATACTTAAATATGTTCCTGCCCATTTTACACTAGGAATTGTATTGGGGCATTTGACAGTGACGCTAATACCCCTGTGAAAATTTTTTGAAGCATAAGTAAGCCAAATGTGCCGCCAACATTGATGTTTTAAGGGCATAATTGTAGTAGGTACCGGGGACCCGTATTTTCTGTGTGCCCATGAACTTTTACATCAATTGATTTTTTTGTAGTAACTAAAACTGCAATAAACTTAGTTTTAAATTTTGAAATCAATGGTGTGCGAAAGATTACATCGGCAATTTAGGTGATTAGAAGCTTATAGGTACCTATATAAATTATATAATGTCATGCAACTGCAGTATAGCTGCAGGCCAAAGCAAGTATACCTCCTCACCATCGAATAATGCTTTTAAGTAAAATGGCTGTTTTTGAGATTAACGCACGAACCACTTTATGGATTTCAATAGAATAAAGTGTTCTGGGTAGATAATTTTAAACGAAACTATTCTGCCGAGGATGTTGTGCTAGCTTATGTCTACAGTGTGCTAGGCTCTAAAATGTGCTCAAACTTTGCATGATCACTACAGTATATAGCTTTTGTTTCATATTTTGAAAAATAGCAAAATAGTTAGATATTTTTTGTGCTCTAAATTTCATTCTCTTTTGTTTTCGTGTTACTGAATAGTTCGTCCTGCAATTTCAATTTAATCTTTTTCCAATATGGCTGCCCCCTTAAAGTATTCATTCCACTTAGCGCATGTTTTATACTTTTTAATGTTTAAGAACATTTTAGAAAGCTCAAAAAAGTTCTTTCGAATGATATCCTGTTTGTCTGATTTAGTGAAGAATTCCAGTTTTTTAATATGGCCGCCAGGAAGGCTGTCCCACTGTGACTTTTGATGTTTTCAGCTCTTATTTTGTGAGTTTCTGACGTATTTTAAAAATTTTTTCAGTAAATAGCTAGAAAATTTTATGTTATTTCTGATGAGCTATGTCTCATCTTCTGAATCCTTCTAGTCCGTTCAGGAAATTTAAAAAACTTCGAATTTATCCCTTGTAAGCGTAAGATTAGGTTTAAAAAGCTGAGTGCGATGCGTTGAGACCTTATAACCTTCTAGTCACCTACATTGCCGATGTAACCTTGGTCCAACCCAGAAAACCTACTACATGCTGAGGTGGATACAAACTTGTTTTGCGGATTTCAAAGATATCATGGAGTTCAGGATATTAACTTTTTGGACTTCAAGGATTTCAGAGACTTCAAGGTTTCCAGGGACTTTAGGGGTTTCAGGGACTTTAGGGATTTCAGGGACTTCAGGGATTTCAGGGATTTCAGGGATTTCAGGGACTTCAGGGATTTCAGGGACTTCAGGGATTTCAGGGACTTCATGGATTTCAGGGACTTCAGGGATTTCAGGGACTTCAGGGATTCCGATTTCACGTTGTTTGATAGTTTCGCGAATTCCAGAAAGTTTAATGATTTTAGAGACTTGTGCGTTTAGTGCTGCTAACTTGTTTTTATTTTTTACAAGGGTCCCCCAAAGGAAGAAAATTGAAACTTCTCGAAGTCTACCAAAAAGACAGTCAAAACACGACTTAAAAATAGTAATATGTCAAGAGCTAGACAAGGATTTCGAAATTTTCTGAAGTCAAACTTGGACTCGATGTAGATGAATCAGTCATGCAGAGATTTTTATGTCCAATTTTGATATCAATCAAAAGATTTTTCGATTTTCCTCAAATTTTTTCATTACACTTAACATTGTATACGAAATAGTACACTGTAACATCTAAATTATGTACGTATAAATGAATCTTTGCTTCCACCATTCACTATACATTTTTGAAAATTCTATAAGAGTCCCATATGCTTCCATGTAGTCTTTGTAGTTCTGTCTGAATGTAAATTCGTCCAGGTGTGCAGCTAAGCGGTCGCTATTCTTTCAATCCATGCATGCTGGCGAATCGTTGCTTATCAATCCCCCAGAGACCCTCAATCGTGTTAGTATGAACTCCGTCAGAATTTAAAAGCTCTCGGTTGTGATAAACGGTGGCATGAGAATATCCAATATTGTTAAGTGCACTATAAGTAGCAAATCCATCATGAAAAATCGTAGTGCTACATGACATACATATGCTTTTGTATTAGCGGAATCACGTTTCTCTGTTTGCCGATTAATTGAACTCAATAATTTCGTATGTATGTGTTTATGACTTGTCATCATGGTTTTTCCAGGAGCTTATGTAAATGTGCTCATGTGCGGTTGGCTAGTTTTTTTACGCATATGTCATAGGTTTAAAAACTGAAATGTATGACCCGTCGACCATTTGTATCGGCAGAAGTGTAATTAGCAATGCAGTAGCTAAGCGAATTGAATGAAATAGTACATATCGATGCATTCAAGACAATCGATGATATTGATGGTTCAAAGCAGTAGGGAACACGGAAGCTGACGTGCAACAGACCATACGTAGATACTCTTTTACACATGTCTACAGCAATTGTTTACTAAACTTTTACATTTTTCAAAGGTCGCAGAATATACTTCGATTTTTTGCATTGTTTAGAGAAAGTCTGATTTTTACATATTTTGCGATTCTTGGCATATAACATAGGGAGATTTTTCCTAGTCCCCTCCTTTTACATCCTCGATAATTCACAATCCCAAGTATATTCATTCCCCTTTGTTGTTCCATCGGAGCATTTTTCTTTGCTAGTACCCCACTTTAAATTAGCAAGATTTGGAAATAGAATACTAGATTTCATTTACTGTGCGGTTCTTCTAATAACTGAATGGTTTAAACTTTACAAAACTACTAGTTGTAGAAGAAACAAACATTCTGATTAGTAATTCTTATGTTAAGTAGAACATCCTGTAAAGAAATATGCTTCCAAAACTTTCTAGAGCTCAACTTAATTTACATTTTAAACTTTACACAAGAGTGTAAAGAATTTTAGTGGGATTAATAATTTCGATATTGCTCTGATATAACGATCAGCATTTATTAAGAAATGAAACCTCTATAATGTTCAAAGAACAAATTAACATTAGGTGTTAATCACTTTACACTACTCTTCATGAGCCCCTAGCAGACGTATCACATCCGTTTCCATATGTATTTTACGACTTTAGAGAAAAAATAAGTTACCGTGAGGCTCTAGAATAAAGCTTATTATATAGTGTAAACTTTACACTAGCAACGAGTGTAAAGAAGATTTTAGTCGGATTTGTAAGTTCGATATTACTCGGATATTACGATCAACATTCATGAAAAAATTACGTCTCCATAACGGTTTAATGACAAATAGACACAGATGTAAACCACTTTAAATCACTGTTGAGTGTAAAAAACACGCCCGGCTGACGTCCCTTATTTATTTCCATGTAAATTTTCAGATTTCGGCAAAAAATTCAGGTTTTCGCAAAGCTCTAGAACGGAGATTAATTAGCAGTGTAAACTTTACACAAGCGCTCAGTGTAAAGAGGATTTTATTCCGATTTGTTAATCTGATTTTACTCGGATATTATTATCAACATTTATGAAAAAAATTGCATGTCTACAATGGTCTGAGGACAAATAAACAATGAGTGTAAACTACTTTACATCACTGTTGGATGTAAACAAACGCACCTACGTGACGTCTCACATTTGATTCTTTGAAAATTTCTAGACTCCAGGAAAAAATTAGGTTTCTGGAATGCTCAAAAACGAAGATAAATACATATGTAGTGTAAACTTCATGTAAACACCTAATGTAAAGAAGATTTTGGTCAGATTCGTAATTTTGATATTGTTCCGATATTACGATTAATATTTATGAAAAAAATTAAGTCTCCATAATGTTCTATGGTCAAACTAACAATAGGTGTAAACCACTTTACAACACTGTGGAGTGTAAACATATGCGCCAGACTGGCATATCAAATTTGGTTCCTTGTCCATTTCTATACTTGATAATCGTGTCCCTGACTCATAACCAGAGAAGCAGGCAGAAAAAACAAGACAGAAACGCATTTTAAACACCAAATTTTTGACTTTACACTCGCTGAATATTAATGTATAGACAATTTGCTTTGACATGCACCCGATATAAAGCACTTTATTTCTATTCCTTTAGACTTATCCCGACTTCTGGACGGAGAAAGTGGCGAACAAAAAACGCAACAAAAACGTATTTTCCATCATTCAGAACACTGTAAACTTTTAAATTCCGTACCGAACTCCTCGTTGAGTTTAAAGAAATTCGGTTTGGTACAATTTGTAACTTTTAAATCGTAGTACATTCCTGTGTGCCAAAATTCTCTTGCAAAAATTATTTGGTATGATTTATTAATCAAAATCCGGAAAAAACGTGTTTTTGTTTTTTCGCCCATTTTTTACCTCTGATTTCGAACTTTACACCCCCATAAATAACTCAATATTGCGTTTTTTTAAATGCAGTTTGCTGCAATGTGTAGCCCCTGAGAGGTACTTTATTACTGCTGTATTCAATTTACCCTGACTTATAAGCGAAAAACTTTGGCAGAGAAATCTTACTTAAAATCAGTTTTTTACACCATCCACTAGAGTGTAAACTTTAAACCCCAGGATCTAACTCAACATAGAGTGTAGAAGACTTTGCTTATATGCAGAATATAGCCCTTGATTCGCTCTACATTTCTGTCAGAAAACATTTCAAAAACTCATAACCGGAGTTAGTATCAGACATAAGCAGGTTGAAAACTCGACCAAAAAGTGCTTTTTCACCCCCAGATTTTCGCACTCTTTACACTGCCATTCGATAAAAAAGGCGAATTTCGAAAAACAAAAAAGTTCCATCTGTAGAATTCATCCCTCTATTATTCTATGCTGTTCAATTCTTCGAGTCATTAATACTCAGTTGTCCACATGCCGCATTATAAATGTCCCTAAATTTGTCCTACGTTATATCGTTACACAAAAACTTTCCACCTTCTTTACACAGTCAGTTTTGAGTTTCAAGAAAAACAAAAAAACACAGGCAGCGAATTGTTTTATTATCTTTGTTTTAAAAAACCGCACCTTCCAGAAGTGTCCCGTTATAGCTGTAGGGGGTGCACAGGTATTAGGGGTAACCCAAGTATATTATAGGTACGCGCTAACGCGCTACCTATGATTGAAGTGCTTAGCTTGCTTTAAGAAGCGTATACGTCAGCTGCGTCAAGTATGTACATTCATACGACACAAGCTCACCATACCACTTCGTGCATAGTATATAGCAAAGAGTCTGACTGAACTCTCTGAAGTCCCTGAAATCCCAAAACTTTCTGAAATCCTGAACTCCTGAAATCCATCGAAAATGTGTAAAACTCCAACTCCCTAAAAGCTTGTAGTAGGTTGTCAGGGTTGGCCCGTAATCTCTCGCACATTATTGATTTCAAGATTTAAAACTAAGTTTATTGCAGTTGCAGTTACTACAAAAAAATCGATCCACTTAAAGTGCATGGGCATTGGGCACACACCATGAACGGGTCTTCGGTACTACAATAATGCCGTTTTAAGTCGGTAGCTTTTGTGCTAGAGTAGAAGACCTAAAATCAAGTGACATAGTGAAGATAATTACATCTATAGGTTCGTTTACTGTATTTAGCAAAAACGCGAAATAAGAACAGTGTTGTTGACGCTGTCAGCAGCAACCGTTTTTCCCCAGCGATTTGGTTGACATTATAGACCAGACCCAAAATTTTTTCCACTTTTTCCGCCCTTTTTCCACGTTTTTCGGGAGGTCTAGAAACGTTAAAAATAGAGCGCCTGTGTTAAAAAAATCAGTCTTGTTTAAGTAGAAAATCCGGTACTTGTGCATTATCCCCCCGTCGATTTTTTTTATCTTTTTTTGCCATTAGGGTATATACACGGTGAATTTGTTCCATCTTTTTTTAACTCTAGGGTTCTCACACTAGTTTTCACGAGACAGAAAATAACTTTCAGGTGACAGGTTTCGACCCTCCGACCTATCGCTCTACAGCGCAACATGTTACCAATCGGCTAAGCCACCTTCTCGTTAGAAATAAAAACGAAGTAATGAGGGAATGCTACTCAGCATCTATACATCGACCTAAGCATCTATACATCGACCTAAAGCTTTATAATTTATCTAGCAATCACACCCAACTTCAAGATGATATCGCTAAACTCGTAGTCTGGTCCAAGGATTGGCAGTTAAAAATTGCTACTGAAAAAATGCTACGCGTTATATCTAGGTTTTGGAAATCCCAAGCATTCTTATAGAATTTCTGACCTGACTGTAGAACAGAGTGTGAATTCTGTAAAGGATTTGGTGTTTACGTATCAAGTAAACTTGATTTTAATTTCCACTATAATGATATAACGCGTAGAGCTTATGCTAGGGCTATGCTAATATCGAAATCATTTGCTTCTAAAAATAAACTAAATATGTCTAGGGCTTTTACTGTTTACGTCAGACCGCTTCTAAAGTATTGTAGCACTGTTTGGAATCCATACCGTAAGACCCATGTTTCAATGATCGAAAATGTTCAAAGGAAATTTACACGTAAAATTATTGGATTTCGGGGACTTTCTTATGCTGAAAGACTCAGTTCCTTAGAATTGGATAGCCTGGAGATTCGCAGATTGCGTAGTGATCTGTGTATGATGTATCAGATATTGAGTGGTAGATGCGTTTTGCAGCAAGCCGACTTTTTTACTTTTTGTGAGCGTGCTCAAAATTCAATGAAATGTGAATGCACTCCTTTTCGGCTTGATGTTCGTGGGTATGATTTATCCAATAGGTGGATTCACGTATGGAATTCTCTCCTGAAGCTGTTGTAAGATCTCCTAGTGTTGCTTCCATCCGTGAAAAGTTGAAAAAAGTTGATCTAACGGGGTATTTGCTAGGGGGCGTGTTCTAAGTGCATAATTTATTTAGCCTGCGCGCCTACCTTCGTCTTTTGCACTAATCTCGTATAAATGTACTTTAATTAATAATTTCTTGCTTTTAGAATATGTGATTTTGTATGATGATTCATGTCGAATGTTTATTTATAATTGTATTTCATTGTATATTAATGTTTCTTTTCTTATTGTGTTCTTTTTTGTGCGACGAAAATAAAATATTTGTATTTGTATTGTATTTGTATACATCGACCTAAGCATCTTTACATCGACCTAAGCATCTATACATCGACCTAAGCATCTATACATCGACCTAAGCATCTATACATCGACCTAAGCATCCATACATTGACCTAAGCGGGAGCGACCTCGACCTAAGCAGCTTAAAACACCTTTTCAGATATACTAAGCCTAAGCCTAAGTATATTGGAAGCAAAAACTTACATTTTCCTATATCTTATCAAGTAAATTATTGCAAAAGTTGATTATGAATCTGGAAAGAATGAAAAAAATGAAAAATAATAAAAAAATACAAAAAAATATTTAAAAAAATAAAAAAACTGAAGAAAATCAAGGATTATATCATATGATAGATATATCATAATGGTGTAATGCTGTACATACCATAATGTTAAAAAAGATAGAAAAAATTCGACGGGGGGATAATGCACAAGTACCGAAAATCCTATGTACACACCGTTTTCTTTTTCCTAGCGATTTGGTTGACATTATAGACCGAACTCAAAATTTTTTTCAACTTTTTCCGACTTTTTTCCACTTTTTTTGGGAGATCTAAAAGCGTTTAAAATAGAGCTCCTGCGTTGAAAAATCAGTGTTTTTTAAGTAGAAAATTTTATGTACATATGCAATAGCGGTGATTGATGCACTTTTTGTATAAAAATTTC
>JAVLUZ010000145.1:13485255-13538423 GCA_036768485.1 Mermis nigrescens | reverse complement strand
AAATACAGTTAAGTGATGTGTGCTGCATGAATACCTGCATAGAAAGAAATGTTAAATGAGCCTGAATTGGCTTATATTTCAGAAATAATATCAGAATATATGGCAAAAAGTGCATTTTCTAACTTTTTTTGAAAATGCCCACTGGCCACATTAACATCACAGTAGCCTAGCTTTTTAAAAAAATCATCTCTATCGGGTTAAAATTACATAGAAAACTGGAGCAAAACAATGAAAACTTGTAGCTTTTCTGATAATGACATGCTTTCTCAATCTTTCTGTGCATCAACTTGCTTGAATTTCTTAATTTTATGCAATAAGATATAGATGTTAAATGAAATTTTAGCCATATTAGTCAAAAATTATATCAAAGCACAAAAAATCATAAGAATTTCGCATACTGTGATCAAGAATTCTGCAATGTGTGAGAAAAAATGGGTAAATTTTGTGTGAACTTATAAGATTAATTCAGTTTGTGAAAAAACATGCTTATTTCACATGCTTCTTTTGAAGAAGAATATTACAGGTTGAACCAGAACATACAAAGATATCTACGAAATTTTGAGGCTAAGACGCCGACAGTTGTGTGTAGGAAATACATACAATTTTCCCGAATTTTCACCCAATCGGCCCTAAACCATTGCTGCATTTTTTTGTCATTATTCTGCATTGTCAATATGCTAGTGGAGCTCATCCTTGTCTTTTTGTCTTCTGAAATTAAATTAAATGAAGTAGAAAAACACATTTTACTGATTTTTGAAATAGTCTCCAACACCCCCATGTGTTGGGTTTTTTGAATTATATGCTATATGAGATTTAATATTTCTTCCTTGGGTGACGCCAAAAGCAATATCATCAAAAGATTTGACTATAACAGAGTGATATTGTGATTTTTTTAGGCTTACTGGCATGTTTGCGCAAGTTTTGTTTACAAAAATATAATGATTTTCTAGCATTTTCTGAAAATTTTAGGTATTTTGTGCACACATTGTACCTTACTTCTCCTGAACATTGAAGTAATTTACACGGTATACTGTAAAGCTGCACTTACTTCACACTATTCGTACATCATTTTTCACCAATGCCTGTTTCATGAAGCTAATATCCTCAGCGTTTTAACATTTTCTGGCTACATTTTTGCTGTAAATTAGCTAAAATATCATGAAATTTCTAGATAAGTACTTTTTTTGGATTTATTTGTGTGTAATTTAGTAAAAAAGTGATTATGTCATACATGCACAATAGGGTAAAAGGGGAATATTATCCTAATGGAGAGTCCAAAAGTTAAGAATGGCGGGCAATTTAGGCCAAAAACAGTGCATTTTTAAACAGTTTTGATATAATAATGCCTGAAAATGTAACTAATTTATCAAAAATTCCAAATTTTGCCCTGTACGACCAAAAATTGCGATTTCACCTTTCACTGTCCCCCCTGACGTCATGCTCCTATGATATGTGTGCTAAGTGAGCCATGAATAATGTTATTTTTTGATCCTTTTTCTTTGCTAGCTTATATAATGAAGCAGAAAGATGATGATTCTCATGCACTCAGTGCGTGTGAGTGGCCCAAAATAGCATAAAATCGCCTATGGGGGTCATAATTTCTTTTTTTATGAGCACATATGGTTAGGTAGACACCGTTATATTCAATATAGTTCAACAATTTTTTATTTTTTTGCTTGGCAAAACAATAAATTGCTGTTTTTCCCATAAAATTAATACACACATAACACAAAAAGGTCTTTAAAAACCTTGTGTGAGCCTCAGAATCATTGAAATGCGTGTGTAAGAAGAAACAGAAAGCTTTCTAGGATACCAGTACATCATAGAATTCTCGGTTATGTATACTTTTTTCTAAGAATTTTCAGTTTCAAATCTAATTGCTAGTAACACTTACTATAATATTTCTATCATTTGCCACTTTTAGTTGACTATATTCTAGCTAATACACCCTGTGGAATCCTTTATACATCTAAGGTGTAGCAAGTTTGATTTTATCCATCGTTTTTTATGAACTTCAGTCAAATTCAATCATAAATCATACAAGATATAGCTAATAACTATGCCTTTTCGAGTTTTTTACCATATTATTTCTTGTTTTGACCTTTCATCCTCCAAAATGTTCCATTGGAATGCATAATTTAATCTCAGAAATGCTACATTACTCTGATTATTTCTTTACAATTTCACTAAGCATGCTGTAAGTTTCTAAATATATTCTACCTTAGGTCATACTATATCAACTGTTTTTTAATTTTATTGTGTTTTTCTATTCAACAATTATTTTCAGCTTTCTCTTTTGTATCACCTCTTGGGTTCTACAGCCTCTACTTTCTGCAATATATAATTCATTTATACAATTTTTTATGAAATCAGCCAAAATATCTAAAATATATAGTCAAAAATTAGAAAACATATAAAATATAGTGAGAAAACTGTCCCAAATATAGTCAAATGGAACTCTAACGCATAATTTCCTGCGTAACATATACTTTGTGGACTCTAAAATTTACTATTTCTAGAGATTATCTGTACATTTCTGCCTGATTCATCTCAACTGCACTGGCCACAATCCCATAATTTCACTAAAATAGTGGCAGCCTCTCAAAAATGAGCATATTCAGGATAAAACATACTTTTCAAATGAAAAATAACGTTTGAGTTTGATAAAAGATTAGTCTTTTGATGACATATATGTAAAATTAATTTAGTTGTACAACCACTTTTAGTTAAATGAAGATTGTTAATCCTTGGGCGTGTCTGGGCATGTTTCGCTTAAACCCGTGAATTTGATGTTTCATGTAGAGCATATATAACCAAATAATAGCGAAAACGCAAATTTTATTTGTAACGATGCATAAAAATATGGATATTCATGAATTTTACACTCTAAATCAACTTCATAAACCCATTCATGCTAAAAAATTCAATTCTTTTGCAAAAGCGTACACTTTAAAGTTCGAGAAAATGAATCAATGGACTGATATTTATCGTATTTTGAATTTAATTTTTAAAGATGTTATTAGGAGACTATTGCATGATCACCCTCCCGACTGCAAGGTCGGTATTGAAATAAAACATCCGCGTTTATATTTGTCTGTGTTAGTTCCGTTTACTACAGCTCAGAACATTAATGCTGAACAAATTCTCAGCCTCATTGAACGTGTAGCCCAGTCAAAGAAAGATTTTTGTTTAAGTGAAGCCATGATCTGGCAAGTCATTATTGTTGATATAAATGCACAATGGGGCACTGGCTTGCAAAAGGACGTTAAGGAATTTTGCAAGTCTGGTGGTGCTTTTATTAAAATTACATCAAATGATAACCTGTCTTTACCTCGTGCAGTTGTTACTGGAATTGCTAAATTAGAGAGCAGTTCTGACTGGGAAGCCGTTAGAAAAGGTGATAAAAATCGTTATACAAAACAGAAGCAATTAGCCCGAGAATTACTGAGCAAGGCAAGTTTGAATCTTGCAGCGGAGACATATGATTTAGAAGCTGTTAAAAAAATTCAAAATGTTTTGATACCCATTTATCAGCTCAATGTATACTTCAATGGCAGCAAAATTTATGAAGGACCTGAAGCCGACAAAGTTATCAATCTATATTCTACTGATAATCATTATGATCTTATCACCCGTGTAGCTAATTTATAAAAATTCTGATGATCATTTTTTGTTTATTTCGTTCCTCTGGCCAGTACCTGTCTTGAAACACAGCGTGACTGGACAAGACGTCATCTTGTTTAGTTTATATGATGATTATGATTACATCAATTATTGAAAACCATTATTAAAAACAATTATTTATATCAATTTGCGTTCAACATTGCATGCCCTTCTGGGCATATTCCCCATTATTGTTGCATATGTATCTTATATGATTTGATCTAGGATACTCGAAATTCATCTTAATCAGTGCTTAAACTTAATTTACACCCCCATTTGGGTCAGCTATTTCACATTTTTAGGACTAGCTTAACTTATGCTTGTTGGTGCTTTTTGTTTAGGTTACACCTCCACCCTGGTTTTTTAGGCTTAGGGATAAGACAGTTAGCATATGTTTATATTTACACCCCCTCACTCAGGTCAACTACTACAGGACTGGCTCAGTTTACACTTAGGCTTAGCTTAAGCCTAAATGGGCTGGGATTCATATCCCTAGCCTGACTTCCCAACCTCTTTAATTTTGCACTCCATATTATTATTTACTTAGGCTTAGATATGGGAGTACTTTGCGCTTAGGCTTAGTTTACACTTAGGCGACCCTCCAGCCTCTTCACTTTACACTTAGGCTTAAATTCAGGGTTTGCAGTCCCTAACTATTTTTAGTATACCAAAATTTTAGTACACCAATTTGGGCTCGCCCAGGTTAACTATTTATTAGTCTACCAAATTTTTAGTACATGGGTTTGGGCGTGCCCGGGTTAACCTTCATTATTAGTGTACCAAAACATTAGTATACCAATCTGCACCCTGAGAAAAGCCAGGTTGCAAACTCCGCCTATTTTGCCTATGCTTAAGCATTGCCTATCCTTAACTTAATTACCCAGGCTGCCCCCTTAACTACTAATGATGGTGTTAATTTATGTATTTCTCGTAAGAGGCCATGTTTTTGGGATAAAAAACATCTCACTTCGCCATCGAGAGACTTTTCTACCGCTTCTGACATCACTGAATCAGTCAGCAAACACTCTCATTCTGTCGGTCAGAACTCTCCGGGTTTTAGAGACAGTTCTGAACAGAGTCATTGTTTGAGCCTTGTGAGCTCGCATCATTCTCCACCTCCCAGTGACCATGATTTGGTCAGAAGTAAATCTTCTGGGAGTAACAGCTCGGATTGAGCCCTGCTTGGGGCTTACGTTTTGAATCCAAAAAATACCGTGTCTTTTGTCCCAGATTTTTATGACGAACCATCGACCAAGCGGCAGAAACTTCTGCTCCAGCCATCTACAAAGCTTATTGTATCTCGAGCTTTATCTGGTTCATTTGAAGATCGTAAAACTCGGAATGATCGTTATAGCAAAATTCCTATTCCGGACTGTTCAGTTGCTATCGCACCGGCCATTGATGACAAAATTTGTCTCCTCCTTGAGAGCCAAAATAAATGGCCAGCCCGTAAAGACAATCGTCTTAAGCTTTTAAATCAAGCCATCTTAGAGGGCATGTATCCTTTGGCATTTGTATGTTAGATTACACCGAGAAAGCTGTTCGTCACAGTTTGCGGCATCTGTCCTTTGTTTTTCAGGATTTAGTCGCTGAACGTCATTTCAAAATTCTACGTTCACTGGGTCTGAAGAACAATATTTTACCCGAAATTTATTCGATTCATGTGCCGTATGATGAAACAGTTTTTTGGTCTTCCGATATTAATTCGAAGTTGACACCTCCACCGCTTTTTGGCATGATTTTGTGCGGCAGGTTGAAATACAGAGGTCGAAAGTACAAGTCATTGGCTCAGGCTGTCGAAAATCTGTCAAAGCCTCATTCTTACCGAGCCACTTTGTTTTCACGCAATATTTTCAGACAAAAACCGTCAACTGATCATGACACCTTCAGGTACGCAGATGAATTTATAGTATTTGTGTCTGTCCTTGTTGACTCTGGTCAGATGTGAGGCCGCATTGCCCTATTCAAAGAAAATTGGGCCAAATTAACTTCAGATAAATGGATCTTGAATAGCGTTTCAGGCTGTAAGACCGAGTTTGATGATTTTTTGCCTCATCAGCCTTTTTGTCCGAAGCCTATTAATTTTTTGGGGTCGGAAAAAATTGCGATTCAAAAAGAAATTAGCATCTTGCTCGAAAAGAAGGCCATCGTATCTGTTCCCAGTCTTGAAAATGGAACCTGGATATCAACAATTTTTTTCGTCCCAAAGAAAACCGGGGATCTTATACCGGTCATAAATCTGAAGCCATTAAACCAGTTTGTTACATACAAACATTTTAAAATGGAAACGATTACTGTGATAAAAGAAATTTTAAGAAAAAACGATTTTATGGCTAAAATCGATCTTAAAGATGCGTATTTTTCGGTGCCTATTGCTAAGGAACATAGAAAATACCTATGTTTTGAATGGGACGGAAAATTTTATTGTTTTACGTGTTTGCCATTCGGCCTATCTTCCGCCCCTCGCGTTTTTACAAAATTGTTAAAGCCATTTATTTTTACAGTAAGACAGCTAGGTCTACGTCTTATCATTTATTTGGACGATATATTGCTATTCAATCAAACACAAGATGGCCTTTGTCAGGATGTTAGTCTAATTTGCTTTATGCTGACTCATCTCGGCTTTGTGGTTAACAAAGAAAAATCGGTCACACAGCCGACGAAAAATATCACATTTCTCGGTTTTTCTATAGACTCCGTTGGCATGCAGTTCTGCATACCTGATCAGAAAGTGCAGAAAATTATTAACATGTGTAATTTATTCCTAAAAGCGAATTTCGTCTTGGCACGAGATCTCGCTGTGCTTTTGGGACTTTTTACATCAATGAGTCAAGCTATTATTCAGGCTCATTTGTTCAGTCGCCATCTCCAAAAGTGTTTGATTGAAAGCCTACATCAAAGCGGGTCTTATAATGTGGCTTGCGTGCTTTCAGAGGGAGCCAGAACTGAATTAAGTACTTGGGCAAAACAAGTTATTCATTGGAATGGGCGAGACATTGTTCCACCAGACAGCACGTTTACAATTTTTCCCGACACATCTAATACGGGCTGGGGCGCATACTCTAATGGAGAATCGGTATCTGGCGTTTGGAAAGCAGATGGAACTACGTTGCATATAAACTGTAAAGAAATCCTTGCAGCCTTTTTCGCAATAAAAATTTTTGCGAAAAATTGTTTTTGAACATCCGTTTCACTCATGTTGGATTATTCCGTTTTGCTTGCATATCTGAATGAAATGGGTGGGACGAAAAGTGCTTATCTCTTTGACCTTTCAGTACAAATCTGGAAATGGTGTCTCCATAAAGAAATAAATTTGCAAGCGCATCATTTACCAGGTTTTGAACATTTTCTAGCAGACAATGCTTCTCGTGCCCTTTTTGACAGCTCTAACTGGAAACTTGACCCTCTTACATCAAAAAATGGGTCCATTAAAACTTGACCTTTTTGCAGACCGCTACAATGCTCAACTTCCCAACTTTGTGTCATGGCGTCCCCATCCAGACGCACTCTACATCGATGCGTACAGCGTCAATTGGGAGAATCGGCCCGGTCTGTATGCCTTTCCTCCACCCTTTTGTCTCATCGGCCGCACTCTACGCAAAATTTGTTCGGAAAAAGCCGATCTTTTGATAATCGTACCAGTCTGGCCAAATCAGCCGTGGTGGCCCCTCCTATTGTCTCTGGCAGTAGAGGATCCTCTTCTACTACCAGAGCTCAAATGGTTACTAAAGAACCCAGTGGGCCATCCGCACCCCCTCGTAATCAAGGGGAGTCTTCTGCTATCAGCCTGGAAAATATCCGGGAGGTGTGGGCGTCCCGAGGATTATCAAAACCGGCTCTCGACCTCATTTTACAATTGTGGGCGCCTGGTGCCCAAGAGCACTACAATACGGCCATCAAAAAATGGAATAGCTGGTGTTTTAAACAGAAAATTGATCTCCTTTACGCTTCTGTAGTTGACCTGGGCAATTTTCTCGCTAAATTATCTAATCAAGGCTATAAGCATCAATCTATTTCAGGCGCAAGAAGCGCTATTTGCGCACTTTTGCGTGAATTCAACAAAAATTTTAACAGCGAATTACTATTACTGCGCATTCTAAAAGGCATTTTCCGTACCAATCCACCTTTGCCACGTTATAATTTCACCTGGGATGTAGAGATCGTTCTGAACTATCTTCGAGAAATCAACGTGGAAAATATTGACCTTAACTTATTGAAAAATCGCAAAAATTTGTCACAAAAAACGCTAATGCTTTTGGCTCTGTCTAGCCCACATAGGTCTTCCAAATTTTCCAAACTGAACGTTGGGTTTATGAAAATTCTTGAGTCTCATATTATGTTTACGATACCTGGTATGACAAAAACACGAAGTTTGGGCCCACCATTATCTTTTCGGATAAATAGTTTTCACGAAAGAATTATATACCCATATTTTCACATTTTGTTTTATTTAAATATGACAAAACGCTACCGCCACTCAAAAACTAATTTTTTCTTATCGTACATTGAACCGTTTAATGCGATAAAAACTACATCTATTTCAAGATGGGTGCAACAAATAATTAAGTCAGCAGGCATTGATTCTTCAAAATTTAAACCCCACTCCGTGAGGTCAGCTTCGTCTTCAAAAGCTGCTAAAAGTGGCCTTTCATTAACTGAAATTCTGAAAAATGCTAACTGGTCTAGCGAAACTACGTTATCAAAATTTTATAATCGAAACACCGAAGAAATTCCTACATATTCTAATGTTGTTTTGTCGTCAAAGGTATGCTGAAAAAAATAATAAAATAATTATAATCGTAATAATGAATTTACAACCTTCATTATTTATATTTATATACATGTTTGACAATCTTATCAACAGTAATCTTTCTTCGACTCTATAACGCTTTAAACAGGCATTTGTTAAGTCTACTTTCTTACTTACGTAGTAGAATATAAGATTTTGCTAGGCCTTACAAGGCCGAAGTGAAATCTATATTCTACTAATAAGTAAGAAAGTAGACTTAACAAATCCCTCCCTCCCTAATATAATTCTTTCATTCTAGAAAGCCGTGGAGCCGCGGAAAGCCGTTCAGCCAGCTCAGGGGTCGTCGTAGCAGCCGTGGATATCGTAGCACTGGTTCATGATTTTTGCAACGAGGAAAATAGCAAATCGACTAATCCGTCACGTGTACATAACCTCGCTTTTTCCGCTTATTTCTTCGCATCGTTCCAACATTATTCTTTTGCCTTTTCCGTTCCGTCTTTATTCTGCAATCGTCAAAATTTTTGCTGTCAATATTTTTACGCATCACTGCGGTCGCAAATTTTGTCATCATGATTCAATTCACGTTCTCGGTTTTTTCTCCTCGTTTTTTTGGTATACATTTTTTTGTCGTCATTTATGTTTCTCATATATTTTCTATTGTCATATATTTTCTCAACATATATTTGCTATCGACATAAATATCTTTCTCATCATGTATTTTCTTTATTCTCTTAGCTGTAATAAAGTAACTTGTGCTCTCATGAACACTGAATAAGCATAGCATAGCTTAGCATTAGCGGTTTAAGCTTCGCCTTTTTTACGCTTACAATGAGCTGTTGAATAGCCTAGAGTGAATATGGCATTCGTTAAGTCTACTTTCTTACTTATTAGTAGAATATAGATTTCACTTTGGCCTTGTAAGGCCTAGCAAAATCTTATATTTTCATGCCTGTACACTCGTATGAAAAAGACTTTTTAAATAAGGCTGCTTATTTGTGTGTTTTTGAAACATTCTTATTTTGCAGATAAATCAAACAGCGCTCGACAACCTTAGGTTGTTTTTGCAGCATTTTCGTTTCATACTTTTTATTCCATAACGATCATCATTTAAAAATTAAATACGCTATTTTTTTCATGATATTGACTTTGGCACAAAAACACAATTAATCAATTTATCATTCGTTTCCAACAATCAATATAGAGACTACTTTAACTCGCACATTTGGATCCTAATAACAAGCGCTGATATTCCGATACCTACATTTTTCTTTAACCATATTATTTAATTCCTTACCGGTGGTTGGTAAACAATTTTTGGGCGGGATAAACGCCAAAGATGCTACGTACATCGGCGACCCAAATAACTTTATTACTGTTAACACGTTGACAGTAATTCTTCCCATCATGCCGGAAGTTTGCCGCGTCAATGACAACGACCTTACCGATGCGAGCTCCGACAATATCGCCTCGTCGGAGCGCGGTTTCTGGCTGGGTTCCGGCGAATGTTAGTCGTCAAACCACTGTACATATGTATGTCAATAGGGTAATTTATACTGCTCTTCGTTTATAACTCTGTAGTGCTATTATTTATTAGCCAGGCGTTTAAATTGTATACCTACTTGGCGACTTTTTTTATCAATTTTTGTAGCCACCTTTAACTACAGAAGCGTTCCAAACTAATACGGTAAATATAATGTTCTACAGTATATTGAGTCATATGGAGATGTATACCACTGCTAAACCGCATTACTGCATCAACATTTTAAGCCGCTTTTGTAGCCTGATTCTTGCAAGAAAATTTTGCACAAAGGTACCTACTAAAGCACATTTAGGTGTAAGAAACTTAATTTGTTATAAGCAGAACTTGTGCGTAGGTATGCGCACTCAAGAAATAATAATCTTAAGCTTATCATATTAAGCAACAAAGCTAATACCACAAATCTGCTTGAAGGGGGTGATATCACTAACCTCTAGGGAATAATATTAATTATGAGCTTAATTGAATAATACGCCTACCTGGCACTAGGCTGACACACAGCTATATCGCCCTGCTTACAAAGCGGGCATGTAAAGTGCAGGTGCGCTAGAACGTGCTGCGTTCCAGACCAGCCCATGCACTTTTCTGATGTAAGGATACACCTCCGGAAATAATTCATTATGCACGTGCTTTATTTTCAGAACAGTCCGCACAACCCGGATCGTAAACAGAGTTGTTGGTTGACAAAAAATTGGCAAATAACGTCTTTTGTACACCAGAGTTTAAATTTTACACAACTTGACGAAGAGCGATGCATAATGTATGAGACGTACTTCATTTTTAATATACTTGGCGCGACCTAATTTATAACTGACAAAATTGGCAATGTAAAAAAAGGCAGAACCATGTTTTTGTCAATGATCAGAGTAAACTTTACACTCCTAGAATTGACTCTGTGTTGACTTTACACAAACGCGGTTGAATTCTATGTGTAGTCTTAAAACATAGTAGCTTTCCATAAATAGGTTTTTGAGGACTAGGCAGACATAAACAGACTAGGCAGACATAAGCAAGAAGAATTAGGCAGACATAATCGAATCAAAACCCAGACTAAAATCTGACTTTATGCCTACAGGTTTTTACACTCTTTACGCTCCAGCTCAAAAAGATAATATAAAATTCGAAAAAAACAAAGAGATTGAGTTTTATATAATTTGATTCTCTACGAGTCTGTATCATCAAATTGTTTGCACTGAGATGTGTACACACTGGCTGGAAAAATTTATCGAAACGCCCTATGTTATAACATGCAAAAACTTTACACTCATCACAATCTATATATTCAGGGTAAAGAAAAACAAAAAAAACCAACGATTGTTTTTTTATTATCTTTCTTAAAAAAAGTGTACCTCTCAGATCTGGTGTCGTATTAGGTACGCTCCAACGCGCTACCTATGATTGCCTACGGTATAGCTTCTATATACAACCTTTAGCAGCCGAGCTAATTGTCCCTACAAATGTATTAAAGGCCAATATCACACTCTTTCCTTCGTTACAGGAGCTTTGACAGATTTGCACTATTGTGATGGGTCACAGACATACGTGGGCAGCAAGAAAATTCTGGGGGGGTGCACGATTTTTTTAAGGTAAAAAATGGCCTTAAAAATGGTGGTATGGCGATAAAACACCATTTTTCGACGTTTGTCATCTAGCACTATCCATTGGCATCAAAAAATTGCGAAAAAAACGGAAAAAAATTTCAAAAATTGAATTCTGGGGGGGAATATTTTGATTTCTGGAGGGTATTTTGGTTTCTGGGGGTGCATACCCCCCAAACCCCTCCCCACGCCCAGGTGTGGTCACAGACCTGAGAAATTTATTTTTTTCGGAAAATTGTTCAGCGATTTTACCCTCTCCCCCAAAATTTTATTGCTGCCCTAAAAGGAATGAAACACTTTTTTTGACTTATCATCAACCAATTCTGCAAGCGTATTACCGTACCATCTGGCCTGAAATGCTGATTCTAAAATGTTCTTCTTAGATTACGTTGTATTTACTAAGCAGAGCAAAAGTTCTAAATAAACAAATTAACTTATTGTGCAACATTAATACATCAAAGAGTTTGTTCACGCAACAAATGCAGAAACCGTTTGAAAAGCGGCTGCAGCCTTTTCAGAGACAAATCGTCGATCATTTGCTGCAAATGCGCTTCTTGTTCTCTTTCAAATTTCGAATATTGATTTTTCAAGCCCAGTTCTTGATAAATAATTTTCACTTCCGCTGCTTTCCCCGCCATATTATAGCAGTCCTTAAACATGCACATCGCAATGTACTCGTATTACAAAGCTGCTAATTTTAATAACTAAAAATCTGAAATTCAGGAATGAATGTGATATTGATATTATGCCTTGATGACTGTTCTTTTCATTTTCAATCGCATGCAAAAATTGATTACAATAGCTTACAGTGAAATTGAAATATTTCCCTGATTGTGAATGTGAAGACCAATTATAAAATCGAATAACAGCACAATTAACCCTTCGTTTATCGTGCCCTATGCCAGAGGCATAATAAACCACTTTATTGGCAATTTTCTGTTCTTTCTTATCCATCATCTCCAAAACTTTGTCTAGCCTCGTTTTGGTTTCAGCTACATCGTTTTTAATGGTTTAGTTTGATGAAAAAGTATAGAGTAGTAAAAAATAAGCATTTTTTGGTCTGTTTACAGTGATATTACAAAAACTCAATATGGGAAAATTAGGTTCTAATAATACATACATTTAGCGGTTTACTTCTCTCCAGCTTTTCAAACGCAAGCCCTGGGCCCGGTTTCACCATAAGTTAACGAGTTCCAAGAGTCCTACGAGTTCCATTTTAAGGGAAAATCGGGTTACCATCTTTTTACGAGTTACGAATTACGACTACGAGTTACGAGTAACGAGCGACGGGTTTAGAGTTCGTATTACGAGGGTTTCATCAGGGTTTCCGTAGGACTCATAAAAACTCATTTTTTACGAGTACTTTTCGGACCTTTTGTACGAGTACTCGTAACAAATTGTATATCTTTTCTGTTGCGTATGACATTCTTCTTTAGTCATTGTCTCTGTTTTAAACAGCATAATTATGTAATTAATTGCGGATTTTATGCCGCTCGATAGAAAAACATAGAAAGTGTTAAGAAATGTTTGGGATTTAGTCAACAAGAATTAATAAGCTTTTCAAAAAATTTATGACTTTAAATAAAAGCGAAAATAATAATATTAGTAATAATAATAATGACGATAATAACAATAATAATAATAATAATAATACACTTACTAATACTAATACTAATGATAATAATAATGATAATAATAATAATAATAATAATAATAATAATAATAATAATAATATTATTATTATTATTATTATTAATAATAATAATTATAATAATAATAATAATTATTATTATTATTAATATTATTATTATTATTATTATTATTATTATTATAATGAAAATTTATAAACGAAATGAATTAAATCAGATTCAGAGACGTTACGAAGCTGATAGTATATCACAGCGTATTATTTTAATTTTCAAATTTAACAAATCATTCTTAGTTGTCATTAATACTTACATAAAATAAGTAGTCGGCTCTTTTCTAAAGGGAGGTAGATGAGATTATAATTTTCAGAAATCTAATCAAAAATATCTGATTTCCGCAATTCATGAAACTATGTCTAACTAATTGTAATATTTTTCATAAAAAGCTGCGAACATTACTGAGAAAGGAACAAAAGCTAAAGAAATAAAATTTTGAGTTACTACTCAACAATACAGCTTAAGAATCGAATTTTATGGAATTTCTCTATAATCTTCTTACCCTTTACATGTGCTGCCAGAATATATATGATGTAGGTGTGTACACAAAAGTGAAACAAATTGAGAAAAAGCAAATTTAAAAACTATAAAACTATTAAAAGCACTAGTCTGCCACTTCTTTTTACGAGTCGTACGGACCTCTTTTTGATCCGTGATAATATTACAAAATTTACGAAGCTTTTCACTCGTACATTCGATCGTAACATCGTGATGAAACCGCCCAGTCATTATTCGTGAAAAAACACTCGTAACAATTAAGAACTCTCAACTCGCAGCCCGTGGCTCGTAAATCTCAGTTTTTGGTGAAACGCAAATTAGTAGCACTCGTAGCCCTTACTCGTGAAACCGTCACCTATAACTCGTAACTCGTAGCTTTGCGGTGAAACCGGGCCCAGGTTGTGTTTAACGCAATAGAAATCTATGTTTTCTTGCTTTTGCGTGGATATCCACTAGCAATATTTTGGCCTTTTATTGATCTTTTTTCAGTTAGGAAACTAATTTGTTATAAGAGCACTAAATAAAATTATCCATCGTAGCCTACAGTTTTTTCTTCTTCGTAAAAGCGCAGATCGGCTTTCTGATCATTAAATTTCAAAAGTCAGAAAAAATACATATCTGCAAGAAATAGATCCTTTCTTATGGAAGAAAATAAATACTTTAGAATTTAAATTTGTTTCGAAAGCTTTCAAGCAATTTGCTAGCCAGTTGTATATATAGTTGTGTATAATTTGATTTGATTTTCTGATTTGCCTTTATTTTCCTGAATCGACGATCATTTCGGTTATCCTGAAAGGCTTTAACAGCCTGAACAATAAGCCACGTGTATTTGCCATTTTCAATATCTGTACCATTTTTACCCGTTAAGCACGAATCGCCGAAGCAGTCAATGAAATCGTCCTGAAAATATACACGTACTAATCAGAAAAAGCGAGAGTTGCATTAACAGAAAGATAGAAACAGAGCCAAGAAACCGATAATAAAAATTTAGAAAAAATTGAGTTAGAAATTCTTATGTTCTTTTCTTTAGCGAAATGGCGTTGGTGAATGCGAACGACTAGATACTGTCCAGAGTAGATTGAATGTCTGATTTTTGACGCATAATTCGATTTTGTCTAAAATCATTAAAAAAATAAAAAATTTGTGAATAATGAACGACTAAAATTTTCGGGTTACCTGGACAACAGCGAACAATGGCTGGCACAAAGCTCCAAAATGCATAAAAAAGTTTTTCATAACCTGATGGAGTGAAGGTTGGGGATGGCTGATGTCAAACATCTTGTGACTGACTAAGCAAAGTCAAATAGCTATTTTTCGTTGAGTCTTTTAAACTCACGGTGTCATTTAAATAAATCAATAAATGTCAAGCAATGTCACTAACCTATTGACTGAATAAAAATGAACATGAAACAAATCAGATTACAAGGTTTAATACAGGCAACCACACTTGAGCGTGGGGGGTTAGAGGGGTATGGCACCCTTCCAGAAAGCCCCTTCCCTCAAAAAACCAAAATACCCCTCAGCATTCAATTTCTGATCTTTTTTCCGCAATTTCTTGATGCCAATGCGTAATGTTCGATGAGAAACGTTGAAAAATGATGTTTTTTCGCCATACCATCATTTTTAAGACCACTTTTTGACCTTTGACCTTGCACCCCTTCCCAGAAGTTTGCTGCTGCCCACCTATGCAGGCAACTCAAACTATTCTAATTCATGAATAAAAAATATGGGAAATGTGGCGATCAATTTCCATGTCTGGGAGTCAGTCCGATCTTAAGGAGTCAACTAAGGGTTTTATCGACTTTGATGTAAAAAATTAATGTGAATTTATATCTTTAATAATATATATACTTTACAGAATTACCTCAGCCTGTAAATAAAATCCCATGGCGTAGCTTAACGTCCGTAATTCCTCATCGTATTTTTCAGTATTTATTGACTAAATGAAACAAACAGGTATACCATGGAAAGTTCTTTGCAGCCAACAGCACGATTATTTATCACTTTTTTGTGCCATACTTATTTATCCCTAACAGGTCAGTCCGATTATAGGAAAGAATCATAGCGCTTTAATGAGACACAAGGGTGTAGCTAGGGGCATTGGGTGCACTGTGTCCCCTTAATGTTTCCTAAAATTATTATATAATAGCATATTCCCAAAATTGAGTTTAAAAGGACTAAAACACCAAAATTTTCAGGCGCTTTGTGCTATATACGTAAATTTCCCTTTTAGAGTTCCAGTATAAAGTTAAAAAGCTTAATCAGCCAGCATAGTTCCAGCACTTAAAGATAATTTGTTGATTTAAATCAGTAAAAAATTAAAATTTATAAAATGTTTTTTTGGATGTTTTTAATGATAAAATTTTTTAAACCTTACAATTCGCAAAAAATTTTAATTTTGTAAATAAATTGATAAATTTTTTTCTAAAGGTTTGTTGAACATCATGACAACGTGAAAATCATTTTATAGCAATTGGCATTATTGCGTTTTGTTGGGTGTTTTACAGGGACACTAATTCTACTTTAATTAGTGAGTTGCCAAATTTTATGGTGTTTTGCACAAATCAACTTTTATGAGCTGCATACAATTGTTACTAAATAGATTATAGATTCGACTTGAAAATGGTACGAACTAAAGTTTTCATTCTTAGCTTTTTGTACATCTTATTGACAGTGACCCCTTGTAAATGTGAATGTAGTGAATGTTGAAAAGCAGTGAGCTTAAAGGAAATTTAAAATTTATGGGCCTTATGACAGAACGCGGAATAGTGCTATTCCAGGATAAAAGAGTACTTATTCTTTGTCCTATATATGTTTAAAATGGCAGAATTTGTATTTAAAATATAAAAATGTCGAATTTTCCGGCGCTTCGTGCTGTTTCAAGACAATTCTCAGTGACTTCTGCCCTTGGAGACCCAGAAATTAGTTAAAATACATGACTAAAAGTCGAACAACTCTGTTTTTACCACACTAAAATCGATACTGTACCATATTATAGTGCCCAAAAATTTGCGTTTACAAAATGTACAACGATTTTTGGGAAGGCAAAAACTGTAAAAAGGTGTAAAATTCCCAGAAAGTCTCGAAAAGAGTATTTGTTTGTCCTACATATCTTTAAAATGGCAGAATTTGTATTTAGAATGGAAAAATGTCAAACTTTTAGGCGCTTTGGCGCCGTTTTGAGACAATTTTTAGTAATTTTTGGCGTGAGAAACCCGGAAATTAGCTAAAATACTCTACCAAAGATCATAAACCCTATTTTACCACACTAAAATCGCTACAGTACTATATTATAGTACACACAAATTTGCATGTACAAAATGTACAAAGACTTTTGGGGACCGTCTTTGTAGATGTACAAACGGACCTTGTACAGAAAAAACATTGATGTTACCAGCCCCAGCCCCATCTTACCTGAAAAGAATGAATATAATAATGTTATATAACAGCAGATATAAATAGTTATTGCACAGTTTAGGGTACCTTTGGATCAGGATCCGGACCCGGTCGGGTCTTAGGTTAAAGATCCGGATCCGGACCCGAAATTTTAATTTGTTGAGATATGGATCCGGACCTGGACCCGAAATTTTGAAACACTAAGATCCGGACTTGGACCCGACTTTCCTTCGATTTTTGTAATGCTTTAAGAAAGTCTAATTTTTAGCAGCTTCTTCTAATTTTTTTGCAGCATAGGTCAATTTTTACTAGTCTACTCGTTTTATGTCTTAAATGATCCGTTATTCCAAGTATATTTGTCCTTTTTGTTCCATCGGAGCCTTTCCCCTATGCTAGTACCCTATATACTTTTAATTAGAATGATTTGAGTGAATCGATCAATAAACTTATACGTAACTTGTCAAATGAAATATAACACTTGAACAATAGAGGAAACAAGATTATTCATTTACATTAACAGCTACATTGCAAACAAAACTCCTTTCCTAATTCTTAATCATGATGTTATTGACAATAGTTTTGAAAAGTTAACTTCTGCAACGTTTCTAAATTAAAACTGATTTTTAGTTTAAATTTTGCACAGTCATTGTGTCACGAAAAACAAAGTTAGATCCGCAATCCTAAATTTAAGGAAAACAATTTGCAAAAAACTTAGCTTGTACAATCTGCAAACTCCTGGACCTAAAATTAAGTTGAAATGCAAAGTTTACACAACTAGATGGTGTGAAGAAAATTGCATATCAGTTCTTAACTTAATTCTGATAGTACGAAGAAATCCTTATGTCTGACCTAAAAAAACTTAATTTCTGATGTTTCGAAGAGCGTTTTACAAAAAATTATTCCTCCGCAACATCCTATAGTCCGTTTCACATAACTTCGTGCATAAATTCTAAGAATTTTCGTCGACAGTAGGCCGAGGGTTAGAATATTTATATATCAGATCAATGCTATAATCGCAATCTGTCAGCTTATTGCCGTAAATAGTTCTAAAATTTATGACCGAAGTTGTGTGAAACAGACTATAGGAGAAAAGTAAACGTTAAGTGTAGAGTACTTCAAACCTCCTTTGAGTGGAAACTGATTATTCCAGTAGAATGTGTGACCAATAAGCGCTTAACATTCGTAGAGTTGAGATTATGCTCCTTATCATAACGGAAGAAGATTGTGAACAAAACCGTCGCAGAAATACGTTCTCATCCCAGACTTTGAACTTTACACCTCCTTGACTAAATCAATTTTTAGTTGAAAGAAATGTTTCTTACTGCGATGTGCAAGTCTTGTAAGCCTTAAGACATTCACCTCAAGAAATTACTGATTGCTGAATGTAGAGAATTCCGACCAGAAGTGCACTTTGTAACCGCTGACACGTACTTTATTTTTAGAATCGTTTGCACAACCCAACTCATAACCATAGAAGTTGTCTGACAAAAATATCAGCAAACAAAGTGTTTTTCACATCAGGGCTTAGACTTCAAGGTTTTAACACCTAACGCGCCCAACGCGATGTGTAACCTGTGAGGCGTACTTTATTTTTAGTGTACTTTGTGTGTTCTGATTTACAACGAGTTAGGTTTACATACTAAAAAAACCGTGAAAAAGTATTTTATCGTGCACCAACAAGATGGTTGTTTCAAAAATCTAAAGCTAACTCCCCTTCTAGTGTGAAGAAATTTGGTTCGGGCCAGTTTGTAGCTTTTGAGTTATAGTACATTGGGCTATTGTAAGCGTGCAAGTGAGCTAATAGAAGGTTTGTTGAGTCCATCCTACATTCCAAGTAAAATTATTGGGTAGCTTCTAAACTCATCAAGTCAACTGGAATCAAAGTGCTGAAAAATAATTAAGCTAGTACAATTCACCGATTCAAAAAGAATTTTATGTGAATAAAGAAATGCTGCGAATATGACAAATGAAAAGATTTAGCGACTTTTCTTACACAATTGTACCAAATTGTGAGTTCGCATATTTACATAAGTGTTAGTTTTAAAGCCCAGAAAAGCTTTTATGGAGAAATTAAGGAAAATAACGAAGAATGCGTAAAAATGCAACTTATTTATAAATAAAAAGTGCAAGAATAAGACGAATTTTACCACACGAACTGCGATCAGAATTGGGAGAATAAATGCCATATAACCAGTTTTGCACTTCGTTATTTCAGAATAGAAATCTTCGGTGCATCGTTCTAAATCAAAAGGTTGCAAGTCCATTTGTTGTCCTAAAATTGTCATGAGTTTCGCCTACAACAAGAAAAGAGATAATTTAATGCAAAACATACATTAAGCTCCATTTTAGGTTTTATTGCTTGACAAATCATACGGAAAGACTTTGGACGAGATATAATAAAACAATAGCTAATTGTTGCGATGTCTCACCTATAATTCATTAATGTATTCCTTTTAATATCACTTCTTATTAATCATTTGCAGGAACCTAAGGTTGTGAATACATATGCTTCTAATACAACAGTTGTTTTGCACGTTTATTTAACAAGTGGGTAAGATAATGAATTTTATGGAGGACTAAAGCCCGCTAGAATCAGCAATATCACCCATATTGCCGACTTTTTCCCGGTTTTGAAGTGCCGATTTTTCTAAATCGGCGATATTGCCAACTAAAATCTCGACATCGGCGATATCGCCAATTTTAGTCAGCAACACCAGAATAATCGGCGACATTGCATATTTTTGTCAGTGATATCGCCAACTGAAATCCGAAGAATTGGAACCATTTCTATTTTTCTGCAATATGGCCAAAAATTTGTTTACAAAGTATAGTACAGTCAGTGGAAAAACGTATGTGCACGCATGTACTAATGCATATGCATTGAATAATTAACTCTTCTTTTGGTCATATCATGAATTTTGGATGAGCTTGAAAGCAGCAAATTAAAAAAGTTAATAAGATTACTTAATTAGAATTAATAAATTAGTCAATGTAGATAAATTATCTAATTCATTTTTAATAATTAATATCAGATTAAGAATAAATTGATTAAATAAAAAATTGCGAATTGACTTAATCAAATTAATTTTCAATGAAATAAACAAATTTAGTAATATTAGCAACCTATCTTACGACTAGTTTGAGACAGTTGTATACTCATTTCCTTCAATTTTTTAGCAGGTTCGAAAACAACTTGAAAAACTTGAGCAATGAGAGCATAATTAAATTTTTTATCCGGTGTTCAAAAAATTTGTCGTTTTACTCTATTCAATTTAATTTTTTTGAATAACTTTTTATTTAATTTCATTTTAACATTGCTATACACAATATTACGTTACATATCCCCATGTAACCTAACATGCATGCATTAAATATACGAGTATACACAGTACATATGGCACATCCCAAGCGGCTATGACATCGGCAATATCGCAAATTTTTGTCCGCATATCGGCGGCTTTAGCAGTATCGCCGATTTTTGTCTGCAATATCAGCAACATTGCAAATTAAAGTCAGTGATATTGCTAATATTGCCAACAAAAATCGGCAATGTTGGCGACACTGCATATTTTTACTCGGTGATATTGGTGATATTGCAGACAAATGTTGGCGATATCGCTGATATCGCCTTAAATTGGCGATATCAGTGATATCGCCAACATTTACTTCTGAAGCAGGCTTAACTATCGAGTTGAACAATGATCCCTATAACGCGGAAATGTTTGAGCATAGACAACATTTTTAAGCTCTAGAATCGAGCCCTAAACAAGATTTTATTGTTTCAGTCTTTTCTAAGTCATAAATCACTTTTTCTTTGTTCAGGGAGGGAAAAGTATAGGATTTTTACTGCAGCAAATCGCGTTTGTGAGAAGTTATGCTAACCATTTTTGCGATAATATTTCTGAAACTCAGAAAATTTTATGAAACTTTATTCGTTTAGGCTAGTTTACCTTATGTACACATATAAGGCTCAAAACTCTAAAATTAGAAAATGAAGATTTGCTTTGTCCTATAAAATTATATTATGATCATTAAAATTTGCTTGATTAGGCTAGCAAATAGCAAGACTGAGTGCTAATCACTTATTACTAAACAAAAATATGATAAGTAGTAAGTGATGCCTATTTGGCATCAGTGAAGAGAGATGGGCAACAGTGTAAGTGTAGGATCGTCACTACTGCTCGCCATCGCTTTTTTACAGTTGACAGAAAATATGATTTACAACGCTCGCTGATTTCATAAAAAACGAGCTCGCTCGCTATTGCTAATATCTTAAAAAACGCGTTCATTAAATCTTAAACATTTCCAGCATGAAACGCACCTTTTTTAAGAATCTATGAACGGCATCTTCGCTTTTTCGCCCAACCAATAAAACAGTACCGGTGATAAAAATGAAAGTCGTCTTGTGAGAAAAGCATACAAAGTATTAATGCATCCGAGCAATACTAGCAATGTTTTATTCGTTCTTATTGCATTTTTATTCATGAATCGCCAAGGAACGGAATTCTCCAAACCTAGTGCTAAATAAGTAAATACATATCAATTAACCCCTTTGATCGAATCGCTTATTGCTATATTTTCAACTATTGGAACCGTCTTGAGCTACAAAACTTTTTTTAGCAAATGTTGCACCAATTGACGTCATATTATTGTAAGTTTAGAAGTTCTTACAAGGACTTACCTGAGTACCTAGGCTAATCTTAGCGCTGGGCCCGGTTGCTCGACTCGACCATTAACTAATGTTAACCTTAACGTTAATGGTCACCTTAACGCAACCATTAATTAATGAGTCGCGTTAAGTCCGATTTCCACATTAACGAAACCAATAAAAAACCGGGTTGCTCGACTTTAAGGGAAGTCTAATGGTCGATTTAAATTTCGGTTGCTGGACTCCACCTTAGTGCAGCCATTAATTAAGGCTCAGTTTTTTAATGTCTACCTTAAAACCGGTTGCTCGACTGAAACCTTAATGCTCCCATTAAGCGTTTAATGGTTTCTTTAAGGTAAATTAAGTTGCTGGGCTTCACCTTAACGACTTTAATGGTTTCGTTAAGGTTCATTCTTTAAGGTAGGTCAAGAGCTACATTAACGAACTCATTGATTATTTTTCACATTAGAAAACGGCGCTTCTTCCTATTGTTCCAATTTTTACTATTATGACAAGTTCTCGCCGATTCCAAGTAAAAGAAGTCCTTTGACTAATTTCAATGACGATGAATTTTTATGGCCGATTTAGATTTAGCAAGTTATCCTTAATACTGAAGATTTCATAACAATAATATTATTTTATCCTTTTTTCTAGTTGCAGGCGCTGCCTACTGACAATGCAAATTGCAGAAAAATGGCTGATACAAACCTCATCTTTACATAAATAGAAATTTTTTTAACTATTAAATTTTTCCAACTACATAATTTTATGACAATTAAAACGCGGTTCTTATAGAGACTTCATGTATACAATTATCGTTTTCACGAGATAACTAAATGATAACATTTCACACTTAAAAAGTAAAGCTTCGTTCATTATTCTTTTATTTAATAATATGATACATGCTTGTCGATCCATGGTCAAATGAAATCCATTGGTTCATTTTAATGACAATAAAATTTAATAAAGATTTTATTCAGGTATGGGAAAAACCCAGATTTGAACATTTTGAACTTTGGGTTATTAGGTTTTTTGGTTTTTTTGGTTTTTTGTGCTTTATTGGATTTTTCAATGGAAATGACAACTAGAGCTACATAAAGTAGCTAGGAATACTCCAACAGCTGCAAGAAACGAGAAAAGCAAAGAGCAACAACTCTATGCAGCTAATATTGAAATCCAACAACAAAATCGATCGTTCACTGTGGTTGCCACATACATATATTACATATTTATCTTCCTCTTCAATGCTCGGACATTACCAGATTTTGATCAAAAAATGCACTGGCTCTCAAAAAATATTAGGAAATAGAAAAATTGGTCGAACTCAGAAAAGTGTGGGCTATTGAGGTGGCTGAATAAAAGCGCCCTGTTTTGCAGCATGGGATGGCAATTGTGAACTAGGGGCTGAGATTTTTGAGCATGGCACTGTGTTGACCAGACTGAGGTTGGTTAGCCTTTACTAGTCAAAAGAACAGCATAAAGCAAACAAAAAGAGATTGGAAATACAATTTGAATCACCTACAATATTTATTTCAGTCTATTTGAAAAACTGGTAACCTGTTGATAAAAAACCCGAAACCCAATAATTTTTTGCACCCAAAAACCCGCAAAAAAACCCAAAAAACCCAGCCTTGCCAACCCTGATTTTATTCGAGAACGAGTTTTTTCATTTAACTTCTTCATTTTCTTTAGCTGTTGCCGAAAATGCGCTAAAATCAAAATTGTATCTCCTATTTTTATTTCTCTATTTTTTTAATTTCCATATCGTTGCAAGCAAACAATTATGTTTTACCCAAACTAACGAGCGTTTTCCTTTATTTTCCTTATTAAGTGTATCGCTGTCACTGTAATCCATTATCAGCCGAATTCGAACCAACACCAAAAGTCAAGCATCAGAAGAGTACAATAAAAGGGAATTCGAATTTTCCATGACTATGGTCTCAAGGTTTTATATCTATGTATTTTAACCAAGACATTCAAATTCTTATGTAATGCGTGTGAACTTAACACAACCATTAAACTTCCCTTAACGCAACCATTAAGCTTACCTTAACGCTACCATTAGATTTCCCTTGATGCAGTCAATAAAGGTTTTTGTTAATGGTTTCTTTAATGGTACCCTTAAGCTTCCCTTAACAAATGCTCGACCATTAATTAATGGTCAAGTCGAGCAACCCGATTTTTATGAACCTTACGAAACCATTAGTTAAGGTTTTACCTTAACGTTAATGGTTTTGTTAAGGGAATCTTAATGGTTGTTGGCGTTAAGGTGGAGTCGAGCAACCGGCCGACCATTAAAAATTAATTTCTAATGGTTAGCCTTTATTAAGGTGGAGTCGAGCAACCGGGCCCTGGTCAGGTTGCTAGAGACACAAAGTCAGCGTTCCAACCTGGATGACCCTCAAATCCTACAGCTTCAATCTCCTCAGTCCTAAATTGCGGACCGCTTCTGGTCGGAGATCTAAGCAGGTACGCTCTAGTTTCAACACCTAGTTACTTACATAACCCTGGCAAACACATGCAAGATCAGCTGATCTTTTCTCAAAACCCCGGAAAATCTCAACTTAATAAATTATCTTGTTTTGCTTTATCTAGATAGTTTCGACATGTTTCTGATTCCTAACAGCACAAGTGACATGAAGTTCGAGTTTCACAACAAAGAGCTCTAGGCCAATCAGTCATCATTAAATTATAATTGAATATAATTTGGAATACTTTAGGATAAGAAAAATGAATAAACGAATTTTTTTGAAAAGGTAATATAAAAAGGGTAATTCGCCTTATCAAATTTGTCTCTCAATCCGAGGAGACTCTCCGCGGCGATGAATAGCAATCTAAATGCTGATATTTATATTGCAAACTATCACCAGACTGAGTAACTTTTCCCTCCCATGCTATAGAATCAGACTTTGAAAAAAATTTTTGCAAGCATTTGATCAATTTTTTGAAACGCTAGACATCGCTAGATATAAAAAGGAAATGGAATATTAATATATTTAGTAATGTTAGATAAGCACCCCAATGTATTGTTTGACTATAAAGCATAAAAAATGAATACCATTCAATTGACCAATCTTTTAAAAAGCGACCCAAGCTATTGGTCAAATTTTTGTAGAGTTTTTCCATGCAATAAGCTGCCAATTATTTTTAGTAAATCAGCCGTATTAGCAATAAATATGGACCCTAATAACCTGCCCATGTCCCATTGAGTATGCATGTTCTTTGATGAGCATGATAAATGCGAAGATTTTTACAGCTTTGGAGTGCCGCTTAGCAAAAAACATGCGCAAATATGTAAAAAATATGCATAAAAGCAACGTGTAATAAAAATGCATGCAGAAACCTCAAATGTCAACGTGCGGGCAATAATGCATCAGTTTTTTAATTTGGCGCTGCAGGGGTGTCCTTATGCAATTAATTTTACGAAGTTCAGAAAAAAGTTTATCTGATTAATTTGTAACATATTTTGTAAATGGTCTATTTAAGATTCACATTGCCACAACAGATGACAATTTTATAGTAAATTGAATTGCTCAAGAATGATCAATTTTATGTAACTTTACCAATTAACACTGCTTGTGATAAGCAACATACCCTATCTGAATTACTGTGTTTGCCACAAAAAATTAACCCTACTTTTAACAAGCTCTAGATCCATGATGTAGTTGCCTGTTTTTTGCAGTTTACTGTGAGGCCATAAATTATTATGTGGCAAACTTCTCAGTACCCTCTTTTTTACTGCAACACATGTTTTATTGAGCAAAAGAAAACATATCGACCTACATTTTATTAGAAAAGCTTGATTTCATGATTTTATAACATGTGTTACACATGTAGCAGATCGCATTTTTTACACATTTTTGAATGCTCAAATGCGTTTTTTTTCAATTGGTTTTCAGCTTTGTGCAAACTTGATGACATTTTTGAAAATCTCATGCTCTTGGCTACCAGAATTGTATATTTTTATTCATTTTCGCTATCTCCCAATGACTAGATTTTCGATCTAGTCCTTGGTAAGTCTAGGGTCCGTGAACAGGAGGGTTAAGTTAAATAGTTTACCCACACAATTGGTAAACACTAAAAAAGGGAAAAACTGACATGAAAATTGTAGATGTTGATAATGACAACCACACCTGGGCGTGGGTGAGTTCGGGGGGTATGCACCCTACCCCCGAGAAACCAAAATACCCCCCCCCTTCCAGAAATCAAAAAACCCCTCCCCCAAAACTTAGTTTTTGAAATTTTTTTCCGTTTTTTCGCAATTTTTTGATGCCAATGGATAGTGCTCGATGAGAAACGTCGAAAAATGGTGTTTTTTCGCCATTATATCATTTTTAAGCCCATTTTTTAACCTTTAAAAAATCTTGCAGCCCCCCCAGAATTTCCTTGCTGCCCACGTATGGTGACAACCCAATGATTCTACACAGGAATTTGCTGATACGAGGAGCGGTCTGAAAGTTTTGCAAACTCATATATTAACTTACACACCTGAAGTTTATTTACACATATTACATATTACCACACCTGGGCGTGGGGTTTGGGGGAGGCACCCCCCCCAGAAACCAAAATACCCCCCCCAGAAATCAAAATACCCCCAAAATTCAATTTTTGAAAATTTTTCGTTTTTTTCGCAATTTTTTGATGCCAATGGATAGTGCCTGATGAGAAACGTCGAAAAATGGTGTTTTTATCGCCATACCACCATTTTTAAGGCCATTTTTCGACCTTCAAAAAATCTTGCACCCCCCCCCAGAATTTTCTTGCTGCCCACGTATGCATATTACAACATCTAAGAAGTTACTGTATAAAAAATTAGACTTTCCCTATTTGTCCTTGATGCACTATAAATTTTTGACTGAGGCAAGGTCTGGAAAATGACCGAAACATGCAAATTTGAACAATGGGCAGTGATTAAGTTTCTTAAAAAATTCAGGAAAAAGACAAGGTAAATCAAAGCCGACTTGCACAAAGTTTATGGAAACTCTACACCATCATATGCCACAATTACAAGATTGAGTTCAAGCGGGAGCATACGTGGGCAGCAAGAAAATTCTGAGGGGGATGCAAGATTTTTTGAAGGTCAAAAATGGCCTTAAAAATGGTGGTATGGCGATAAAAACACATTTTTCGACGTTCCTCATCAAGCACTATCTATTGGCATCAAAAAATTGGGGAAAAAAGGAGAAAATTTTCAAAAATTGAATTCTGAGGGGTATTTTGATTTCTGAGGAGTTATTTTGGTTTCTGGGGTGCATACCCCCAAACCCCCCCCCCCCCAACGCCCAGGTGTGAGCGGGAGGCAAGAGTTTAGAAGATGACCCAAGGAGTGGATGCCCAGCAACTGCAGTCAATGATGAAAATGTGGCTGAAGTGAAAGAAATGGTCAAGGCCAATCATTGAATCAAATTAAAACAGTTAGAAACTGCATTAGGGATTGGTCGAACAGCATTGGTTTCTATTCTACACGAACAACTGGGTGGGACCTTCAAAGATTTGTGCTCGATGGGTCCAAAAACTCCTCACATGTGAACAAAAGGAAGTCCGATCAAATTTGTGATAGGAGCTCATGCACCTATATTATCGCAATTCTGATGAATTCCACACTCAAATAATCACTGGCTATGGGACCTGGATATTTTAGCACGATTCGGAAACAAAGGCAATGTCAATGCAGTGGCTGCCTAAGGATCAAGGCCGCCTGTCAAGGTCAAGGTTCAATGCTCAGCTGGCAAGGTGATGTTAATCTTTTTTTCAATAAAGAGGGATGAATGCAAGCTGATTTTTTGCACAAAGGTGTTAGAATCAATGGTGAATATTATGCCGATTTGTTGAAAAATTGCGCAATGCTATTAAGATATAACGATAGTAGTTAAGCATGTCTCCCTAGTGTGCAACACAAAGTATATAGCCAGTGCTTAAGCATAGGCTGTGTTGAAGCATAGTCCTGTGTTGAAGCATAGGCAATATGTTTTGTGTTGCTACCTAGGGGATGACGTCACACTATAGTTAACCTGAACTATGGGCATACTGGAGACTATTTTACATTTGCGGATCAAGTCAACCAGGTATACTTTACACTACAGCAAGAGTACCTATTTAAAGCAGGGGGATATACGAAAAATGGGGGAATCTATCAGAGTTTTATTTTTTATGGATAACTATGAACACCGCTTACCATACTAAATGCGTACAATATTCTAACTTGGGTATCACTTGACCACTTTACACTTTACACTCGAGTAGTTTACACCAAATCATAAAACCGCTATAAATCATGAACCAATGGCCCAATGGCCAAATTGAGCTGAAATTTTCAGAATATGAAGACTACATGCCAAAAATAATGTGTATGGAAAATCGTGTACCGGCTTACTGTAGCTATGTTATAACACGTATTTTTTGAATCAATGGCTGTATTGAGCTAAAATTTTCAGAATATAAAGACTACATGCCAAAAATAACGTATATGGAAAATCGTGTACCAGCTTACTGTAGCTATGTCATAACACGTATTTTCTGAACCAATGGCCGGATTGAGCTGAAATTTTCAGAATATAAAGACTACATGCCAAAAATAACGTATATGGAAAATCATGTACTGGCTTACTGTAGCTATGTTATAACACGTATTTTTTGAAGCAATGGCCGGATTGAGCTCAAATTTGAGAAACAGCATATACACGAGTAACAAATTCTTCATACATTGTCTTACTGTAGGTATACTGTAGCTTTCTGAATTTCCTATATCTCACAAACTAACAGTCAAATAGAGCTGAAATTCAACAAATTAGATGTATATGAGTCAAAAATAACGTACGCAAAATATAGTGCACGGGGTTACTGTAGGTATGCTACAACACATATCTTTTAATTTGCCGAGCTGGAAATTTGAGAGAATTAACAAACACGATAGAACAGTACACAAGGACTACTATAGGCAACATTTAGTAACCCATAGTGAGGAAAAGGTGGTTGTGAAAAAGGTTACAAAGGGTCCACAGTCTCGCACAGATCTCCCCCAACCTAAAGCTAGAGGATCACTCTGTAGACTGCAGATCTTTTGTATGAACACACTGAAAACGTGCATAATACTTAATAAGATTATGAGACAATAAAACATGAAGATACGGGTTTAACGGAAAAATCAGACATATTTTGTAAGATTTGGAAATTATTTTGTAAGATTTGGAAACTTTTTTGTAAAATTTGGAAATTATTTTGTAGAATTTGGAAATTATTTTGTAAAATTTGGAAACTTTTTTGTAAAATTTGGAAATTTTTTTGTAAAATTTGGAAATTATTTTGTAAAATTTGGAAACTTTTTTTGTAATATTTGGAAATTTTTTGTAAAATTTGTAAATTATTTTCTAAAATTTGGAATCTTTTTTATGTGGTTAAGTATAGGTGTTTTGTAAAATTTGGAAATTATTTTGTAGAATTTGGAAATTATTTTGTAAAATTTGGAAACTTTTTTGTAAAATTTGGAAACTATTTCGTAAAATTTGGAAACTTTTTTGTAAAATTTGGAAACTTTTTTGTAAAAGTTGGAAATTATTTTGTAAAATTCGGAAATTTAAAAAAAAACAAAAGTTTGACTACCGTGGAAACCCATGAGTCAAATTATGATGGGTCCCCTCGCCAGTGGACCAGATATTCTGGTCTTATTACGTCGTCTCCGCGTTTTTAGATTGCTGATTATCAATCGCCTGCTCAATATACGGACAAAGTTCGCTCGGTTCTACCGGGAATCATGAGAATGAAATTGGGGCGTTCTATCTAGGAGGCATAAAATGCCTCTATAAATGATCAACAAAATTTCGAATAGTAATTATATAAGTTGGATATCGCATTGTCTTGATCTCTCCTGGTATACCCATTGTTAGCTGGAGGAAAAAATTCATAGTTCGATATGTTTCTATGTATTCTGCAGGCACGTAGCTGGCCCTTCTATTTTGGGGGACCAACACCAATTTTGGGTTGGGAGGGTCTAAGCCAAAAAATAGCACAAAATAACGTGTGAAAAGTCCTATTTTTCCGTTTTTTTCTGAATTTTGGGGGTCCGGACCCCGCCAGTCCCCCCACAGCTACGTGCATGGTATTCTGTAGTGTATGCAAGAAAAAAGGACGAAAGGTCCACAGTCTTCCAACAGATCTCCCCAAACCCTAAGCCAGAGGATCACTCAGTAGACTGCAGAATCTTTTGTATGAAAACTAAGAAAACGTGCATAATACTTAACAAGATTATGAGACAATAAAAAATGAAAATATGGGTTTAACCAAAAATGAATAAAACAGCCTATTGCATCGTTCGGCTAAGTACTAAACTGGACGCATAAGTGTCAGGAGGGGTCTAGACCCTCCCAGCTTAATTAGAACTCAAAATTTTCCCTAAGGATTTTTGAAAATTGAAGAGAAAGTTTTCAAAGTTGATCAATCATACTAAGTGACCATAATTTATACTGATGGTTGCAAATACGATATATTTCATAGAAAAATACTATACCTACCTAGGCACTGCTCTCTCAGTGTGTAGCAAATGTAAATGATAATTTTACCAGATAAAAAGCACAACTTTACACGGATTTCAAAATCATCAATATTGCGCAATGTTATACAATTTGAAGATGAAAAATGAATTTTAGTCCATAACGGATACAAGAACGCGGGCGATGATTCAAGGGCGTAATAATTAACTTTCGAAAACAAAGTTTCCACGAATTGTTCAAATCGATTGCGATTTATATATCCTAAATCGTAATGACGAAATATAACTGTACAAGTCTGACGACGATCAGTAAATATATCAATTAAATCGATAAGGCTTCCGAAAAAATTGTCATCATGATTCGAACAGACGAACCATATAGATAAAACTTCAAGGCGTTTGGCATCATAGAAAAAACTTCGAACCGCGTGTTTATCGCTATCGAAAAACCCCAAACTTCTTATACACAGTTCGCGCGGATTAAAATACTTTAAAACGCGGTAAAAGTCCATATCTAAATCGATTGAATGCAAACACAATTTTTGCAGCAAATGGCGATACGAAGGTATCCAAGAATCACTAAATAAAGTTACTAGTTTCAATTCGACCGTCTTTTGGTTGCAATCGTCCATCAGATAGGGCTCGAGGATTTCGCCACCCCAGTATTCCATAATTCGCATGTTTCGTAACACCAATTTCGATGGGTTGCATACCTTAAGTATCTTCTTCAACAGCCGATTCTCTTCGCCACTAAGATAGATCGTTGCAAGCTGCTTGTATATGTTTATTTCGATGGTAGGATCGCCTTAAGAGAAAAAGTACCAAAAATAAATTATATGCATGAAAAAGAGTGATACCAACGATAAAAAACTAATTAATTAGTCATAAATAAATGGTTTACATTTATTTTTATTGTATATTCTTATTTGTTTCCATGCACGTATATTATTTTCATACAAGCAAAACATGACATGGGTGCATACCTTGTAAAGGCTGCAAATGAGGGTCGTGTGTTGGATTTCCAGGGTTGTACTGGATGGCCCATTGCTCAAATGTTGCGCCGTAAAAATCGCTGGCGAAAACCGTGATTGCCAAATGTGTTGCAACGGGCCATCGTTGCTGACGCTCCAAAATTTTCCGCCAATCCTTGCATACACGCTCAATGCGCATACGGCTGGTAAAGTCGAGGTAACTGAATATTCGTGCGTGCAGTTCGGACGGTAGACTGTCGAATGTTGCTGAAAATTCACATAGAATCAGAAATAAATAAATACAGCGCGTGTTGCATCACAAATATTATATTTGAATAAATTTACATATAAATATCTATACAAATTTGCATACCTAAACTAACGCTGTCGTTTGTGTAATCCATGATAAAAATAATAATTTAGAGAGCAAAACTATCTAACCGACCAAACAGCTCAAGACACAAAGTCCTGAGTGATATTTTTCATTTCGTTGTGCCTTATATACCCTGTTTTTCAACTTCTCTTACACTCTCTCGCCTTATTGGTGCTGGCAAAAAGCCAATTCTAAGATGTCATGCATTGTACATTTTAATTTTTCCTCTAGTCCTACCTTATATACCCCCTTTTTAACCCCTCCTACACCCTCTTTTCTTATTGATGCCGGCAAAAAGCCATTTTTATGATGCTTTCACCTGCAAAAGTTTTAAATTAGGTAACAGTTTTTTGCTTCTTTCGTGTAACTGATTTGCCCCAGAATACCCAGTCTTGCTATTATAATACAAGTTTTTCAATGTTCTATCCATTTTGGTTATATTAAATTAACGCAATAACAATACTTATAGATGAATGAGCAGGACTTTTTTGGGGGTTTTATATTTTATTATTTTTTTGGGGTTTTATATTTTTTAATCATAAATAATACTTAATAATTCAATTTTTCCTTTTCTTTCTCCAAATCTTGGGCTATATATCGCCTTATAACGCTGTTTCCTGCATCCTGAGACGCTCGGTTATATTCTATACATCTTGGACACATTTGTACAGTAAAATATGTACGTCCTGAATTTGTTTCAAAACAATCTTTTTCCGAACTGGCTCTTTGACAATAAAAACATAATTGAATCATGAGAGGAAACATCGGCCGTTCTAAGTTTCGCCCACAAAGAGCTATTGGCGGTCTAATCGACCTGCCATACGGCTTCCTTTCCTCATCACCAAACGGACGTTTCTTTATTTCATTCACTTCCTCCATCTTTGAAAGGATTCATATTATTTAGGAAAGGTATTCATATTTATAGACTTTTGCCTACATATTTACTCTGAGTCACCAGATCGTTTATTAATAGATTTGCTCGAATGAGATTACGCCTAGTTTTAGCACCAGTAAGAATAATTTTTCCAGATGTATAAATTAGAGCTGTTACACCAAAATTGTTAAGCCGATAGGTGAGAGCTGGGAATAACTCTGGTTCGTAAAGGCTGTATTTCCTATTCCGATAATAAAACTTTGTTAGATCAATTTGAAACGGAACACTGAAAGAGCCTACAAAGTTATTGATTTTGACAGCTACATGATGCGCTATATTAAAACCTAAACTTTTTAAAATTTCTTGGATTTTTCTGACCGCTTTTTCCACTTCTTCTTCCGTTTTTGCGCCTAAACATACCATTTTGCCCGATTTAAATAACAATACCGTTATTTTTGGTTCTGTTAATTTTAAACTTAAACCTGGAAACCGACCCGGCTTATACTTGATCCGATCAATGTTTTTCTCTGCTATTAAAGATAAATTTAATTTACATCTCAAATTCGCCGACCCAATAATATTACAAACGATTAAACCTGCCATCCTTTAGGACATAAAACTGTCACACTGATTAAAATGCATAATGCATAGCATCATAAAAATGGCTTTTTGCCGGCATCAATAAGAAAAGAGGGTGTAAGAGGGGTTAAAAAGGGGGTTTATAAGGTAGGACTGGAAAAATTAAAATGTACAATGTATGACATCTTAGAATTGGCTTTTTGCCAGCACCAATAAGGCGAGAGAGTGTAAGAGAAGTTGAAAAACAGGGTATATAAGGCACAACGAAATGAAAAATATCACTCAGGACTTTGTGTCTTGAGCTGTTTGGTCGGTTAGATAGTTTTGCTCTCTAAATTATTATTTTTATCATGGATTACACGAACAACAGCGTTAGTTTAGGTATGCAAATTTGTATAGATATTTATATGTAAATTTATTCAAATATAATATTTGTGATGCAACATGCACTGTATTTATTTATTTCTGATTCTATGTGAATTTTCAGCAACATTCGATAGTCTACCGTCCGAACTGCACGCACGAATATTCAGTTACCTCGACTTTGCCAGCCGTATGCGCATTGAGCGCGTATGCAAGGATTGGCGGAAAATTTTGGAGCGTCAGCAACAATGGCCCGTTGCAACACATTTGGCAATCATGGTTTTTGCCAGCGATTTTTACGGCGCAACATTTGAGCAATGGACCATCCAGTACAACCCTGGAAATCCAACACACGACCCTCATTTGCAGCCTTTACAAGGTATGCACCCATGTCATGTTTTGCTTGTATGAAAATAATATACGTGCATGGAAACAAATAAGAATATACAATAAAAATAAATGTAAACCATTTATTTATGACTAATTAATTAGTTTTTTATCGTTGGTATCACTCTTTTTCATGCATATGATTTATTTTTGGTTCTTTTTCTCTTAAGGCGATCCTACCATCGAAATAAACATATACAAGCAGCTTGCAACGATCTATCTTAGTGGCGAAGAGAATCGGCTGTTGAAGAAGATACTTAAGGTATGCAACCCATCGAAATTGGTGTTACGAAACATGCGAATTATGGAATACTGGGGTGGCGAAATCCTCGAGCCCTATCTGATGGACGATTGCAACCAAAAGACGGTCGAATTGAAACTAGTAACTTTATTTAGTGATTCTTGGATACCTTCGTATCGCCATTTGCTGCAAAAATTGTGTTTGCATTCAATCGATTTAGATATGGACTTTTAACCGCGTCTTAAAGTATTTTAATCCGTGCAAACTGTGTATAAGAAGTTTAGGATTTTCGATAGCTGATAAGCACGCGGTTCGAAGTTTTTTCTATGATGCCAAACGCCTTGATGTTTAATCTATATGGTTCGTCTGTTCAAATCACAATGACAATTTTTTTGGAAGCCTTATCGATTTAATTGATATATTTACTGATCGTCGACAGACTTGTACGGTTATATTTCGTCATTACGATTTAGGATATATAAATCGCAATCGATTTGAACAATTTGTGGAACCTTTGTTTCCAAAAGTTAATTATTACGCCCTCGAATCATTGCCCGCGTTCTTGTATCCGTTATGGACTAAAATTCATTTTTCATCTTCAAATTGTATAACATTGCACAATATTGATGATTTTGAACCCATGCAATGTTGTGCATTTTATCTGGTAAAATTATCATTTACATTTGCTACACACCGAGAGAGCAGTATTTAGGTAAGTATAGTATTTTTGTTTGAAATATATTGTATTTGCGACCATCAGTATAAATTATGGTAATTTAGTCTGATTGATAAAAAAAGTGAACATTTTTGACAACTTTCTCTTCAATTTCCAAAAAGCCTTAGGGAAAATTTTGAATTATTATTTAAGCTGGGAGGGTCTAAACCCCTCCTGACACATATGCATCCAAATTAGTTCTAAGCCAAACCATGCAATAGGCTATTTTGTTCATTTTCGGTTAAACCCATATTTTCATGTTTCATTTTTTGATAAACATAACAAGTAAAATAAGCATTTTCTTAGAATTCATACGAAAGATCTGCAGTCTACAGAGTGATCCTCTATCTGTAGGGTTGGGGAGATCTGTTGGAAGACTGTGGACCTTTTGTCCCTTTTTCTTGCATACACTACGGAATACCATGCACGTAGCTGTAAGGGGGACTGGCGGGGTCCGGACCTCCCAAAATTCAGAAAAAAACGGGAAAATAGGACTTTTTACACGTTATTTTGCGCTATTTTTTGGCTTAGACCCTCCCAGCCCGAAATTGGTGTTGGTCCCCCAAAATAGAAGGGCCAGCTACGTGCCAGCAGAATACATAGAAACATATCGAACGATGAATTTTTTTCCTCCAGCTAACAATGGGTATACCAGGAGAGATCAAGACAATGTGATATCCAACTTATATAATTACTATTCGAAATTTTGTTGATCATTTATAGAGGCATTTTATGCCTCCTAGATAGAAAGCCCCAATTTCATTCTCATGATTCCCGGTAGAACCGAGCGAACTTTGTCCATATATTGAGCAGGCGATTGATAATCAGCAATCTAAAAACGCGAAGACGACATAATAAGACCGAATATCTGGTCCACTGGTACAAAATAATTTCCAAATTCTACAAAATAATTTCCAAATTTTACAAAAAAGTTTCCAAATCTTACAAAATAATTTCCAAATCTTACAAAATATGTCTGATTTTTTCGTTAAACCCGTATCTTCATGTTTTATTGTCTCATAATCTTATTAAGTATTATGTACGTTTTCAGTGTGTTCATACAAAAGATCTGCAGTCTACAGAGTGATCCTCTAGCTTTAGGTTGGGGGAGATCTGTGCGAGACTGTGGACCCTTTGTAACCTTTTTCACAACCACCTTTTCCTCACTATGGGTTACTAAATGTTGCCTATAGTAGTCCTGGTGTACTGTTCTATCGTGTTTGTTAATTCTCTCAAATTTCCAGCTCGGCAAATTAAAAGATATGTGTTGTAGCATACCTACAGTAACCCCGTGCACTATATTTTGCGTACGTTATTTTTGACTCATATACATCTAATTTGTTGAATTTCAGCTCTATTTGACTGTTAGTTTGTGAGATATAGGAAATCCAGAAAGCTACAGTATACCTACAGTAAGACAATGTGTGAAGAATTTGTGACTCGTGTATATGCTGTTTCTCAAATTTGAGCTCAATCCGGCCATTGCTTCAAAAAATACGTGTTATAACATAGCTACAGTAAGCCAGTACACGATTTTCCATATACGTTATTTTTGGCATGTAGTCTTTATATTCTGAAAATTTCAGCTCAATCCGGCCATTGGTATCAGAAAATACGTGTTATAACATAGCTACAGTAAGCCGGTACACGATTTTCCATATACGTTATTTTTGGCATGTAGTCTTTATATTCTGAAAATTTCAGCTCAATCCGGCCATTGGTTCAAAAAATACGTGTTATAACATAGCTACAGTAAGCCGGTACACGATTTTCCATACACATTATTTTTGGCATGTAGTCTTTACATTCTGAACATTTCAGCTCAATCCGGCCATTGGTTCATGATTTATAGCGGTTTTATGATATTGGTGTAAACTACTCGAGTGTAAAGTGTAAAGTGGTCAAGTGATACCCAAGTTAGAATATTGTACGCATTTAGTATGGTAAGCGGTGTTCATAGTTATCCCCTAAAAAATAAAATTCTGATAGATTCCCCCATTTTTCGTATATCCCCCTGCTTTAAATAGGTACTCTTGCTGTAGTGTAAAGTATACCTGGTTGACTTGATCCGCAAATTTAAAATAGTCTCCAGTATACCCATAGTTGAGGTTAACTATAGTGTGACGTCATCCCCTAGATTGCAACACAAAACATATAGCCTATGCTTCAACACAGGACTATGCTTTAACACAGCCTATGCTTAAGCACTGGCTATACTTTGTGTTGCACACTAGGGAGACACGCTTAACTACTAACGATGTGACAAATTAAGCTGGGGCATCATGCTTTTCGGTGAAAATGCGTCATTTCATTGAGCTGGAGTTGTTTCGGATGTCATCCATGAACTAAATTGAACCCGGCTCAATCATCTACCCTATTCGCCCGACCTGGCACCCAGGGACCATACGTGAGCAGCAAGAAAATTCTGGGGGTGCAAGATTTTTCAAAGGTCAAAAAATGGCCTTCAAAGGTGATGGTATGGCGAAAAAATACCATTTTCCGACGTTTCTCACTGAGCACTATCTATTGGCATCAAAAAATTGCGAAAAAGACGAGAGAAAAAAAATTTTAAAAATTGAATTCTGGGGGGGGTATTTTGATTTCTGGCGGGTTATTTTGGTTTTTCGGGAGGGGTGCATACCCCCAAACCGCCCTCCCCCGCCCACGCCCAGGTGTGCCAGGGACTATCTGGTATTTCCAGATTTTAAGAAAAAGTATCAAGGGAATTCGATCCAAGGACAAAAATGGGTTGCAATCTACAGTATGCAAGTGGCTGGACGATTGGCAAAAAGTTATCGTGAAAAATCGATAAGTGATCTTAAAGCCAGATATCAAAAATGTTTTAACTTGTATAATGTGACTATGTTCAAAAAAATAAATATGAATAAAACTTCTATGTTGACATTTTGTAGGGGTTTGCAGAACTTCCAGACCTCCCCTTGAACCTTACAGTTCTGCCAAAATGAGGACAAAACAGCAAAAAAGGCATATTGTTTAATTACCATAGTGCAGTAGAATGAGTAAAATTGTTTGTGGTGAATAATTTTGTGAAATCGGTGGCATTGCCGTTGGAAATTAACAAAATGTTATGGTTTAAATATAAAAAATAGAAAAATCAATATGGAGTATTTGTACACCAAAAATCGAAAGAATATAAGCTTTTATATTTATGCAAACATTTTAGAACCACTAATTTTTGGAGATGTGGCGGCCCTCTTATTAGGGCCAAACTAAAAGTCCTACTTGTTAATAGAAAAGTGGTTATTTTGAATCAATGTTCTGTGAGAGGTCTGGTTTGCATGGTAAACTTAGTAGTTTGGTAGTTCTGGTAATATTTGGTAGTTTTGGTAAGTTTGGTATTTTTTGTAGTTTCGGTAATTTTGGTAATTTCGGTATTTTTGATAGTTTTGGTAAGTTTGGTTATTTTGGTAATTTTGGTAAATTTGGTATTTTTGATAATTATCTGGACCTTTTTAGGGAGGGAGAAGTGAATAACCTCTAAATTTTAGCCACAAACGGTAAAAAATATAAGTGGTTAAAGAAATACGTGTTTTAAATAGAAGTCAGGGAGGCGGTCTCTATAACAAAGGACATTGTAGTTTTTGTGAAGATCAAAGATTTTGTAGGTTTTACAATGATTTCTCCAGTGTTTATTAGGAACTTGTGACGATTTAGGATTAATTATTCGAGTTTTTTTAAACTTTGGAAAATTTCGAAAAATTTTTATTTTCCTTCTGCATCAGAAATAATTATGTCCGTCAAACCGTCAAAAAACAATAAGAAACCGGTACTTTAAACATATGAACGAATTTTTGGACAATGCTTGACACTTAAGAAAATTTTGGATTCTGTCCCCCTTGTCGAGTACGCAAATGTTTTTAACGAAAACGTATCTGAGAAAGCGCCAGTTGGTTGCAGTTCAGTAAGCGGCGAATGGAAAAAGTATTACAAAGAGTTGCAAGAATATTACGACATAGAAAAGCGTACTATGTGAAAATGACATATCAATTCTCGTAATTTAATCTTGCAACAAAGGGTGTACATACATGCGTAAGTACGAGTATTACCGCTGGCGGATTTAGAGGGGGCTGGGGAACCGGCCGCGCCTGCCGTCAAAAAAAACATTTGGGCGTAATGAAGAATTGATGTGTATTTTAAAATGATTTTAGCTAACCTCTTGTCGTCAGAAAATATTTATGTGCAATGAAAAATATATGTGTACATTTTTTGATGATTTTAGCCACTTCTATGATGATTTTTCAAATTTGCCTGGCGCAGAACTCATGAATGACACTTACTGACTCTTGGCGCTCAAAAAAGTTAAACTTAAACCCATTGTAGTTTTTGTGAAGATCGAAGATTTCGTAGGTTTTACAATGATTTCTCCAGTGTTTATTGAGAACTTGTGACGATTTTTGGATTAATTTTTCGTGTTTTTTTAAACTTTAGAGAATTTCGAAAAGTTTATACTTTTTTTCTGCATTAGAAATAATTCTGCCCATCAAAAAACAAAAAGCCGGTACTTTAAACATATGAAGGAACTGGACAATGCTTGACACTTAAGAAAATTTTGGTTTCTGTCCCCCCTTGTCAGAAAATTTTGGATCCGCCTGTATGTATCACTCGGCGAATCAAGAATTATGCTTTACATATCTCCAAAAAACGATTGCTTGCACGCGTTCGATCGTCTTACCTAGCGTTATGTGTATTCCGAAGTAATTGTGTGTTTAATTAATAATAAATTTTGAATTAAAATTAAACTAAATTAATAATAAAACTTAAATTAATAATAAATTTCCGAAACAATTCACTACGTACTTCTTACCTACCAGTTTTGTTGGTTGTTATACGCTTTGCTATGCTATCTGTTTGGTGCCTGTTTTATTTATTTCGTAAGGTTCGGAAAATTTACATTAACAACAAAGGTGTTCTAAACGAACAAGTAGTAGCATACCATATCGAGTTAAGAGATATTCACGACTGCGTTATATCAGCGATTTTGCATAGATATTTTTATGCATTAATTGTCAGTGGTAAACCTCTCAAATAAATGAAACAGACTGCTTCTATAACACTTTCGTGCGAACTTTCTCCATTCGTTTATACAAATAAACTATACATGACAATCACTAAGCATAGGTGCACAGCATGGCCAATCTGGGAGGGGGTCAAAAATTGAGCTATTTTGAACCGATACCACCTCAAAAACTAATATAAGCGCTAGAATAGCGTTAAAACTACGTTATTACGCAATTTGTGGCCAATTTGAAGCACTTCTGAAGAAAATTGTCGATTTTCATCCGTTTTTTGCCTCTATTTTTTCCCTAAAAATTTTCCATTTTTTCATTCTGGGTGTCAGGCAGGACGCCCCCCAGAGTCCCCACATGCATGTTTGCTCACTACGCAATTAATTGCTGCACATATGCAAGACTAGGCTTATAACAAGAGGGATACGGTTAAGCGGTTCGCTCAAAGTCAAAGGCTCTCATGTCCTTTGTTATAGAGACCTCCTCCATGACTTCTATTTAAAACACGTATTTCTTTAACCAGTTTTACTTTTTTACCATTTGTGGCTAAAATTTAGAGGTTATTCGCTTCTCCCTCGCTGAAAAAGGGCAAGCTAATTATCAAAAATACCAAATTTACCAAAAATTACCAAAATTACCAAACCTACCAAAACTACCAAAAAAATACCAAAATTACCAAAACTACTAAAAATACCAAAGTTACCAAAACTACTAAAAATACCAAAATTACCAAAATTACCAAAACTACCAAAAATATCAAATTTACCAAAATTACCTAAAATACCAATTTTACCAAAAGTACCAAAGTTACCGAAAATACCAAAAAAACCATAAGATACGTAACCTCTGTAGGGTACAACCTACCAGAGCTACCACAAATACCATGAGAACCTAAGTAATGTCGCATACCACAACTACCAAAACTACCAAAAAAACCATGAAAAGTAAAGAAACTTTGTCCCTATGCTTAACTGTACAGGTAGGACTTTTAGGTCGGGACCCTTATTACACATAATAAACATTGAAGCTTCCTATCCATAGATTATAGACAAAACGTTTGACTACCCCCACTATAGTCCCCATTCTAGTTAATAACATTTCAAGTATCAAAATTATTGTTAAAAACGATTTAGACGAATTTATTCTGTTTATTTCTGGAAAAGTGATTGTCAAGTTAAATTTTCAGAAAATTGAACCACCCTATTTTAAATTAAACTAGAAACAGCCGAGATTCTTGAATTTTTATCATTCTAAGCTATGATTGTGAACGTTTTTTCCACCAGTGGTCTGTCTCACAAACCCGTAGACTTGTATAAAATTGCAAAAACATATAAGGGCATCCAATTCAATCCAAAAAGTTTAATGCTTTAATTATTAAAATAACACAGCCTAAGAGTATTGGTTTGTTGTTTAGCTCTGGAAAATGGTTTGTTTAGGCACACAGAGCATACACAAAAAGAAGCTAGCGAATGGAATAATTCTTTTTGCTCATATGCATAAAAACTTTGTGCATTTGGAGCCTGAATTATTTCCCGGCCGCTAAATTAACACTTTCTTATGCCACCGCTTTAATTTCCACCACTGGTGCTGTTTTAATGGTTAGTCTAAAAAGCGAATGTCGTATGTCGTTCATAGATTCTTTAAAAGGTGCGTTTCATCTTAGGAATGTTTAAGAATTAATGAGAATCAATTAATGACAATGAATAATACTTTCGGTCAACTGGCAAAAAGCGATAGTGAGCGGGTATTGACGTTAGTTGCCGATACATTCAGTTGCCTGTTCCCTGTATTGACGCCAAATGGGCATTACCTACTACTAAGATAATACAACAAAATTTTGTCATATAGAGAATCAGGATCAATTTTGCATCAAAAGCGTAGGTATGTATGTGCACTTCCTGGAAATCGTAACTTGAACCTTGTGTCAAGCAAATTCTACATTCCATGTTTTTAGAAAGGTTGAAATAATTCTAGAAGTCTTTATTTTTACAAAATATATTCACCTCAAACAGATTTTACCGCGCTCGCAGTTTGGACAAATGAAGCGGCTTTTTTCTTAATAATTTCGACAATTCTAATTATTTTTTCATGATTTTTGGATATACATAGTTGGAAGGTCTAATATAAAACTAGCTGATAAAGTTTGATCGGTTTTGCTCACTGATTCTGTAAACTGCAGAACTTAGTGTAAACCTTAGATTTTTTATAGTCTTTTCTTTTAAAATTAATCTATTTAGCAATCGATGCATAGCCCATCTATGATTCAAGGCACTCAAGGCAATTAAAAGATAATCAATGCATTTTGAGTATCTGAATCAATAAAAAAATTGTTGAATCGCTTTACACAAGTTCATGTGTAATTGTTGTCAAAAGTCATTATGACAATTTTTGCTTAGCGAAGAAAAGTTGGTTCTGTAAAACTGTTACATTTTGGACAGTATATTGCCAATTAATGCCAAACTTTGTCAGTCGATAACCTATTAGACATTCTATAATCGCTAAAAGAATATTTTACAAACATTAAGAATTTAATGAGATAATGCGAGGTAATAGTTTGAATACTCAGGTAGGACCGCCTGTAAAATCTGAGGTTTACACAAACCTCCATAACCAAATCATGTCATCCAGTTTTGTATTAGACCCTACAGCTATATACAAAAAATCATCGAAAAATATTAAGAATCACTGGATTTATTATGAAAAAACAGTTGGGATAGTTAGGTGAGAAACCCTGTAGGACTGTTGTACTACGCACGGGAAAAAATTGTCGGTCTACTGAAACCTTACTCGTTCACTGTATTAATGAATGCAGCTTAATAAAAAAGTAAGTTTTTTATCAAGTATATTGAGGCTAATCGGATTTGAGGTGATCTGCAAGCAAGGAGTACAATATTGGATTCAAGTATAAAATTATTTAGAAATTATATTGAAATGTATTATTTTATATGAAATTTTGAGCTTATCATGTTTAATTTTCAGTTTACCGTTATGTTGTGCATAAGTGTCAGTCTCGTCCAATATGGTCAGGATTGGTGATGAAATCGCTTCCAGGAATAATATAAAATAATTTAAGTGATAAAATATAAAGTAACTAGCAAGAAAAAATGCTCCGATGGAACAAAAAAAGGTAGAATATACTTGGAACAAAGAATTATCAAGGACGTAAAAGGAGGGGACTAGAAAAAGCTCCTATCTACAAATGTCACAAAATTTGCTAAAACTCAGAAATTTCCTAAACAAAGAAAAAATGAAAGTAAGTAAATCAAAGAAAAAACCTACCTGTGCCTAAAACTGCAAGATCTGCTAAAAAACAGACTTTTTCTAAGCAACGCAAAAATCGAAGTATGTTCTGCGGCCTCTGAAAAAAATAGGTGAACCTTCTCATATTGTCCACCATACAGTGGGCGGTTCCAAAATTCTGAGGGGGTTTTCAAATTAGAATATTGGCCTTAAAAATAGTGCTATGGCGAAGAAAACACCATTTCTGAACGTTTCTTGTCGAACTCTATCTATTGGTACCTACCAAAAAAACCCAAAAAGAGCAGAAAGATTTAAAAAATTGAATTCTGGAGGTATTGTTGAGTATTTGCGTTTTCTTGTTGGGTATTTTGCCTTGGGGTGCATACTCCCCAAAACCCCTACGTCTAGGTATGGTGTCCAATGCTTAATATAAAGCTTATAAAATAAATCTCAAATCTGCGTTTTTGCTAATGACTTGCAACGTTAATTTATTCGATATTGTGGCTAGATAAATATTACAAAAAGTTATATCCTATGATTATTTGTGATACCGCAACGAAAGACTGTGATTTCTATATAATGCATGCGTCCATTCAGTACTCTTCTGGCGTTTAATCCCACCAGACCACCCGGATTTCATTCCTGCCCATGTAAACTGATAACCATTAGGCATGGGAGGTTAGGGGTATGCACCAGTGTTCAATCAGAAACGTCGAAAATTGCCGTTTTTCCAACATACCATAATTACTATTTTTTGACCCAGAAAAATATTGCAACATGGCGCTGCTCAGCTATGGCGATATTTGCTTTTGCTGAGTGAGTGGTTCAGTTATCTAGCCCAATGTTTTATCTTTGTTCGACAGGATGCTGCTTTCTTGTGCAGGCCGCAGAATATACTTCGATTTTTGCGTTGCTTAGAAAAAGTCTGATTTTTAGCAGATCTTGCAGTTTTAGGCACAGGTAGGTTTTTTCTTTGATTTACTTACTTTCATTTTTTCTTTGTTAAGGAAATTTCTGAGTTTTAGCAAATTTTGTGACATTTGTAGATAGGAGCTTTTTCTGGTCGCCTCCTATTACGTCCTTGATAATTCTTTGTTCCAAGTATATTCTACTATTTTTTGTTCCATCGGAGCATTTTTCTTGCTAGTACCCAACTTTTTGTAAACAAAAAATAGTAGTTATTCCTATCTTTGTCAGTGTTGTAGCGAATGTCATTAGGTACTTAGCAATTTATGCTTGCATTGTGTATGTATTATACTAAGAAAAATCTACCTAAAGTCGCAAAATCTGCTAAAAATCAGACATTCTCTAAGCAACGCTAAAAATCGAAGTATATTCTGCGGCCTCTAAAAAGTGTCTTTTTTTAATAATGTTCGAAGTTTCAGATAAGAGTGTACGAAATCTATCAAGGTTACTTTTTTAATATTGCTGGCACCTGATTGATAGAAAACTAAGAGGTATTGTATTTAAAGTTGTTTTATTTTGTTATGAGCATTATAGCAAGCAAAGCAGGGGCCGATTGATTAGTGCACACAATCGTTTCGGGCATGCTAGTGTATCTACATTTAGTCTGTTTCAAGTCAACTTACGCGTTTCCTACTGTTTTAAACCAAGCATGTCTCCAATTGTCTTCGATGTTTGCTATTTTATTCAATTGGCTTAGAAGACTGTTAGTTTACTCAATATCATTTCCCATAGCTACTGCATAGCTAACGTGCTGCTTTTTCAATCATTTTTATGGTTAAATATTTATTTTAATCTGTTGGCCGCAGAATATACATCGATTTTTAGCGTTGCTTAGAGAAAGTCTGATTTTTAGCAGATTTTGCGACTTTAGGCAGATTTTTCCTAGTCCCCTCCTTTAACATCCTTAATATTCCACAATTCCAAGTATATTCATCTTTTTTGTTCCATCAGAGCATTTTTCTTTGCTAGTACCCCACTTTTAATTAGTATGATTTGAGTACATCAGTCAGTAAACACATACAGTAACATGCCACAATAATGACAGCAGTCCAAGAACACGGAAAACAATACTGTTCTTAACATCAGCATTATCCTTTTCAAACAAGACAACCTTACATTATTTTAACAGATCAAAGTTTTTCAGCATTAACTTTACTCAAATATCAAGTGTAACGCTCAGATTTGGAAGTAAAATAAATTTGTAGTATAGACTACATTTTAACAACAAATGATTAGTGCAAACTTCACACAACTACTAGGTGTAGAGAAAATTAACCGTCAGATTCTCAATTCTGATTTTACGTAGAACATTTTGAAAAAAATTAAGCTTCCGCAAGGCTCTAGAACAAGAGTTAATATGCAGTGTAAACTTTACACAACCACAGAGTTTAAAGAAAATTTCAGTCGGATTCGTAATTCTGATATTACGATCAACATTTATGAAAAAATTAAGTCTCCACAATGGCCCAAGGACAAATAAATATCAGATGTGTAAACGTAGACTTAAACTACGTTCACTTCGCTTACTTAACCCGAATCTCAAGCTTATGCGCTCACACGGGGGTTCTCGCCCTTTTTAGGAGGTCGATCACCAGCCGGCGATTCGGGGGTAAGCGGCCCGGCCTATTCAAGGTAGCCCGGCCCTCTACGCACGCACCTAGTGAAACTTACTCACTTAACCCCTTTGAGATTAAGTACCTAATTAGAGTAAGTTCCCCGGAAAACTAATTGAGGGCTCAAAAAGATTATTATTTAACTTGTTTTGGACCGCATTCCGGTGCTTGAAAATATTAAGGGTTAGCATCGTTAATTAAATAATTAATTTTTACAATATTTTTTGTACAGAAAAATTATGAAGCAATTAAAAAGCGACAGCATGGAGGATACATGCTGCCGACCGTCGTGTTACGATAATCGGGTAAAATCAAACAATGTAATTGAAGAAGGGCACAAAGCCCTGCCAAAGGCATACAACTGATGCCAATTGGCACAAACACGAATGATTAAAAACAAAGCGTACGGCGAAAAGAAGCGTGCACACTAAGCAGGAAAACAAACAGACGAGTTCTGCAGCCAAGCAGATGAAAAGGCACGTATGGAGTCTGCTCACGTACGGCGACGAAAAGAAAAAAGATACGCTCAGCGCGGAAGCTGGCGGAGAGGCTCTCAGGCTCAAAAACTAATTGTAAAATGTAAAATCTTAAAGAGCCGTCAAAACTGCGCTCGCACGCAGTTTTAACTGACGCGGAAAAAGAGGCGTAATAACACGAACCAAGAGATATGAAAAGGATCTATGAATACGACAACAGGCCTATGGGCAAAAGCTTACGGTAAAGGTATGTACAAACGAGACAGGCACAAATATGAGACACACACATATGATCTTTTAACACACGTAAGATATGATAACACACATACCAATGAGTACTCAAGTCGCATTAAGCCCGAGTGCCCATTTTCCTATCCCGGATTTTGATTGAAAATATGTGTGGGAATGGAATGAAAAATATGATAATTTTTAGGGGGAGGTGGTCCCGGGCGACTCACTTAAGCGTTGCGCTTAACGGTCGTGTACGTGCGTATGGAAATTGAGCACAAGAATGTACATCTGGGGCAATCAATCGGTTTTTTTTTCATCTGTTTCAAAAAGAACCCAAACTGATTTTTTTCCCAAAAAATTTTTTCAGTGTAAAGTTTACAAACATAAGTTTCGCACATACAGACGGACTACAATCAAAGGGCTACAAACAGGCCCAAACCGAATTTAATTACACTTAATGGGGCGTTAGGTTCAGATTTTTAAAGTTTACAATGTGGTGGACAGTGAAAAGTACGTGTTTGTGCATATTTTTGTTCGCCACTTTCTCTGTTCAGAAGTCGGGAGAGGTCGAATAGGATAAGAATCAAGTACTTTTTAAGGGGTGGCGAACAAAAATATGGACGGACTGGCGAACAAAAATATGGACAAACACGTATTTTTCACTGTCCATTACATTGTAAACTTTAAAAATCTGAACCATTGAGTGTAAATAAATTCGGTTTGGGCCAGTTTGTAGCCCTTTGATTGTAGTACGTTTGAAAGTGCAAAACTTATGTTCCGCAAAATATTTGATATGATTTACCAATTAAATACGAAAAAACCTGTTTTTTTCGCCCATTTTACACCTCAGATTTCGAACTTTACACTCCCATAAACAACTCAATATTACGTTTTTTTGGACGCGGTTTGCTTTGACGTGTAGCCCTGAAAAGTTACTTTATTTTTTTGTTTAAATTATCTTAACTCATAACCGAAAAAGTTGGCAGAGAAATCTTTGACAGAATTTGTTTTTTTACTCATCCACTAGAGTGTAAAGTTAAAACCCCTGGTACTGTGTATTGATTGTAGAAAAGTTCGAAGGTCAGATTCGTTATTCTGACCTCACAGAGAACATTTTTAAAAAAATTCATCATCCACGACGCTCTGGGCGAAAAAAATTTTTTCAGTGTAAAGTTTACACCTGCACTAATAACGCAATATTGATTGTAAAGAAACAAAATAAATTTTAACGTGTAGCACTCAAGACGAGGCAGATTTTAAAGGTAGTTACGACGTTCTTTCTACTAAGTGGAGAATATGGCAGGGAAAATATTTCTTGTCTCAGACTCTTTACAATAAACCGCTTCTAAATTCGAAAATATTACTTTTTAAGAAAAAATAAAAAAGTTTCCCTATATTTTATAACCGTCTACCTTTTGAAACCAATCAGACTGAATAGAATGTAAAACTGAGTTAGATATGCTCTTGCACATGAAAACAGTAGAAAACCGTCTAATTTACACTCCTGTGCAACAACCAATGAGTGTAAAGAAATATTAAGACCAGATTCGTAACCTACTAATTAGGGAAAACATTTTTAAAAAATACATCATCCACGACGATATGGGCGGAAAAAATTTTTTCAGTGTAAAGTTTACACTTGCACTAATAACGCAATAGTGATTGTAAAGTAACAAAATAAATTTTGGCGTGTAGCGCTTAAGACGAGGCACATTTTAAAGGTAGTTACCACGTTCTGTCTACCAAGTGGAGAATATGGCAGGGAAAAATATTTTTTTGTCCCAGCCTCTTTACAATAAACCGCCTCTAAATTCGTAAATATAACTTTTTAAGTCCCCCCCTAGATTTTTTAATCGTCTACCTTTCGAAACCAATCAGACTGCATAGAATGTAAAACTGAGTTAGATATGCTCTTGCACACGAAAACTGTAAAAAACCGTCTAGTTTACACTCCTGTGCAACAACCAATGAGTGTAAAGAAATTTTAAGACCAGATTCGTAACCTACTAATTAGGGAAAACATTTTTAAAAAAATTGGCCCTCCGCAAATTATTTGAATTTTTGGTGTAAACTTTACACACTCACGACGCGCTCGGTATTGAGTGTAAACAAGAAAAAAATGGGGGCACTAAGTTTTTTTATTATCTACCTTTTAAAGGAAACCGCACCTCTCAGATGTGTGCCGTTATAGCTGTGAGGGGGGGGGACATATGTTGGGGGTACCCAGGTATATTATAGGTACGCGCTAACGCGCTAACTATGATAATAAAAATGGCATAATGTTGAAAACAACTAGTATAAAATACACAACAATGTAATCAATCCTGTAGGCATTTATTAATTGCTTAACAAACGTTCGCTCAAACTAAGGTTAAAAGTAGCAAAAGAATCACATTTTGTACATAATTGATACAGAAAAATTGTATCAATTAAAAATAACACACGTCTCATTCGTTGTGAACAAAAAAGAACCCAAAAGCGAAAGTCACTTACCTCGTCTAAGAGATCGAGCACGTTTGCACAGCACGTATTATTGTCTCGCAATGCATATTTAATCAAAACACCTGTTATATTTTCCAGAAAAAACGCATCGTTTATAGCATTTAATCCGATATTGTCCTAGAATACGGTCAAGTAAGTGACTTTTTTAAATGATTCAAAACAGCCAAAAACTTCAATTATTTAAATTAAAAAATGATAAATGTGCATCAAAAGCATAATTTTTAGCCGTCTCAGACGATGTTCTGTCCCATTTGAACATAAAAACAAAATATTTCGAAAACATATCAAAAAGTTAGAGTAAATTAAACATATATCAAAGAGTGTTTCTAAGGCTATGGATTTGTGTCAAAAACACCTTTTTTAGCCGTTTCTGAAGATGTTTTTTTCTAAAATATAGAAACATTTTTAGAAAATCGAAAAAAAACAAAAAATCTGATTATATGGCGAAACAATTTAACACCTTTGAGCCAAAAGATCAATAAAAACGCGTAAAACAGTCAGCACCGGCCATTCACGTGAGGGTGTGGGGGTTAGCAGGGACTAGACTGGAAAAATTGGAAATTTTCTCGGAAAAATGAGACAAAATGAAGGCAAACATAGAAACAAATTTAAGATTCTCTTAAGAAGTGTTCAAAATCGACTAGAATCTGTGTAATAACGTACTTTAACGCTTTTTTAGCGCTTATATTAGTTTTTTAGGTCATTTTGGTTTGAATACTCTTTCTTGACCTTCCAGACCGGCTGACCTCCTTTACTCCCCAGATCGGCCGTACTTCCATCTATGGTCTTGATGACCAACTCTGCAGGTTTCAGAAAATCACTCGACCATAAAAAACACAAGCATGCCCATTACACGATCAGTAAATGAAAGCAAAATTAAAAGTCAGTTTCATAATTTCAATGTTCTTGATACCAGTTTGATAAAAAGTTACCAAGGAGAACAGTTTTTTAAAGAATTTAACCTTTTACAGTGTTCTGAAGCTGAAGTTTATCTTCAGTGTGAAAATTACACAACCATAGGTTGTAAAGAAAAATTAATGTTAAATTCGATATCCTAATGAAACAAAGAACGTTTTTTTTTAAATTTAGGCTTTAGCAATGCTCTCTAACTAAAATTAATTTTCAGTGTAAATTTTACATAACTACAGGATGTAAAGAAAACTTACAGTCAAATTCGTAATCCTAACTTTGTGGACACGCCGTTTTCATCATAAAATGTTAAATTTTGATGTTTTTGTACTTTCCTAAAAGACCTAGAAGGATTTAGAAGATAAGAGATAGCTAACTGGAAAGAGCTTTAAATTGTCTTGCTATTAAATGAAAAAAATTTTTAAAATGTCATAAACTCATAAAGTAATAGCTGAAATAACCAAAAGTTACAGTATGACAGCCTTCCTTACAATCATATTGAAAAAATTGAATTCTCTACTAAATCATACAAATAGGATATTATATGAAAGAGCTTTCTTTAGGTTATCCAAAATGTCTTTCAACACTGGAAATATGGAACTAAGCGCGAGTAAAATGCATATCTTTTAGGGGCAGCCATATTAGAAAAATATTAAATTGAAATTGCAGGACGAACTATTAGGAAATAGGAAAAACCAAAACCACAAAGTTTAGAGCTTATAAGCATATAGCGATTTTGCTACTTTTCAAAATAGAAAACAAAATCGGTGTGCTGTGGGCACCATGCAAAATAAGGGCGGTTTTTAGAGTATAGTAAACTTTTTAGAGCATAGCATACTCTAAGCCAAGCCTTAAAAATGGTTATCTCAGTGAAAGCAATCTTCAATGGACAGGAGGTCAACTTTCTTTTGCTTGCAATTATCCTGTATGTGCATATTATCATTTAATTTGCACTACTTTTTTAGAAAGCCAGTTAAATTTCAATCATTTCTTGTTGGATTTGAATTGGATTTTGATCATTTCAAGTTAGATGCATAAATGTGCTAAATTTGTCATTTTGTGTGAAAATGGCGTGTAGTGAACATTTTACAAAAAATTAAGCTCTGGCAATGCTCTGGGTCTAAAGCTACGCTTTAGTGTAATTTTTTCACGACAACTGAGTGAAAGAAAACTTAAGGTCAGATTCATAATCCTGATGTTACAGAGAACATCTCTACAAAAACTCAATATTTGTCATAATTAAACATGTCCATATGCATGTGTGATCCTCAATGCTTAATACATTTTTGAGAGTCTTAACTTTAAACCACCAGATATAAGTCGATATTAAATTTTCAGAAGTGGTTAAGTTTAATATGTAGCTCTTAAAATTATGTATACTATTGTATGAGAATGATTTTTTCCTGACTCATAACCGTGAAGTTGTCAGACATAAAAAAGCCAAAAACCTGACCAAAATGTGTTTTTAACTCACAGATTTTCACACTTATCACACTCCCAGTCGGGAAATAATGCAAAATTTATAAAATAAAACAAAATGCATTTTCAGATAATTTTGTTTCCTACAATTCTATGCCATTAGATATATATAAGGTATTTAAGTTGTGTAGAAGGAGACTATAATATCAATCGAAGGTTTTTTATATGTTATATTGTTACATCAAAACATCCCATGCTCGGTACTTTGTTAGAGTATATTTAATTAATATTTATATATTATCATTTATATATTTTGAATTATATATATATTGATTCACATTATATTTTATATTTTTTTAACTTTTTTACTAAAGATGAAAGTGTTCCAAATGAGGAAAATAACAATGATAATGATGATGTAATGATGATGATGATGATGATGATGATGATGATGATGATGATGATGATGATGATGATGATGATGATAAAGATGATGATAAAGGCGATGATGATGATGATGATGATGATGATGATGATGATGATGATGATGATGATGATGATGATGATGATGATGATGATGATGATGATGATGATGATGATGGTGATGATGATGATGATGATGATGATGATGATGATGATGATGATGATGATGATGATGATGATGATGATGATGATGATGATGATGATGATAAAGGCGATGATGATGATGATGATGATGATGATGTTGATGATGATGATGATGATGATGATGATGATGATGATGATGATGATGATGATGATGATGATGATGATGATGATGATGATGATGATGATGATGATGATGATGATGATGATGATGATGATAAAGGCGATGATGATGATGATGATGATGATGTTGATGAGGATGATGATGATGATGATGATATGATGATGACAATGATGACAAAACAACAATGACAATGATGAGGATGACAATAATTACTATGAAACTGATTACAAATACACCTATGACATCGGCTAGAATAATCCGTTTCAATACAATGGAAACTTAAAGAGACATGCATTTCAATTATTCTAAAATTTATACTACTCTTTTCCTTCTGTTAGTCTAAGTCCCCATACTTTATTGGAATTGATCAACACTACTGAAATTTTAGGAGAAAATTAGGAAGAATTTCTGCGGACCCACCATGTGATCTAATGCTTTTCATGTTCTATAAAATTGCATACTGAATGTAATTAATACGAGGAGTCTAGATATGAACACTGTCTACATCATTCCTAGAACAAAACTTATGACAATTTTTTGTTCACGCTATTTTAGGATTCACATATTTATTTGATGCATAAAAACTAAGCCAGTGGCAAAAGTGACATGATGTCCGCTCAGCAAAAAGATTTTTCTTGTGACTAAAAGTTTTTTATGCTGTCAAAAAGTTCCTGTACTATGCTGTCACTTAGCGAAATTTCTATCATCTCCTTGTGCATTAGGTTACTCTAATAGAGAACACCATATATTTTGTAATATGCAGGACCAAATTTCCCTCATGTCTAAACCATGTGTAATAAGTTTTTATGTACTGTATGTTGATTGTGTAAAATGCACATATAGGAAAGTTAAAATTTCAGTTTATATATATTTTTTAAATGATATGAAATAAGTAATAGTAAAAACTGATTGTATTCATGCTCTGCCAGAATTGCATTTCAATTTACACGTGACTATAAATTTACTGCATGGAAAATCTGGGAATCGGCCAGCCCCATAAAATTTTGAATATGTGTCTTTTCGGGCTTAAAAATTATCTTTGTAAAAGACAAAAAATACAAAAATTTTAAAAAATGAACAAATTGGGTATATTAAACGAAATATAGCCAAAAAATTAGTGTATGGCGCAAGGTGCCGAAAATATTACACTTTTTTGAGCCAAAATTTAGCTAAAAACGCCTAAAACAGCACACTTTCATTTTTGGAACATTATTAAGTCTGGGGTATCGCCAGACATTTTACTGAAGGTCAGCAGC